>MEHQ01003469.1:257151-361053 GCA_008828725.1 Saccharina japonica
TCGGCGAGGGAGGGGCCGGTTAGCGGTTCCACCCGTTGCAGCAGCCGCCTCTGTACGTTGTGTCTACTGCAGTTTGCAGTACCACAAACATTCGGACGAAATGGGGTCGCCTATCAGCCCCGTAACGATATACTTGAAAACAATTCCCAGTCTAATCGCAAGTAGTTTGACGCGGAAAACGTGAGGGGGAGGGGGGGGGGGGGGGGGGCAATGCAATTTTATCAATGCAATTATATAGGGGTCAATAGGACACGGTATGTATGCCGTAGTCGCGTGTACTGAATCGATCTGCTTGCATGCATACCAGTGTTGCTTTTGAAATATGTTATATACGTATATTATTTGTAAACAAATGCCAGCTGCGAGCTCTCGACCAAGCGGGCTGACTGCTCAGCTTTGAACACTTCGGGAAGTCTTTTTTAATGACTTTTCTGCTTTTATTTTGGACCGTTACTCCTGCCGGGAGAGAGAGGGGTGGCATGGTTGGGCCGTAGAATGGTTGCTCGCTTTTTGAGCGACGGGGGTGTGTGGTGGTTTTGAAGAGTGTGAGGTGACGTTTTTCCTCATGGGGGTGGCGGGTGTGGTGCAGGTGTAGACGCCCGTGTTTGTATGGTACTTTTAAGTTATCCCATGATTATACGATCGTCGTACGTATACTCCCATTAATCACGTTAATTACGCGCGGAGTATGCTAATATAATTCCAGGAATATGTCATGGTGTGGTATATATGGTGCAGGATCAAGATTTCCACTCTCGCCCCCGAACATGGGGGCGGGGGACAACGAAAAAACGATGTTCTCGGACTATAGACTAAGGATTAAGGAGCATGGCATCATACATGCTACGTCTTGTTTTTTTATTTTGCATCCTCACCGAAGCGCATTGACGAGAGCGACGAGATGAGAGGTCGGTCGCGACCTTTGCGACGGTCTCGGACGGTGGGCGAGGGGAAGCACAAAAAAACAAACAGAATAACGCCTTCTGCGGGTGGTCAGAAAACAAAAAACGCCATGTGCGGTGGTGGGTAAGACAAATAACGCCTTCGTTCTCTCGTCGATGGTCAGAGAAAATGGAAAAACGCCTTCTGCGGTGACGAGATAGTAAAATGCCTTCTACCGCGACGAGATAATAATAAACTCATTCTGCGGTGATGAGAGCGTAACGCCTTACACGTAGGAATGGCGGATTAGACAAAGGGAGGAGAGCGCACGCGCGCGGCGGGGTCTTCGTACGTGAAGGGAATGACGCACATGGTCTTTCGAGGAGCGCTGTCTGGAACTCGCGCGCATTAAATAACGCGGCAACCGGTGGATCCCTGGATAAAAAAGCGAGAAGATAGAACCGGTTATTGGTTGCGTGCGCTTGGAGATCTGAGGCAATTAACTGGAGAGACCTCTAAGGCAATTAACATTGATTGGCTGAAGTGCGCTTACGTTCGGCTAAACTTTATTTGTTGGTGATACGTTTTACGGTGCTAACGCGGCATCAGTTTCGGCCGGGGCCGGGGGGAGGACCGCTTAAAACCGCCAGGACGGCCTATTTTGGCTTTTGTTTCGCATGTCCAATGTCCAACCCGCAGTCGGCACCCACCGAAGGTTGAAGCCATTCCATTCGCGTGACGGTTTCATCCAGAAATAAGGCGTTTCGCTTTTGGCGCCATATACAAAAAAAAACGCATTGCCTTTGTATCACGCCAGACGATCTCCTATTAATAGGCACGACTGTACTGGTGTATTTGTCGAGGTTTCGAGATCGACGCGCTTTTTTAATTATTTTATTCAAGACATGCTTCGCTTCTCTTTCTTCCACTTGACTGTTGTCCTCGTTTCTCTCCTGTGCCCGACCCCGACCACTCCTTCTCCACCCGATACGCCCCCCTCCCCCCCTATAAATATATGATATATTTATAGGTTGGGTTGGCGTCGGTTGGCAACGACGCTGTAAAACACGCCACTCGCTGCGTGAGCTAGACAACCAGGGTGCCGTTTTTTTTGTTTTTTTTTTTTGGCGGTCACCAAAGCTGGCGGTCGAGTAGATCATTTGTGCGGGGTGGAGAACCTTTGTTCCGCACAAGGGGAATGGTCGTATCACGTAGTGTTAATATGGTAAGGCGTCCGCGAGGCAGTTACATAGTAAAACCCATTGCTGTCTCCGGATGTGGCCACACCAGAAATTAAATTAACTCATTGAAGCTGTCGTCCATATGCAAGTCCGCCTCAGAGGCGGTTCTTAGCAGGATGCAGCTCACCCTCCATGCGACTCGCCCAATACCTCACGGCGTTTCGCGCTTGGTGCAAGCAATGTCTGCCTGGTTGGTGAAAACCCAACGCGCTCCGTCCCGGCATTGTAGGGATGCGAGGGTCTATGGTCATACGACTACGGCCGTGCACAACATGAGTACCCCCCCCCCCCCCCTTATTTGAAAGGGATGCGTGGTCAATGGTCAAATTACTAAGGCATGCAACAAATGAGTACCCCCCCCCACCTCCCCCTATCCCGCCTCCTTTTTATCAAGAACCAATATATAAACCGTATAACACGGAAGAAAGCACCCCCCTCTCAGATAACGCCCCCCCCCCACATAAGCACACCCGGTGATATATATTCTACCTCGTTTTTTCTACCGTCACTTTATCACCGGGGGTACGTTATATAACACCCCCCCTAGGTATGTACGCCTTAAAACGGCGTCAAACTCCACAGCGATCACACCATCTGGTGGGTGGATATCATTCACAATTCACAATCAACCCCCACCGGTATGGACACCAGCATGGCGGCAACTGCTGCGCCCCCTCACAGTGGGCCGAACGAGTCTGCGGCTTCGACCCCACCTGTAGCTGCTGCTGCTGCCGCGCCTCGGGCGGCGACCATGTCATTTTTCTCTGGAACCAGCGCGCTTACCGGCACTGGCACTAACGTTATCACGTCTCCTACGTCCACCGTGTCCCAAGCATATACCGTTATCACACCCTCTCATTACCACACCCCCTGAATCTGGCCGCGGTCTGTTAACTCTCCTCATCAACCAATAATGCCGTTAGCACACCCCCTCGTTGTCACACCCCCTCGTTACCACCCCCCCTAGCTGCAAAGCTCTCGTGCATGGTGTTTATCACCGGGGATACGTTAGATAGCACACACCCCCACAACAGCACACCCGGTGATAATATTGAATTGCCAAAATGTTATCACCGGGGTGTGCTTTCTTCCGTGTTACACGGTAGGACCGCCCCACAAACGCCTCCATATTTCCTTCGTAAGAGTGCCATCTTCCACGTGTTCAGGGATCCCCGTATCGCCTCTGCTTGTTAGGGAGGTATTTCTGTTCCTCTAACGTTACTTCTATTCCTCTGTAAGAGGAACCAAGAAGCAAAAAAAAAGAAGCAAAACCTACGCGTATATATGTATAGTTATGTTTGTGAAATTTTCGCACTTTTCGCAACTTTTCTCTTCGTACGAGCACTTTTCGGCAAAACGCTAAGTACCCCGACACAGCAAGCCCGGCCGGACACATTGGTCGAGGTTTGGGCTCGATCCGAGCTCTGTGGCTCGCGTGGCGGGCGCTCGAAGTTTTTTTTCCCGCGGGAGTGGATAAGCCGATTTCCCGGGTTTCGCTACGCGTATATATAATTTATTGCTTGCCCCTTCGCTTAGAAGACACCCTGCAGGGTGAGGCAAGAGCTATAATACAAATAATAAATATGAATACTCGTAGCACCTCGTATGTGTGAGGGGTCAATCTCAACCACAACGAGAGGGTATATCATAGCGCGCCGGTCCCATGGTCTAATTCTGCCTCGCCGCATTCTGGTGCCATAGCCTGTGCTGGTATCTCAACAGTAATAAGCAAAACACCTTGAAACACCCCAGCATTTTTTCGGGGGTATGGGTATATAGTCACAACCCACACAGACAGGCAGGTGGAAGGCAGGCCGAAGCACTGCCCTTGTTTATTGCTTTCGCAGAGGAGTGTCCAGCATGTATGTACACTTAACCCACTTACAGCTGCTGCTATAGCAGTACAAGGAAACCGCTATAGCGCAGCCCTCACGGTCATCAAACAATTGCCCATGAAATTCCTGCCGACCAGCTCGCCGCCCTCGACGAGCCCTTTGGACCGTTTCATCCCGCCCCTAACTTGCCCCCCCCACATGTGGCCCTCCGGCCTCATCCTCACGAACTCCACCAGCGCTTCGCTTCCCGTTGACCGCAAAACCTCGCGGTGCTCCGCGTTCTGGGTGTACTTGTCCATCTGAACCTTGTTCCAGATCGCCTCCAGCGTGCCGATGTCACCCTGTCTCCCGTACTCCTCCAGCGGGTGCAAGCCCATCTCCATCCCCAAATCCTTGGCCCGATGGCGGATTCCGCCGGACGCCTTGTGGTTGGCCGCCACCATTTTTGACACGATCCCGACGTTGTGTTTTTTTCGCCAGTGTTCGGCCTTCCGCGCCCCCTTTGCGCTCCCCAGCAGGAGGCGGAGACCGCTCTGCAGCGTGGACAGGTCCCCCCAGACTGCCAGCCTGGATACGTCGGAGGCGTTCTTTGTGAAGTGGGCCCACCAGTAGTGCTCGGCGCAAGGGAAGACGAACTCTCGTTCAACCGTACCACCACCACCACCACCACCACCATCACCACCACCACCACTACCACCACCACCGCTAAATAGACGTACAAAATGCTTCTCCTTCCCCTCCCCTTCCTCCTCCTTCTCCTGTGCACGTCCTATTTCTTCCTCCTACATACAAGATAACCCCCCCGCCCTGCTCCTCTTCCTGCGCTAAGCAGACAGGAACCCCCCCCCGTCTCCACCTTCCCCCTTTCAGAGACGGGAAGGCAACCTCCTCGTCCTCGTGCTGTCGAAAAAAAGAGGAGACGACCTCCACCTTATCTTAACTCTACCTGCGCTAAACAGACAAGCAGTCTCCTTCTCCTCCTCCGCTAAACAGACAAGACAACCCCCCCCCCTTCACCCTTATCTTCCTCCAACACATATCACCTCCTCCTGCCACGAACACACCACGTCCTGCTCCTTCGACAGACAGACAGATATCCTCCTCCTCCTTCTCCTACGATAAACCGACAAGACAACCCCCCCCTGCTTCTCCTCCGATATACAGACAACCTCCTCCCCCCCCTCAGTAAACAGACAATCCCTTCCCCCTCCGATCAACAGACAGGGCAGGCGTTCATACGCCGAACAGATCATCTACAGATAGATCATCGATATCATCTATATATTCTATATAATCTAGATCCTAACCTTCCACTATGAAATGTTATGTTATGCAGGATCTGCATACTACAGAAGAAACCCAGACAACACGTCCTAGATCATGCAGCTTATATGGCTCCCACCCGATATATTGAGCTAGATCATACAGCTCATGTAGATCATACAGATCATAAAAGATCACACAGATCATACAGATCATACAGATCATAACAGATCAGGGATATATCTTCCCTGAAAGAGCTAGCTCATGCAGTGGGAATCGATTATCTGTCCGGGGGTGTGCTTCCATTATTTCCTCCCCAAAAACCTAACAGGCAGCAAGCATCCCCCACCCCTCCGTCTTCTCCTCGGATAAACACACACAACCTCTTCCTTTTCCTCCTCCTCCTTCTCCGCTATTACATGAGTACAGCAGTGATCAGACCAAAAAAAATGGTGTGTAGACACATAAAGGGATATACGATGTTTGGGTCCATTGTGGATTCTGATGACTACCGAACATAACCCCTCGTACTACATTGTGGAAAGGAAAAAAAAGTCTCACCTCGTCGACAAGAATGTCGTAGGAGCGCTTGCAGATGCGGACCTTGTTGTCGCAGTCGGCCGCCTGCCCCTGCTCATCGAAGGCCATCACCACCACGGCCGCGCCGTGAGCCTTCACGATACGGGCGTGGCGACGGAACTCATCCTCCCCCACCTGCACGCAGACAACAACGTCAAAGACAACAGCAACCATGACAACATCAACAATCGCAGGAGAACAGGGGCAGGCCGGGAGGTGCACAAGGAGGGAGGGTGGAATCATTTACATTTACAGGCTTGAAAAGCAAGGGAATTCGCCACCTACATACCAATGTATATAAATATGCCATAAAAGGCGAATGCTAGAGTTAGGGTATACTCCTTGTTAGTGTTGCAGTAGGGTCAGCATACGTATAGGAAGCAGTTTATGTTTTGATACAGAAATGCCAACAGCGGAACTCCTTTGGGGGGATCTCCTCCCCCCCCCCCCAGTCACTCAACGCTGTCATCCATCCATATGCGACAACTGTCTGTCTCCGTGATCTGTATGACTTAGCTCACGTTGCCGGGTCGGGGGGGGGGGGGTGTACTCATGTTGTGCACGGCCGTAGTCATATGACCATAGACCCTCGCATCCCTACAATGCCGGGACGGAGCGCGTTGGGTTTTCACCAACCAGGCAGACATTGCTTGCACCAAGCGCGAAACGCCATGAGGTATTGGGCGAGTCGCATGGAGGGTGAGCTGCATCCTGCTAAGAACCGCCTCTGAGGCGGACTTGCATATGGACGACAGCTTCAATGAGTTAATTTAATTTCTGGTGTGGCCACTTCCGGAGACAGCAATGGGTTTTACTATGTAACTGCCTCGCGGACGCCTTACCATATTAACACTACGTGATACGACCATTCCCCTTGTGCGGAACAAAGGTTCTCCACCCCGCACAAATGATCTACTCGACCACCAGCTTTGGTACCGCCAAAAACAAAAACAAAAAAAAACGGCACCCTGGTTGTCTAGCTCACGCAGCGAGTGGCGTGTTTTACAGCGTCGTTGCCAACCGACGCCAACCCAACCTATAAATATATACTATATTTATAGAGGAGGGGGTGGGGGGCAGGGGGGGGGGGGGGTACTTCATATTCATGCATGGCCGTACGGGGGAGGGGGGGGGGGCATCGAGGAGCGAGGAGGAGGGGAGGGAGGAGGAGCGGGGACAAAGAAAAAAACAATACTTGGGCACCGGAATGAGCAGAGGGAAGCAAAAAGCACAAGCAAGTAGAAAGCACAGCGCAGGGTTAGTACCACTACGACACCCGTTGCGTTCAAAAGGCGACCAATTCTGAACCCGACTCAGAGGGAGAGAGGACTCTATCACATACAACTCGTGCAAACCTTCGGTTAAAAACCCCGACGGCTTCTCAGCTCGTTTTGCACCCATCGCTTCTTCCACTGGTTTGGCCGCGTCTTCTATTAATAGTGCCAAAGTGACAATTAGTATAAAACAAAAAAGTGACGTACATTCTATGGGGAAACACTATCAATAGCTAACACTATGAATAGCTACCAACTAACTAACTAGTTAATCAACCAACTAACCAATGAATTAACCAACTAACCAATTAATCAACCAACTAACCAACTAACTGACCAACCAACCAACTAACCAATTCCGAAGTGACAGTTGTTATGAAACAAACAAAGTGCCACCGTACATTATATGGGGAAACACTATGAATAACTAACCAACCTAACCTACCAACCAACCAAAAACCAACCTAATCAACCTAATCAACCAACCAACCAACCAATTAATCAACCAACTATAACCCAACTAACCAACTATCCAACCAACAAATAACCCAACCAACCAGCCAATCAACCGACCAACCAACCAATAATCCAACGCGACCATGCCGAGATCAGTACCACCATCAACGCGGGTCACAACCCACTCACCACCCTCAATAATTATAATTCCGCCTTCTGCGTCCTACGCCCCCTAGCTCCTAGCTAACGCCCCCCGCCAAAACAACCGGTCGCTACCAAACGTAACTTCAAAAAACCCTTCGAACTTCGAACGATACGAACGAGTCGTCGTCACGTCATGTTACAACAGCAGCAGCGCTTGCGGCGAAACAAAATAAACCCCCCAGTTGCTTATTGACTTTATTTTGCGTCATGTCCACGGCTGATGTTGCCGTACAACACGGGCGATGGTACCGTATCACACCGGGTGATAAATATAACACCCCCCCCCTCGGGCGAACTTTCCATCTGATCTTTCTTCACAACGGGCACGAGGGTATTAATGTATTATATGAATGTATTGATAGTCTAAACGCCGAGTGGAAAGGTCTCGACGAGATCTCTCCAAAAGCGACCGTTTTGGTTATTATGTGCATGCTATATATCGGATCGGAAATGTTACCTAAAGTGTTACCTTAAGTGTTACCTGGCGTACGGTATGCTTCTTTCATACTTCGAAGTATTTTATATATACCGTACGTATTACTGCTGTACCAGGTATACATATACCCTCTGGTATAACATAACAGGTAACAGGTGCCTGGTACACAACAAGCTGCGATTGACAAACACAATAATACGGATCCTCACAAACCGCTGCGGCGTAACAAATAATGAGTGGTTATAAAAAAATGTATATATTGCGGCCGAACAAAACAACAGAATGGGTAGTCAATGCTTTTACAGCTCACGAAAAAAAAAAAAAATGCGAGGTGAGCTTGCTATTGAATACAGTATGGCCACTCTGTACCTAAATATAAGTAACTTTTGCAGATGAATATTCAATAAAAATGGTTCTTATATTAAGAGACAGAGTGGTACATATTAAAGTATTACGTAATATTAATAGTAGCCTGCTGTACATACGTATATACTACTGTACCTGGTATGTATTATATACAAGAAGTGCGTATATATTATATATGGGTAATGCTATTTGCGACACCGGTGTCGCAAATAGTTATTTGCGACACGGCGTCGCAAATAAGCCCCTTATTTGCGACACCGCGCTGCGTTCGCGGCAGACACCTCAGACTGACCCCTAACTACCAAGAGTGCGTCGGCATGGCGTAAGGCTACCCCTGAAGCTATCACGCAGCCAAAACGGGTCAGTACTCGAGGAGATATGTGGTATCTTGGGGCAACCGAAAAATCTTCAGACCGTGTCGCAAATAAGCTATTTGCGACACGGTGTCGCAAATAAGGGGCTTATTTGCGACACCGTGTCGCAAATAGCTTATTTGCGACACGGTCTGAAGATTCTTCGGTTGCCCCAAGATACCACATATCTCCTCGAGTACTGACCCGTTTTGGCTGCGCGATAGCTTCAGTGGTAGCCTTACGCCATGCCGACACCCCCTTGGTAGTTAGGAGTCAATATGAGGTGTCTTCCGCGAACGCAGCGCGGTGTCGCAAATAAGGGGCTTATTTGCGACACCGTGTCGCAAATAACTATTTGCGACACCGGTGTCGCAAATAGCATTACCCATTATATATCTATCTCCACAATACGTGCGATACCTACGGCGGGGCCTAAGAACACGGAGAAATAGGCGTGAGGTGTGAGGCGAGAGCAGTGGCAGCAGTAGCAATAGCAGCAGTAGCAATGGCAGCAGCAGCAGCAGCAGCAGCTTGCCGACTTCACGACGCGCAACAGGCAACAGCCCCCCTGCTTGATACCATGGTATAATCCTTCCACCCACCCACCCACTGTGTGTGTGTGTGTTCTTCACATTAAACCTTCCTTTCTACCCGTCGACATCCAGCACACCCAGTGTCCGTGCCGATTCATCATCCCAAAAAGGTACCAGTTAAGAATCCACAATTATTCTACATATCATACATACGTACATACTGATACCAGGTATGCAGGTGTTAGCAGGGACTTTTTTTTTTTTTTTTTTCCCATCCCATTTATTATCTTCGCCATTCCTTCCTCTCTCCTCCCTAGTCGTATACTCAGATCCGGGGTCACAAAGTAGGCTCCTCTCCCTCCTCCCCCACTACGGTTCTTGCCTTGCATTTTTATCGCGAGAAGACTTCAGCCTTTTCTTCCCTCGTCGACTCGCATCGAATTGTTATACCGACGTATACAACGCAAGATAACACACTATTACAGATTACAGGGGGGGCATAGTAAGTAAGCCCTACGGCAGAAACAAGAACCTATATATTTACCTATTTACCTATTTTTACCAACAACATTTGGTCCTATTTACTATGGTCCTCCGTAATAATAATATGAATAACCCCCCGGTATATACCACCTTCGGAGGCGGTCTTCTTCAAAACGTGGCTTATTTAGAGGGCACACACATCGAAAATGCTTGTGCTTTGGACAGATCACCAGATTTTTCCATAGACAGAGGCGCCTTGCCCGTGGTGGGGTGTGTTATCTTACTAACAGTATAGCATACTAATAATAGTATACTAATAGTATACCTGGTATGATATTATATGTACGTGCATTGCAAGGAGGGTTGGGAGGCAAACTCTGTTATTAATAGAACCGCAGTTGCACTAACTGCTGCTTGTTGTAATCAAACATCAAAAACAAAAAAATCGAGTCAGATTTCAAGTCTTATACCACTACAAATGTTAGCAAAAAAGGGTTGGATGGGTTAGGGCCCATATTAAAGAGTATAAAATAAATTCAATTTGGAAAAATAAAAGAAAAAATCGCTTTTCATTGGTCAACACACGCACCAGCACCCCCCAAGATCCTAATCTTTGGTGCTGGTGCGCGTGTTGACCAATGAAAAGCGGATTTGATTTTTTTTTTCCAAATTGTTTTTTTTTTCTTCGTTAAAACGGGCCCTTACACCTCTCTACAGTATACAAAAAGGGTTGGAAGGCAACCCTGTTACTACAGGGGACCATAGTAGTAAATAGTAAATAGGACCTACATAAGGTACAGGCAAAAACCAAAATATTTTCTTATTTTTACTACGTAAGAATTTTAGGTCTCCTATTCACTGTAATGGTCCTCTGTATTAATAGTAGTAGAACTGCACTGCTGTCAACACAAAAATATATATATATATATCGTATTTCAGTCTAGCTTCGAGTAATTTGTCCCCTCCTGAAGGATTTGAATGGTCTAATCTGTTACCTTGAGGGGAATGGAGTTGACGATGCTCTTGTCCCATCCTAGAGGAGTTACTATTAATAGTCTAATCTGTTACCTTGAGGGAGATGGAGTTGACGATGCTCTTGCCCTGAACCCACTTCAGGCCGGCTTCCACGATAGGAAACTTGGAGGAGTCGATCATGAACGGCACCTGCAGCCCGAGGTCGAAACAGGCCGGTAATCAAATTCCACCCGGGGGGTTTCGAGGAGAGGAAGGGGGACGGGAACGGGAATAGGGCTTCAGCGTCAAAAACGTGTTCGGTTTCGTAGGCTTCGCACCGAATTCATTCATATGACAGCCACCAATTACGGTAGGCGTCAGATCATTCCATGCAGCACGAGACTCGTGTACGTCGAAACAACAAAGAAATCCGACACCTACGTAGCCTTGCCGTTCAGAGGTGTGGGAGTGGGTTTTGAGGAGCCGCATCTTCGACTCATGTTTTAGTTCGTGGAATCGGGGTTTCCACAAATTTATCATATTTCTGCATATACGGCTCATCAGAGTGGGCTAGTGTTATGGTACTGCTGGAATGACGTGGAAACGTTGGGAAATACCTGGTATCGGGTATCTGAATCGTATTTGTAGTACTTGGGAAGACGTATCTTACATGGGGACAGGGATGATTAGGTGACCTCTGGTCATCTACCCTGTCCTTCAGTCGTTCATCACGGGAAAAAGGAGTAAAGCTGCTCTTCTTCTATCTCTAAGCAAACAACACACGTGAGTACCAACGAGTACCCGTTCAATAGGCTGACCTGGCTAGGGATACTCTGTGTCCTTACCCTATTAATAATCACATCACATATTCGAACACAAACAGCAGTAGGTACGAAAATGCAGTGGCTCTATACTATCAAAACAGGAGCCCTCAAGAGGGGAAAGTGGGAAATTGTTGGCTTAGAATATTACGGGGGACCATACGTAATGAATAGGACTAAATCTTGTTATTAATAGTAAAATAAGGAACTATATAGGTTTTCGTGTGTACCATTTTTTTTTTTGTCCATCCCATTTATTATCTTCGCCCTTCTTTTCTCTCTCCCTCTTTATATTAGTGGTAACTCAGATCCGGGGTCACTAAGTAGGCTCTTCTTCCCCCTCCCCACTGCGGTACGTGCCTTGTATTTTTATCGCGAGAAGATTTCAGCACTTTCTTCCCTCGTCGACTTGCGTCGGATTCCGCCTACCCACGCCACGAAGGCGCTCTCAGCAATTGGTTCCTTTTTATTTTTTCAAATAAAGTCAAAATCTCACCACGGTGGGATTCGAACTTGGGCACCAATGCTACTGTAGTAGCCTTTGAAGCTGACCACTAGTCTACCGGGGCGACCATAGGTCCTATTTACTACGTATGTACGGTCCATCGTAATAGAGTGATGCAAGAGATACTGGTGCTGTAATGACATCATGTGAGGATGTTCCATTTACATCGGGCTAAAATTTGTACGATATGTTTTCGTAGAAAAAAACAGAAAACAAAAAAAACACCAGGCATTACAGAAGTTACATTCGCAATATGGCAGTAGGTCTACTGGTACACCACTAAACGACACACATGCTTCAGTCAATAAACGCCAACACACCACCCAAACACACAAAATGCGTACGATTGTGTCACATGTCCCGCCGAGCAAGAGGCCCGATGAAACGAAGCGACAGGTGCACAGGCCCAACAACAGGTGGAATTGTCGCCACCCATATACCACCCACATACTGGCTGTAGATACAGTACGAGCAAAATGGTTGTTCTCCCCAAAGATGCAGTACAGCAGTACGAGTAGAATGGTTGTTCTCCACAAAATTATGAAAAAAGGGGGTGCGATACGCGCATGGTATCGCCTGACAGAGACCGACCACCTCCCTCTCCCTCTAACCATTCAAGAGCCCTACGTCGAACACGAGGCAAAACAAAAGCGCAGGGGAGGGGAGGGGAGGGGAGGGGAAGGGAGGGAAGGAGAACATTCGGGTGGAATGAGTGCCGAGTGCACGGGATAGGCAACCCCGTGAGAGACTTGCCTTGCTGACGTCCGGCTCCGTGACGGCGATCTTGCAGAACTTTTGCATAGCGGCCATGCCGTCCAGAAGTCCATCGTCAAGGTTGATGTCGATCACCATGGCACCGTCTTCCACCTACATACAATTACGCGACAGATGTCAAGAGTCTAATAATTAAGAATTCGAGACTGAGATTTCGGGGAAAACATAAAAGAATGCGACCACTTTGTACTAAAAATAGTGTAGAACACGCCCAGTCTTCCATAAGAATTCCAGTCTGGCCAAAAATAAGAGAATATGAACGTCGGTCGCGTACTGTATTGTATATCGGCGGAACATATCGTAGCATATCTCAAATAGCAATCAAAACCAAAAATCGTGTGTAAACATATCATACTGGTAGGGGATATGTCCTATTCATATTATTAATACATGGTTCTTGGGGGTCCATGGTAGATTCTCAATATATATGATACTACATTAGTATGACTATGAACCCCCCCAACAGTAATACAATTAACAGAGTGGTCAAGATCGGCGTCGACGACCATAGCACCACCGCCTTCCACCTGCAGTAGTCCGTTCAATAACCCCATTCACACCTATACCAACATTTTTTCAGGGAAAACTACTCGGAACTAGTGTGGGATTTGCCTTCGCAGCGGCCAAAAGGGTTAAAACACAACCGAACAAACCCGACAGAAATGACAACAAATATCGCCGTAAGACACGCGGCGGGATAGCACACGCACACCCTGGGACGAATTTCCGTGCCGATTTTCTCCCAAACAAGGGGGGGGGGAGGAGCAATGCCTGCCCTTATAAGGGTGGCGATTCACTATCTCACAAGGGGGGGGGGGGGCACACACAGCAAACACGCCAACAACACTACAACGCCAGTGCACCAACACCAGTAGCATAGCCTCACAGTACGCCAATCCTATTGTATTACCACAATACCCTCTACCTCACCACTACCGACTCTCTCGCCGACACTCTAAATTCCCTCCAACTTCCCCCGCCCCCCTGTCTTGATACCCTTCCCAAGTTTACTCCTTGCTGCACCGTCTACACCAAGTCATGCCCCAAACTACTACTGCTGTCTGCAGAAATACACAGACAGCAGTAACGAAACACCAGGCACGTCGTATACATGCTGCATGGAATTTAGAGCACCTGCTGCTTGGCGACGTCCATGGCGGTCTGGTAATCGCCCTTGAGGATGAGCTTCTTGAAGCGGATGGAGCCAGACACGTTGCACCTGCATTATAGTATAGTATAATTACAACACAAATGGCGGCGCGGCCGAGAGAGGGGGGGGAGGGGGGTACTTCATTTTCATGCATGGCCGTAGTCCTATGGCCATAGACCCTCGCATCCCTACAATGCCGGGAAGGAGCATGTCGGGTTTTCACCGACCAGGCAGGCATTGCTACAGAGTAGCACGGCGTCAGCGAGTGCTGGCTACAAAGGATAACAACACAATAACCTGCCAGGTATACTTACGAGTGTAGACACACTCCCTGTGGCGGATTTCAGCGCCGATTTCTTCCAAAACTTGGGGGGGGGCACACACACACCGGAAACGGCGGCTCTAGAAAAATGTCTCGTCGGGATCTTCCGCAAAACGGACGTCTCGACCGGCGTATACACCTTCCCCATTGTCCATAACCCCAGCCTTCAAATTCGTGTGGGGGGGGTGGGTGGGTTATCTTATCATCTTATCATGTCAAGATGTCAAGTGTTAAATACCCATATAGGTGATGCAGGCTAGTGGGTAGGTAGACTAGCGATTTTTGTTCCAGGTATACGGTAACCAAAGGCGAGTAGCCACCGCTCGAAAGCACCGCCTCGCGGCCGAGGGGTATACACAGACCTTCGCCTATTAGGATATATGTATATGGCTTCGACAAAGTGGTTAAAACATTCTAGTGTACCTGTCTGACCTGTAAACCCTATACTTCGCATTTTTGTTATCATAACCCTATGCTTCAAGAAGTCCATAGCTGGGTCCCTGGCCCCGACTTCCTGGGAAAATTCTGGGAACGAAGATGGTTGGTTATTTATGCACAAGCAGGGCCAAGTCGTAAGCACCATTATACCAGGTATGTACATATTCCTGCGGGGGATCGACAGAAAACCAAGACCCCATCACACACACAAAAACCTACAGTATATTCGGTCCTGACTACGTATTATTTCCCAGTACGGGGGAGCATAGTAAACAGGACCTACGGTATACAAAAAAAACTATTAATACTATGTTTTCACTATTTTTACTGACAATATTTGGTCCTACTTACTCTACTTGTAGGTCCTCCGTACTACTTGTATGTTCCCCCGCAATAATATGGCGGTCGTTCTCGCCCTCCTACCGCCGCACCTATTATACGTATGATATAATATTTAAAAAATTAGAAAAAAAACAACATCTGTGAGCTCGAGGATTTCGTCGAAGCTCATCTTTGCTAGCTGAGTATAATACTTCGACCGCGCGTACTTACGGATTTTATAATACCTATGCGAGTACATATAGTTTATGTCACTTTATTTCGCTTCATTTTTTTTTTTTCCATCTCATTCATTTCATTATCCTCGCCCTTTTCTTCTCCCTCCCTCCCTCCTATATACGTACTCGTATATATGTACTAATATTAATAGTCGTTACTCAGATCCGGGGTGACATAGTAGTGGGCTCTTATTTATCGCCCCCGCCCACAGCGGTTTGTGCCTTGCAGCTTATAGCAGTTTTATCACGAGAAGACTTCAGCCCTATATTAAAAAAAAAAAAACAACAACAACAACAACAGCTTTCAGCCCTATATATCATATACCCGGTGTATAGTTCATATATACGATACGAGGCTCGTACGGTATATATACAGGGCTGCAGCACGAGCGCGGACAACGGTTCTCGCGAGAGAAAAAGGCGAAAGTCTCGACTGGAAAGAGTGATTCTTCCTTACGGTATTCGTATGATAGCTTATGATAGCTTTTGGTCAAGCTTAAGCCGATACGCCACAATGCCGACGAAGAGTTCCCTGTCACCCAGCCCCAAGCAGGCAGAGCTACACTTCGGGGGGGGGAAAAGAAAGAGCGGCACGCTTGAAACCCGTGTGTGATGGTAAACAAAAAAAATACCGGCAACGGTAATAAACCAACCTCATCGATTTTTATCACCGGAAAAAAAAAAAAAAAAAAAAAAAACGGCGGCGGCAGACTGGAAGAATAAAAACATCCACACGTCGAAAAAAAAAAAACGCTCTCAGGAAGGAAGAAAATAGAGGACACAACGAACAAACCAAGCAATACAAAAACACGACTAACAAAAAAGGCAGAGGGGGTGTAACAGAACCGTATATATGTAAATGAATGTTCCTATTAATAGTACCTACAGATTAATGTACCACAACTACAGTAGTTACGGGGCGAAGGTCCAGTACCAACCAAGGTCCACTTTTTCTAAATCCCCGATGTATTCTCGCCAATTACACGCAACACCTTTTACCTTTTCTAACCCAACGACACCCAAGTTTCGGGGAGTAACTACTTGGAATTAAAGTGGGATGGTCTTCGCGGTGGGAAAAGGGATAAAAGCTATAACCCCTTGAAGGCATGCGGCTTATTAGAAGTGCACTCCCGATGCGGGTACAAAAAAAATGAAATTATAGTAAGATTTAGGTTTATGGACAGTGCACTATTACAGAGGCCCAAAGTAAACAGGACCAATTATTGCTGGTGAAAACAGGTAAATATATCGGCTTTAGTGTTTACCGCAGGTCCTATTTACCATTTACCATGGTCCCCCTTAATAGTCAAAGGGGGTACCACTCTGACCACTTCGAATAAATACAAGAACGGTGGGAATGAGGAGCGTGACAGACGCCTTCAAGTGGTCAAACTCCTCCCGGTCAGAGTGGTATATGAGTGCCCAAATCCCCTTGGTCGTTAGCACATCAAGTCATCGCTAAAAGCCATCATGTATGCCGTGATGAATAATCTCACCGTTCGCCAACGTTGAGGAATTGGAAGCGCTCTTTGGTCACCACAAGGTCCTCCAGCCCGGACAGCCACATGAACGGCTCGCGGGGGGCGGGGAGCGGGCGAGGCTCGCAGTGAATCGTCGCCTCTTTCATGGCCTGTCGCCAAAAACAGGCAGAGAGACAAAACAAATAAAGCAACACACACGAGATGTTTGGCCGTCGCAGCAAGCGCGTCAAGAAACAAAAATGTTGGGTATGACCAAACGACACAACAAGCGGCTTCCCGAGAGCCGAAAATACGAACGTAATAACTGTTATACCAAGGCACGGCTGCTATACTTCCCTTGGCGGTTACGACGCATTGGCGCAATTCTCCATTCCACACGTACGACGCTTGGGGGTCGATAAGAAAAACCGACGACACGACAACGCCGACGACTCGTCAAAACCGACGAAAACACCGACGATAAGCGCGTTTACACGGCAATGCCAACCATAACAGCGGTGACACGATAAGACCGATCACTAGAAAGGTGACACAAAACAAGACCGACAGCAAAATCGAGCACAACAGTGACACCAAATTACTGACGAAAACACCTGCAACAAGGCCGATGTCGCGAAAATCTGGACGATAAGACCGACGACAAAAAACCGGCGACCAAAATCGAAGACAAGACCGAACCAAACAAATATGACAATTATCGATCATAAAACAAGACCGACGACACGACCAGGGCTGACGGCACGAATATACCCGATATTACCGACGACACAAATACACTGACGACGGACCTGACAAAACCGTCGACAAGAACACCGACAAGACCGCCGAAAAAGACTGGTGAAAAGCCCAACGCCACGAAAGCATCAATAAAGGCTGACGACAAACAAATCAAGAACACAAAAGTTACATCACCGAAACCGACGAGAAAATACCAAACAGCACAAAAAAAACACAAAAAAAAACACAAAACACACAAAAAAACACAAAAAACAGCACAAAAAATTACATCACCAAAAACCGACGACAAAAAACACCAAACAGCACAAAAAAAAATTGTTACCGAAAACACACAAGACCCCACCAAAAAAAAACACACACACACACGCATACACGGCAAAACACAGCAAAACAAAAAACACCCTTTCCCCCCCCCGTCCCGCCTCTCGCCTTGATGTGCGGAGGGGTGGAGCCGCAACAGCCGCCGAGCATGTTGATCAGCCCCTCCTCGGCGAAGAGCAGGTTGTCGCGAGCCATGTCCGCGGGCGTGTCGTCGTAGCCCCCCATGGCATTGGGCAGGCCCGCGTTGGAATACACGTGGACGAAGCACTCGGCAACCTTGGCCAGACGCTGAAGGAAAGGCCGCATCTGCGTGGCTCCGAGGGCGCAGTTGAGCCCCAGGCAGAAAGGCCTGCAATGCCTCATGGACACATAGAAACCCTGGTGGGGCGGGGGCGGGGGCGGGAAGACGATGCCGGACGCGCGCGACAGGCACGAAAATACAGAAAACAGACAGGCAGTGCCGCACGTTGAGACAACACCTTCTAAGAAGTACACACCACTTTGGCCGGAAATATATGGACGGCTTGGTTTTTCCGCCCAGAATGATATGGAGGATCGATCTCCTTCTACGAAACATAAAGCACGTTTGGATAAAACATTCAACATAAAAAACGGTCCGTAGATTTGGACAGAATGGTATGGTATGGAGGTTGTCTTCTTCACGGAAAGGACGGAAACGGGAGGTCCACGGTTGGGAGCATAACAGCAGCGCCGGGAACCAAGCATTTCCTCGCTGGCATGCGGTTGTCGGGACACCGTGCGATACGCATTCGCATCATATCTTCCACAACTTCTTGGTGTTGCACCGGCGTATACACGGTATGATATCACTTGCATCTGAACGAAGAACCTGCCCAGGCTCGGTAAAAATATTTCAACTTGGCACGTAGCGAAAACAAAACAAAACAAACAAAACGTCCAGGCACAACCTTGCCACGAGGATTTCCGGGTCCGGCAGCATCGCAAGATCATCGTCATTCAAAGCCGGCTTGTGCACAGCACGCGACATTTTCTCTGTCAGCGTCCAAACTGCCCTCCCACAAACTGTCAGACTGGTATATCGTCGTATATACGTACGCGAGAAAAATTCAACCTTCAAGGAGAGAATTTCTCCACACGTTCAAGGAGCGCCAACGACGAGCCATTCACAGCACGTCACTCCGAGACTACCATATACCACCATATACCAAGGCGGTGGTACTTGCAGCAGTAAACGATCCATGCCGCACAAAACTACCACGTAGGCTGGTCATGTCACCGAACGCAACGCATGCTGTGTGCGCATTAACCGTGTGAGGTGTAGCTGGGGGGGGTCCAGTCTCACCTCCGTGGTCTGCCCCGACAGTGTCCTCCCCGACTGGTCCACCAGGGTACCCGACACAAAGAGAGGCACGTCCGTTAGGCCCTGCTCGTCGAAGTACCTGCCGTCAGCAGGGGAAGGGCACAATGCACAGCACACGCCAAATAAATTAGACCCCATCTACAGTACGAGTATATAGTGATCTCACGCATCTCAACAGCGTGACACTTCTCATGCATCGCCATCGCCATGGAGGGGGGGGGGGGTTGCACCTGTCCCCCCCCCCCCCCCCCCCCCCCCCCCCCCCCCCCCCCCCCCCCCCCCCCCCCCCCCCCCCCCCCCCCCCCCCCCCCCCCCCCGGGGGGGGGGGGGGGGTTCCCCTTTCCCCCCCCCCCCCCCCCCCCTCCCCCTCTGAACGCGTCGAAGACACACCCTTTAGATCTTCAAAAGAGCCGCGCCCACAAATGGTGGGGGTAAAATCACTTGGAAATAGTGCGGGATCAATAATCACTTTTTTCAGGCAGTTACACAAGAGTCAAAATGGACAGGCCGGACAGCAGTCACGACCCCAAGTGCGAATAATCCGAGAATATTCCTTAAGTTCTCCCGTTCCGGGCGGGGGGGGGGGGGGGTGGGGCAACGCTATGAATAGTGGACGCTAACACCCTCTACTTGAGCATGCTCGCTGCCCGTGGCGCCGATGCGGCCACGCCGTCGACACCACCACGAGCGTTTCGTCTGACGACCCCCTCCTCCCTCCCAACCACGGCCTCCCTCCCCTCACACCCAACCAGTGGGGGTGCATCATGGAGGCACCTCGAGAAGCGGAGCAAGACAGGCACTCCCTCCCGCTCAAAAATAAACCCGGAACCAGCGCTTTGAACCGCCAGCGAAGCTCCGTTCCAAGGCAGGATACACAACATTTTCTATCTACTGTATCTATCTATCTATCTATCTATCTATCCATCTATCTACAGATATATAATCTAGTCCCTGAACCTGCCGTCGTGAAAGGTTGTGAAGGGTCTGCACAGTACAAATCCAACCCAGGAAACGCGTGCTAGATCATACAGATTGCACGGTTCCCACCCTGAAACAACATGAGCTTATCGTACATCATATAACACAAGATCGGGAATAGATCTGCCTAGAAAGGTCTACTGCTTATTATAGATCATGACGTGCGAACCGATTATCTGTGCAGAGGTTTGGAACGTTTCAACTCGCTGCACCCAACAAAATACGGAGCACCGTGACAACAAAATGAGCTTTGCCTGCGGACGATCTATATACAGCAGTAGCCCGAAACGTACACCGACCTCAAACATCAACACAGGTGCCTATATACTCCAATAAAAGCACACTAAAGTCGCACAGCACAATAAAAACGACAGGGTTGCAAAATAAAAACGCTTCCTCTCAATAGCAGCGAAAACCCGACGCGCTCCGTCCCGGCATTATAGGGATGCGAGGTTCTATGGACATACGACTTCGGCTATGCATGGCATGAGTACACCCCCTCCCCCCCCTCTCAAAGCGCCCCGTCTCGAAAGGGGTGCGTGGTCAATGGTCAAATGACTAAGGCAAGCAAAAAATGAGTACGCCCCCCCCACCCCCCCACCCTCTCCCACCCTCTCACTTCCCCCACCGGTGCTCCGTCTCGAAAGGGACGCGTGGCAATGGTTCAATGATCTAAGGCAAGCAAACAAATTAGTTTTTTTTACTCCCCCCCTCTCCATTCATACTCCCTCTCTATAAGAGGGTGCCGTTGTCTTATATGGTCTTGCAAATGGACTTTAAGGCCAAGCAACAAGTCATCGAGTACGCCCCCCCCCCCCACCCTCTCCCACGCGCCCTCTCAAATGATAACAAGGATGCACTCACTCTCGCTCTCCGTGACACGCGAACAGGCGGCCCCCGCCTTGGCGTTGGAGAGTGTCGGTTGAGAGGAGTGCGTCCCGATGATATGAAGTTTTGGCGCCGAGTCAGCCTCTAATGAGCCCCTTGGTCTGGTCTCGAGCTGACTTGCCCATACACGCACCACAGTATAGCTCGGCTCGTGACTGGGAAGACCGGGGTTCAGTTAACGGAAAAGATAGGGTCCTCCCAAGGTCGTCCTGTTAGAGAGCGCGCGGCCGTCGGGACACGGGGGACCGCTGTGGGGGGGGAGGGAAGGGGGCGTGTGAGGGCGCGTTTGTACTCGTGTCAGGTTGGCAAGATGGACGTATCGTACCTGACGACACCGGTATATCCAGACGCCTCGCCGAATCCCAAATAAGCAAATAGTCGGAAGGCCCGGGAGGCAGACAACGTAAGAGAGTTTATCCTCATCGCCAAGTCAGACCAGGCAGCTTCAGGCAGAGCGGAGAATTGAGCAAGCTGGGTGGGTGGTGGAGGCAAGATTGTTGGTGTATAGGCAAATGGGGTTTGGGTAGGTATGTTCCAGCATTGAGGTCGGTGGGTGGTCAGATTGTCGAGTTCTGACAAGTGAGGTGTGAAGGATCAGATCGGTGTTTGGATGTGGGTGTATAGCAGGATGTGGGAATTTAAGTTTCGGTGGGGTGTTGAGTAGTCAGCTTTATGATTGTAGAAGTTAGGCGCGACGTTTTCGGGGTCAGCGCCGGCGAACTTGGCGATGTCGCTTGTGCTCGTAGGAACATACTGTAATATGTCATACCAGTTGCCTCTGAAAACTCATATGTTCGCTATAGTAGTGGGACAAAACATATGGATCGTCCGTCTGATTACGTGTGTGAAGCTTTGGAGGCTATCATACTTACCTCTATTCTCCACAGAAAGCGCTATAGCCAAAAATACACGCATGACCCACACACCACGCAAAAACGCGCAAACGCGTACAACACACAAAACGACGGCCGCCGATGGCACCGGCCAGCCAGAGCTGCTGCGTGGCCCAGTCCCCTCGCAAGCTGCGAGAGCTTCACACCAGCAACGGCCGGGCATGGGGGCAAAACACAGCGTACCAATACACACCGCCTGAAAACAGACACCTCAGGGGATAAAAATCATGGGAGATAACCACACGCGGTTACAGCGCTGGTGGGTGCAGACGGCAACACGCAGACAGCGTGTTGGATCGTTCCTGTAAAACGCTCGTTCTACGCCGAGCGCTGCTGGGTGGAAAGGGCAACACAGGCCGCATTGGATCGTTACTAACGGTATACCCCTGGTACCAGTACAAACTGGTAAATGGTGGGGGTTGCGCCGCATTTTTGGCACGCTCGCTCTCCGCCGCGAGACGACGCTAATCGCCGGTTGTGTCGCCCACCCACCCTACCGACCTCAAGACTACAGCAGGGGTCCCCCAATAAGGCGGTGGTGTGCCAGAGCAATATGACCGCCTTATTGAGGGAAGTCGCCTCATTCATTCCAGGTTATGAGTGCGATTCCTCAGTTGCGCCGAGCGATTTGGACCGCCTTATATCGGGATACATACCGCCTTACTCAGACTGTCTTATTGGGGGACCCCCACTGTACGTAGCGCACGCAGAAAAACGTGGCCGGAATGTCCCGGGACACGGTGTAGGCGCAAAAAAGTCACACCGACACCAAAACAGAAACCAAAGACACTAACATCGACATCGACATAGCACGCGCGATGGAAGTATCACTAGTAATAGTACCACACCAAGCGTAAGCTCGCAAAGATTACGTGTGAGGATGTTTTTCCCGCTCACAGCATCGCTTAAAAATAAAAATCAAGTACGTATAATATATACATATATCTAACATTAACATAATGGACTTACGACATAAATATGAAGCCTTCTGTTTTTAAAAAATACGGGTGCTTGCAATACCTGCACGCGAGGCTAGTCGGGGGGAGCGAAGGCGGTGGGTGTACTTTCGGGGTGTTTTGAACTTACGGGTGAGATCGATCCCGTACGGTTCGTGGGCCCGAGAGAGCCCATCACGAAGCGGGGGTGGGTGGGGTCCTTGGCCGTTTCCTCCTCGCACGCCTCCTTCGCAAGCCTCGCGCTCTCAAAGTTAAGCTCGTAGACGTCCTTCTCCATCTCGTAGTCCGCCATGGCGATCGTGGTTCTGCGGCACAAAAAACAGCACGGACGCACACACGGACAACCACGCCGGGACACACAATAGTTTTGTGTACGCTCGCTTAGTGCTTCCCTTGAGCTCGCTGGATGTGCACAGTGTGTGTTAGCTCGCTTAGCGCTTTTTCCTTGAGCTTGCTGAACGTGCACACCGTTTTTTTTTGTGTACGCTATGATAGCTTGTATAGCGCTTCTTTGAGCTCGTTGAACATGCACGCAACAAAAAACAAACGGTGTGCACATTCAACGAGCACAAAGGAAGCGCTAAAACAGACAGCTTCAAAATCCTGAACGTTATGGAAAATCCGACATTGTTGATCTTGTATTTTCCCTCGACCTTCCCTTCTCCACCTTGCTCGTACCAAATTTACTCTCGGAGAGTTGAAACATAGGGCGTATTCTTGAAAGGAACTGTCCCAGCTCTCTTCCATGAGCTCTCTTTCATGTGTTTCCAGCGCAGCTGCGCATTCCTGCAGGGGTTCACTTCGATTTTCTTCCAAAACTAATGAGGCCATCGTAACATCTACAACAACAAAAAAACGGGATCTTGGGGCAAATTTATCTGGCAAAAATCAGGGATTTGAAAAAGATGCAGTGAATCTTACCCTGGTCGAAAAAACAAGAGTTCCTGTACCCCTGTAGCAATGGGCAGGCGCGTTGGAAACCCCTGGAAGAGAGATCTCGGGCAGTTTCTTGCAAGCGAACATCCGACTTTGAGTTCTCCGCGAGAGAAATTGCTATCAATAGTGAGTACTCAGAAAAGAGAAAGGTCGGGGGAATATATGAGGCCAAGATCGGATTTTCCCTTATATCACGTTCGGCCTAATGTTGCTGTTGTCGATTTTCAGAACTTCGAGTCTCCGATCGTCCTAAAACCGCCAATCGCGCAACGACAAAAAGACGCGAACAGACCCATTGGAAGCAACGTAGTCGCCGCCACAGGCTGGAAACAGACAGGCACATACATACAGCAGTACCGCACCGCACTGCACCTCTACAGAATCCAGCCGTTAGGCCTCGGGGCAGTGCACCTGGAGCTAAGCAGGCAACGACACCCTTGTAGAGCCGACGGGACAGCAATCACCCTATCACACACACAAAAAAAACGCATCAATTTCGACGTTTCGATGTTTCCTCGTACGTTACACGCATCAAAACGCCTGCAAAAATACGACATAATAAACACGATATACAGCATTGAACGATATATATATAGATAGCGTTCAGCAGTTAGCGTGTCAACGCGTCAAATCAACGGTCTCCAGTCTCCGCAGCAAATGTTCAGCCAGCAGTCAGCAGCCAGCAGTCACGATCCGCCGTCAACCATTCGATTTTTGGGGGGACAAACAAGGAAATCGTATATACGATGAAGACTATTAATACATGCAATATGTAAACATGTACCAGTACGTAGTCTACTCGTACATGTGTGTGTGTTTTTCGCAAAAAACCGTCCTTTCTACCCGTCGGCATGTGTGCATATATGCATATGCATGCATAATATATATGTACAACGCGTAAGCCGCAGCAGGGCTTCTTTCTCCGACTGCATGCGCTACGGGCGCAGTCGAGCAGCTTTTTTTTGCACTTTGTGCGCGATATGGCCGTAGGTATGTCTTAAGGCATACCCTGTTGCTTTAGTACCCCCCTTGAGACTCCAGAGAGAAATAATGACGAAAAATAACGATTACTTGTGGTAGTATAGCATAAACCGCACAAGGCGGAGCGCGGGTTTCTATTTTGGATAGGGGGTGCTGCTTTCAATATCGGGCTCCAATGCAAGGAAACATCGTTGTACGACAGCGTAAAGTATCGTATATAGGTGATACGCTGGCACTATAGAAATCAAAATGCTGTACAGTGGGGGAGGGGTCACGGTTTTAAGAGCTATCGGTTTAAGAGAAAGTGCTGGTTTAAGAGATTTCACACCATTCGGTTTAAGACAAGTACTGGTTTAAGAGAGTTCGAACCATTCGGTTTAAGAAAAGTGTTGGTTTAAGAGAAAGTACGGTTCCAGATCAAGTACTGGCATACTAATACGTGAAAACCATCGGATACAATACCCATCCCGGTTCAAGATAACTTCGGGTTGAAGATAACAAAAGGGAAGACACACCCCTGTTAAACCGCTTGGTGCAACAAGCAATGTCTGTCTGGTTGGTGAAACCCCAACGTGCTCCGTCCCGGCATTGTAGGGATGCGAGGGTCTATGGCCATACGACTACGGCCATGCACGACATGAGTACCCGCCCCCCCCCCCATTTCTTACATTCGCCCTTCTTTTCTCTCTCCCTCTTTAGTCGTAACTCAGATCCGGGGACACATACGTACGTAGCAGGCTCTCCTCCCCCCCCCCCGCTGCACTCCTGTGTTTTCGAGGACAACATACCTGGGAAAATAGGCAGCGCAGTAGGATATTTTTCGCGTCTGCAGAGGGTTCACAGACACTCCCGGTGTGCTTGATGCTCCAAGAATACTCGGGAGTATCGAGTACATTTCGTACTGCCAGTACTGGGAGGTTCGCAGTACTGACTTGTCATTTAGAAGTTACTGCGAGTGCTGGGAGTGTGAGTAGTACTGAATTACTAACTACCGCGGGTGCCGGGAACGTGAGCAAGTACAGAACCCTGAGTACAACCTGTACTCGGGAGTATTGAGGACATTTCGTACTGTGAGCAGTGAGAGTATTGCAGTTCTGGCGTCTGTATTGCTGCGAGCACTGGGAACACGAGCAGTACTGAATACCCAACTAACGCGAGTACCCGGAGTATGAGCAGTACCTAACCCCGAGTACAGGCATTATCCGCAGTACAAACGTCTGGAATTCTTGGTGAGTTACTCAAGGGTACCCGGAAACCTCTGGGGAGTGACAGGCGGAAGTCATCAAGACAGATTCCGATTCTTGCGTGACCCTTTTAGCGCTGCACTCCCACCCCGCGGACGAAACACTTGGGAGTAGACCAACACTATTTTTTGGAGTCGGAGAATAGAGTAGAGTACAGCCCCTTTCGGTACTTGAAAAGACGAAAAGGATAAAAACAAGTGGCGATTTTGGCTTCCTTTTTGCCTTAATTCATACCTGGTACCTGGTACCACTTTGTCCCGTAGTATGAGCATTTTTTGGACATTGATATTTAATAAAAACGTTGCTTACATTGCGGGACAGAGTTGTATATACCACCGTGGACGAAACTGTAAGGATGCGCTGGGGTATGTATTTACAAAAAAAAAAAAAAAATGGCTGTGAGATCGAGGATATCGTCGAAACTCATACCAGGTATTTGCAAGCTATGTGATACTTGGATCGCGCGTGTTGTAACGACATATACACGAGGTACCTGTGGGTATGTCGTATACCAGGAAGGAAGAAACCCGACGGCAAGGAGTTGGAGGGTATATACGAGTGCAGAGACGACGCTCGCAGCATGATATTTGCTCAAAACACTGCAGGTATATACAGTAGTCTACTGCTTGTATACTTCGTATATATACACACCATATACCTGGTATATATACATAAATGTATCGATATGTACCCGGTATAATAATAATAAAAAAAAAACGCCATCTAACCTGGTGGCGCACCTGAACAAACTGAACACCTACCCCGCCCGGGCCACCGAGAGGCGACCGACCAAGCCGAGGCGCTCAAGGCGGCGGGGGCGCGCGACAGACCTCGGGGGGCGGGGGGAGGGCGGGTGGGCCGCACCGGTTTTGGGCCCGCCCGCGTCGCCACCGCCGCCGCCGCCCCCATCCCCTCGCCTTCGCCGACGGTGGCGGCGGTGGTACAGGTCGAGGGGGAGCCGGGGGCGCTCTGGGGCGGGCGGACGGGCAGCTCTGACGGCGACTGGCATCAGGAGCTGGTGCGGTGGATGGTGATGACTGGCCAGCCCTTGTCGGTGAGAGAGGGTTTTTTTTTTTTTGTGGTTTTTGTAGTTTGTGTGGTTTGTGTGGGTTTTTTTTTCTTGGTGCGGTTTGTTTTTGTGGGCTGCGTGTGTATGCGTTTTGTGGTTGTTCGGGGAATGGGGCTGGTGGTGGTGGTGGTGGGGGTGGTGGTGGTGTCGTTAGTGGTGATGGTAGTGGCGGTGGTGATCGTAGGGGCGTTATTGTTGTTGGCGGTGGTAGTGGCGGTCTTTTCTTCTTGGTGTCAGTTGCGTTGAACGGATTGCTTGTGTCGTGGGTCAAAAGGTAAAAACCCGAAAACCTCCCACGATACACACGTCCAGGTGAAAGGAGAGTACAAGAACAACCGGCTGTACAACTCGACATCTATCCCTAGCCGCTGTACGTACGTTCGTACAGCGGCTAGGGATAGGTGTCGAGTTGTACAGCCAGTTGCTCTTGTTCTCTCCGTTGACCTGGACATGTGTCTCGTGGGAGTTTTTTACCTTTTGACCCACGGCACAAGCAAACCGTTCAACGCGACTAACACCAAGAAGAAAAGACCGCCACTACCACCGCCACCAACAATAACGCCCCTACGATCACCATCGCCACTGCCGACACCACCACCACCCCCACCGCCACCACCCCCACCACCACCACCCCCACCACCACCAGCCCCACTCCCCGAACAACCACAAAACGCATACAGCAGGTCTCCTTCGTACGTCACACCTTTTGTGCTCTTCTGCGATCGGCGTGCGCTTTTGCGTGTGTGTCCTCTGCTGGAGTCTGTGAATCCGTCTTGAGACCTCATAGGAGACAATTGAAGACAAAACAAGTGATGATGCCAAGAACAACCACCTCGGGATTGGGAGATGATATTATACAATGGTTGGTGTCCCGAGTTACAGACAATGGTTGCCATGCAAGGAGTCGTGCGGCTCGGGGGCAACGTGATCCTCTACCCGTACGGCTGGGCGTTCACACTGCTCGAAGGCGTTTTTTTTTATGACGACCAGATGTTTATCCTTGTTTTGGCCCGCCATCCCTTATGTCCCTTAAAAGGGCTCCGAACGGGGGGTTATGCGCCGTGTGCCTGTTGTGTTTGTGTCCTTCTTTGCAAGTATGCCTGCTACCGCCGAGGGGATTGTTCAGTTGTTGTGGGACGTTGGTTGCAAGTGGTGCTGCTTCTTTTAGAGAGCGCTCTCTACGGTGGCTACCCGTGTTGTTGTTGTYTGTTGTTGTTTTATTGTCGTTAGCTACTGTTAACAGCAGCACAGTTGTTGCTATCCGTAGGTGCTCTGCTAGAGTATCTCAACGCACGCTCATTACTCTCTTGGCCGCTGACGTTGCTTTATTTTTGCTTGCAAGCCGAGTCCTGTCTGGGCAGGGTTTCGTACAACCCCTAGGTTTCACCTTGCATGTGAAGTTAGCCCAGAAGTGTGACCCCAATCCTAGTGCTGTGTTTGACAGTACGTGCACACAGATTAAACGCCTGGTACGAAACAACCTTACAATTATCTACTGTAGTGTGACTTTACAGCCGCTTTTGTGCTTCTTATGCAGTATACAAGCAAAATCCGAACTCGGGGATGGTTCTAAACGTTTGAAACCATGATTTAAGTCACATGTCCACCCTAGGTGAAACAATCACATGCCATATATACCTGGTACATGTTCGGGGTATACACGTACGTCGGCGAGACCCTCACGTAACATAACTGGCACCCTGGTATACACATCCCGCTGTGGACGTAAATATAAGCACCCTTTGGTCTTGACATTTCTGACCCAACGGTCCTGACTCTTCCGCCCAGAAAGGTATTAATACAAAGTTTTGTAACTGCCTCAAGACGAACTGTCATGAGCCCTGGAGCACTCCGAGCTCCGAGCGCTTCTGTTCACTGCCCTGTGCTGTGTGTTATATCCCGAATTGGCGAAGGTTCCCCTCTTGCTCTTGCGCTATTTTTGTACACCCCCCCCCCCYCCCAGCTGAAAACCCGACGTTCTCCGTCCCGGCACTGTAGGGATGCGAGAGTCTATGGTCATACGCCTACTGCCATACATCATAATGAGTACCCCCCCCCCCCCCCCCGGCGCACCCACTCGCCTGCTTCCTTGCTTCCTTCCCGATGCCGATCCTTGCAGACGGTCGAGAGCGTCTTGTTCAAGAATATGGTGCGCGCCATCCACGGCACGGCCGCCGTTCCGACGCGCCAGGGCGTCGTCGCCGCGCTGCGCAAGGCTAAGGCCGACGTGGGCGCGAAGACCACCGCGCTTCTTGCGGGCGAACACGCCTGCATCGCCGCGAACTCCCGCGCCTCCTCCTCCTCCTCCTCCTCCTCCGCTCGGCGCGGCGGCGATGGCGGCGCTCAGACCTCGCTGACGATTTCCCTGATTACCAAAGCGTGGAAGTTTGTCACCCTGCCCGTTGAATGTGACGAGTCGGGGCGGGACGGGGGCAGCGACGGGGACACGGCGACAGCTGAGGGGGCTCGCGGTGAGTCGGAGCGACTCGTGGCAGCGGGGGAAGCTTCTTACAGCGAGCCGAAGCGGCTCGTGACAGCGGAGGAGGAAGCTCTCGAGGGTAGAGTTCAAGCGGTGGTGGAAAAGCACTGCTTGCAGGGTAGGGTTACCGCTGTTGTCGTTACCGCCGGCGCCGAAGGTGGTCAACCCTCTCGCCCCGGGGGGGTCGAGATGGGCGGTGGTGCTCTTGCAGAGGCTAAGGGTGTTGGAGGCGTCGCCCACGTGAGCTGCTGTAGCGCACGGCTCGGCCGCACCGCCGTCGTTTTGCTGGATGCTCCGCCGGTGAAGAGGGTTTTGTGTCGAGCACGAGATATGGATTTGAGGCACGCGAGGTCGAGCGAACCTGTGGACATCGACGCTCCGGAAAGCGAAGCTCCGGAAAGCGGAGCTCCGGAAAGCGAAGCTGTCATCGCTAGGGTGAGAGTTGCGACGGCTGCGGCGGCGGTGGCTTTGGCGAAGGCTAAGCCTATGTCTAAGCAGGTGGCAAACGCTAAGGCTAACGCTAAGAGCAAGGCTTCGGCGGAGTTTTCGCTCGATGGGGCGCCGGCGAGCAGCAATGAGATGGCCGTGGAGGCGGCAGAGGTATCGGTATCGGTTGGTGAGGCGCTTTCGGGCACCAAGGAGATGGCCCTGAGTGCGGATGAGGCGACGGCGGCGGCGGGGGGGACGGGGGCGGCCCCGTCGGGAAGCGGGGAGGTTCCCCTAGGTGCGGAAGCAGAGGTAATACGTAGCGGGGCGTTGTCGAGCGTGAAGGAGGTGATCCATAATGAGACAGTGGCGGCGGCAACAGCTCCGACACCGATATCAGCGGCGGGGCGGCAGCGGCGGTGGCGGTGACACTTCCAACGCCGGTAGCAGCGGCGACGGCGCCGGCTGTGGCCTCGACATCGTTGACCTTCAACCCTGCGCTGTCGAGCGACGAAGAGGGTGGCCAAGTGGCGGGGGTGGGGGGCGCGCCGGCGGTAGTGGTGGTAGCGGAGGATGCGGCTGCGGCAGCGGTGTCGGCGTCATCCGCGTCGGCAGGTAATTGGCTGTCCACGTACGGCATGGTGGCGCGGCTGTTGGCGCTGAAGAAGCCATCGCTAAGCGCGAGGAGCAGGAGGCGGGGGTGGANTGGTCTGCCCCGACAGTGTCCTCCCCGACTGGTCCACCAGGGTACCCGACACAAAGAGAGGCACGTCCGTTAGGCCCTGCTCGTCGAAGTACCTGCCGTCAGCAGGGGAAGGGCACAATGCACAGCACACGCCAAATAAATTAGACCCCATCTACAGTACGAGTATATAGTGATCTCACGCATCTCAACAGCGTGACACTTCTCATGCATCGCCATCGCCATGGAGGGGGGGGGGGGTTGCACCTGTCCCCCCCCCCCCCCCCCCCCCCCCCCCCCCCCCCCCCCCCCCCCCCCCCCCCCCCCCCCCCCCCCCCCCCCCCCCCCCCCCCCGGGGGGGGGGGGGGGGTTCCCCTTTCCCCCCCCCCCCCCCCCCCCTCCCCCTCTGAACGCGTCGAAGACACACCCTTTAGATCTTCAAAAGAGCCGCGCCCACAAATGGTGGGGGTAAAATCACTTGGAAATAGTGCGGGATCAATAATCACTTTTTTCAGGCAGTTACACAAGAGTCAAAATGGACAGGCCGGACAGCAGTCACGACCCCAAGTGCGAATAATCCGAGAATATTCCTTAAGTTCTCCCGTTCCGGGCGGGGGGGGGGGGGGGTGGGGCAACGCTATGAATAGTGGACGCTAACACCCTCTACTTGAGCATGCTCGCTGCCCGTGGCGCCGATGCGGCCACGCCGTCGACACCACCACGAGCGTTTCGTCTGACGACCCCCTCCTCCCTCCCAACCACGGCCTCCCTCCCCTCACACCCAACCAGTGGGGGTGCATCATGGAGGCACCTCGAGAAGCGGAGCAAGACAGGCACTCCCTCCCGCTCAAAAATAAACCCGGAACCAGCGCTTTGAACCGCCAGCGAAGCTCCGTTCCAAGGCAGGATACACAACATTTTCTATCTACTGTATCTATCTATCTATCTATCTATCTATCCATCTATCTACAGATATATAATCTAGTCCCTGAACCTGCCGTCGTGAAAGGTTGTGAAGGGTCTGCACAGTACAAATCCAACCCAGGAAACGCGTGCTAGATCATACAGATTGCACGGTTCCCACCCTGAAACAACATGAGCTTATCGTACATCATATAACACAAGATCGGGAACAGATCTGCCTAGAAAGGTCTACTGCTTATTATAGATCATGACGTGCGAACCGATTATCTGTGCAGAGGTTTGGAACGTTTCAACTCGCTGCACCCAACAAAATACGGAGCACCGTGACAACAAAATGACCTTTGCCTGCGGACGATCTATATACAGCAGTAGCCCGAAACGTACACCGACCTCAAACATCAACACAGGTGCCTATATACTCCAATAAAAGCACACTAAAGTCGCACAGCACAATAAAAACGACAGGGTTGCAAAATAAAAAAGCTTCCTCTCAATAGCAGCGAAAACCCGACGCGCTCCGTCCCGGCATTATAGGGATGCGAGGTTCTATGGACATACGACTTCGGCTATGCATGGCATGAGTACACCCCCTCCCCCCCCTCTCAAAGCGCCCCGTCTCGAAAGGGGTGCGTGGTCAATGGTCAAATGACTAAGGCAAGCAAAAAATGAGTACGCCCCCCCCACCCCCCCACCCTCTCCCACCCTCTCAAAGCATGCACTCACTCCCTGACCGCGAAAGCGGCCGCCTTGGCGTTGAGAGTGTCGAAGATGGTCTCGATGATGATGATGTCCGAGCCACCGTCTATGAGCCCCTTGGTCTGGTCCTTGTACGCCACCACGAGCTCGTCGAAGGTTACGTTACGGAAAGAAGGGTCCTCCACGTCCTGTTAGAGCACGCGCGGACACGGGACCGGTGGGGGGGGAGGGGGGGGCGGGCGTGTGGAGCGCGTGGTACTCGTGTCATGCAATGGAGCGTAGTCGTACGACCATATATAGACCCTCGCATCCCTGCAATGTCGGGGCGGAGCACGTCGGGTTTTCACCGACCAGGCGGGGGGGGTTGGTGGCTGGGTGTGGGTTGGTTAAATGGTGGGTAGGTAGGTGGGTGGGTGGGTGGGTGGGTGGGTGAGTGGGTGAGAGTTGGTGAGTGGGGCGCGGACGTTGCACCGGCGAACTTGGCGATGTCGCTTGTGCTCGTAGGAACATACTGTAATATGTCATACCAGTTGCCTCTGAAAACTCATATGTTCGCTATAGTAGTGGGACAAAACATATGGATCGTCCGTCTGATTACGTGTGTGAAGCTTTGGAGGCTATCATACTTACCTCTATTCTCCACAGAAAGCGCTATAGCCAAAAATACACGCATGACCCACACACCACGCAAAAACGCGCAAACGCGTACAACACACAAAACGACGGCCGCCGATGGCACCGGCCAGCCAGAGCTGCTGCGTGGCCCAGTCCCCTCGCAAGCTGCGAGAGCTTCACACCAGCAACGGCCGGGCATGGGGGCAAAACACAGCGTACCAATACACACCGCCTGCAAACAGACACCTCAGGGGATAKAAATCATGGGAGATAACCACACGCGGTTACAGCGCTGGTGGGTGCAGACGGCAACACGCAGACAGCGTGTTGGATCGTTCCTGTAAAACGCTCGTTCTACGCCGAGCGCTGCTGGGTGGAAAGGGCAACACAGGCCGCATTGGATCGTTACTAACGGTATACCCCTGGTACCAGTACAAACTGGTAAATGGTGGGGGTTGCGCCGCATTTTTGGCACGCTCGCTCTCCGCCGCGAGACGACGCTAATCGCCGGTTGTGTCGCCCACCCACCCTACCGACCTCAAGACTACAGCAGGGGTCCCCCAATAAGGCGGTGGTGTGCCAGAGCAATATGACCGCCTTATTGAGGGAAGTCGCCTCATTCATTCCAGGTTATGAGTGCGATTCCTCAGTTGCGCCGAGCGATTTGGACCGCCTTATATCGGGATACATACCGCCTTACTCAGACTGTCTTATTGGGGGACCCCCACTGTACGTAGCGCACGCAGAAAAACGTGGCCGGAATGTCCCGGGACACGGTGTAGGCGCAAAAAAGTCACACCGACACCAAAACAGAAACCAAAGACACTAACATCGACATCGACATAGCACGCGCGATGGAAGTATCACTAGTAATAGTACCACACCAAGCGTAAGCTCGCAAAGATTACTMTGTGAGGATGTTTTTCCCGCTCACAGCATCGCTTAAAAATAAAAATCAAGTACGTATAATATATACATATATCTAACATTAACATAATGGACTTACGACATAAATATGAAGCCTTCTGTTTTTAAAAAATACGGGTGCTTGCAATACCTGCACGCGAGGCTAGTCGGGGGGAGCGAAGGCGGTGGGTGTACTTTCGGGGTGTTTTGAACTTACGGGTGAGATCGATCCCGTACGGTTCGTGGGCCCGAGAGAGCCCATCACGAAGCGGGGGTGGGTGGGGTCCTTGGCCGTTTCCTCCTCGCACGCCTCCTTCGCAAGCCTCGCGCTCTCAAAGTTAAGCTCGTAGACGTCCTTCTCCATCTCGTAGTCCGCCATGGCGATCGTGGTTCTGCGGCACAAAAAACAGCACGGACGCACACACGGACAACCACGCCGGGACACACAATAGTTTTGTGTACGCTCGCTTAGTGCTTCCCTTGAGCTCGCTGGATGTGCACAGTGTGTGTTAGCTCGCTTAGCGCTTTTTCCTTGAGCTTGCTGAACGTGCACACCGTTTTTTTTTGTGTACGCTATGATAGCTTGTATAGCGCTTCTTTGAGCTCGTTGAACATGCACGCAACAAAAAACAAACGGTGTGCACATTCAACGAGCACAAAGGAAGCGCTAAAACAGACAGCTTCAAAATCCTGAACGTTATGGAAAATCCGACATTGTTGATCTTGTATTTTCCCTCGACCTTCCCTTCTCCACCTTGCTCGTACCAAATTTACTCTCGGAGAGTTGAAACATAGGGCGTATTCTTGAAAGGAACTGTCCCAGCTCTCTTCCATGAGCTCTCTTTCATGTGTTTCCAGCGCAGCTGCGCATTCCTGCCKGGGGTTCACTTCGATTTTCTTCCAAAACTAATGAGCCCATCGTAACATCTACAACAACAAAAAAACGGGATCTTGGGGCAAATTTATCTGGCAAAAATCAGGGATTTGAAAAAGATGCAGTGAATCTTACCCTGGTCGAAAAAACAAGAGTTCCTGTACCCCTGTAGCAATGGGCAGGCGCGTTGGAAACCCCTGGAAGAGAGATCTCGGGCAGTTTCTTGCAAGCGAACATCCGACTTTGAGTTCTCCGCGAGAGAAATTGCTATAATAGTGAGTACTCAGAAAAGAGAAAGGTCGGGGGAATATATAAGGCCAAGATCGGATTTTCCCTTATATCACGTTCGGCCTAATGTTGCTGTTGTCGATTTTCAGAACTTCGAGTCTCCGATCGTCCTAAAACCGCCAATCGCGCAACGACAAAAAGACGCGAACAGACCCATTGGAAGCAACGTAGTCGCCGCCACAGGCTGGAAACAGACAGGCACATACATACAGCAGTACCGCACCGCACTGCACCTCTACAGAATCCAGCCGTTAGGCCTCGGGGCAGTGCACCTGGAGCTAAGCAGGCAACGACACCCTTGTAGAGCCGACGGGACAGCAATCACCCTATCACACACACAAYAAAAACGCATCAATTTCGACGTTTCGATGTTTCCTCGTACGTTACACGCATCAAAACGCCTGCAAAAATACGACATAATAAACACGATATACAGCATTGAACGATATATATATAGATAGCGTTCAGCAGTTAGCGTGTCAACGCGTCAAATCAACGGTCTCCAGTCTCCGCAGCAAATGTTCAGCCAGCAGTCAGCAGCCAGCAGTCACGATCCGCCGTCAACCATTCGATTTTTGGGGGGACAAACAAGGAAATCGTATATACGATGAAGACTATTAATACATGCAATATGTAAACATGTACCAGTACGTAGTCTACTCGTACATGTGTGTGTGTTTTTCGCAATAAACCGTCCTTTCTACCCGTCGGCATGTGTGCATATATGCATATGCATGCATAATATATATGTACAACGCGTAAGCCGCAGCAGGGCTTCTTTCTCCGACTGCATGCGCTACGGGCGCAGTCGAGCAGCTTTTTTTTGCACTTTGTGCGCGATATGGCCGTAGGTATGTCTTAAGGCATACCCTGTTGCTTTAGTACCCCCCTTGAGACTCCAGAGAGAAATAATGACGAAAAATAACGATTACTTGTGGTAGTATAGCATAAACCGCACAAGGCGGAGCGCGGGTTTCTATTTTGGATAGGGGGTGCTGCTTTCAATATCGGGCTCCAATGCAAGGAAACATCGTTGTACGACAGCGTAAAGTATCGTATATAGGTGATACGCTGGCACTATAGAAATCAAAATGCTGTACAGTGGGGGAGGGGTCACGGTTTTAAGAGCTATCGGTTTAAGAGAAAGTGCTGGTTTAAGAGATTTCACACCATTCGGTTTAAGACAAGTACTGGTTTAAGAGAGTTCGAACCATTCGGTTTAAGAAAAGTGTTGGTTTAAGAGAAAGTACGGTTCCAGATCAAGTACTGGCATACTAATACGTGAAAACCATCGGATACAATACCCATCCCGGTTCAAGATAACTTCGGGTTGAAGATAACAAAAGGGAAGACACACCCCTGTTAAACCGCTTGGTGCAACAAGCAATGTCTGTCTGGTTGGTGAAACCCCAACGTGCTCCGTCCCGGCATTGTAGGGATGCGAGGGTCTATGGCCATACGACTACGGCCATGCACGACATGAGTACCCGCCCCCCCCCCCATTTCTTACATTCGCCCTTCTTTTCTCTCTCCCTCTTTAGTCGTAACTCAGATCCGGGGACACATACATACGTAGCAGGCTCTCCTCCCCCCCCCCCCCCCCCCCCGCTCTTAAACCGTGAACCCCTATGAATACTGCACCGCACTTCTCGTCTGTTTTAATCTCGATATTTTCCAGTACTGTTTTGTAGGTGTGCCCCTAAAGGTGCAATAATATACTAGTAACACCATAATACCACTCGTCGCCACGACATCAGGATAAAAACCGTTTCAAAAAAATGCCTCGCAAGGCTAAATAAATACGTTAATCCAAAATAGACCGGTCCATGGGCGTCGGACCGCCGTCGAGAGTCGCGTACAAACTACGTTGTAGTCGCGTTACAATACAATACACCCACGGGTGGGTGCGATATATACATGTATGTATATATGTACGAGTATATACCCGCAGAAGAGATGGATAGGATATCATGCCCGTGACTAGAGTATGAAGCGTGTTGGTCCTCAGCAACCGCCATGTTCCCTACCAGGTGCTTCCTACCGCTGCGTATGATGTACACGGTAAAGTAGAATAGACCCACGGGTGGGTGCGATATATACATAGATGTATATATGTACGAGTATATACCCGCAGAAGAGATGGATAGGATATCATGCCCGTAACTAGAGTATGAAGCGTGATGGTCCTCAACAACCGCCATGATCCCTACCAGGTGGTTCCTACTGCTGCGTATGATATATATATGTACACGGTAAAATAGAGCAAGCCGACTGACTGCTCTGCCGCACACCGTAACTTGGAATGAGAAATGAGAAATGCCAAAATTTCAGTAGTTTACGGTAGGCGTTTAGACTGTTAGTAACCGCTTCGCGTATGTATGTACCAGGTAACTGCTACCATGAAACATCATAACGCGTCAGGAAGGTCAAGTCGATACCGACCGACAGCCCCCAGTATCCTCTAACGGCGCGGCCGACAACAGCAACGAAAATCTGGACGTGAACGGTGAACGTGTGAATGTGTGAATGTACGAGAGCAGCCATTTTCGTCGAAGGGGGTCAGACCAGTCGGACACGCTGAGTGGAAAAGTGTTTTCTAGATAATTACAGGGGACTATCGCCGTTGGGGCTCCCAGCTCTGTCGTTCCCAACCCACGACGGAAGGCTACGCGTACTGCTGCAGACAGACTGCAGTAATACCAGGTACCAGGTACCTACCGTGTACCATCACCAGGTAACTATCAAATTAAAAATAATACCAGGTAAACCTTGGGTAAACATCAAGTGACGATGGCCAGCTGGACGAAGCCGCGAGCAGCTATACCGCTATACCGGCACGTACGTACGTACGTCGTCGTTTCATTTTTTCACGCGTGGGACCAGAGGATATAGCGGCCATCTCGCCAAAGCGAGGCTACACAAAACGAAAAACATGAACCGCTACCAGGTATGAAAAAAGAAAGAAAGAAAAGTGTTGGGCATCGTATCGAAGAATCGAACTTTCGATACATACCCCTTCATCTCGAAATATGCACCTTTTTATTGAATATTTAGTGTATAAATTACTGTGCTTATATTTCGGGACATACTGTAGTGGTACATGGTATCGAACGTGTTTTGCACTCCTCTCCTGTCGTAGCGTCGTAGCATCCCCTCGTGTTTCTTTGTCGCTTTTTGTTTTTTAAGCTGACACTGAAAGAAAGCTTCGATCCATATATAAAACATCGCCATTATTGTGTCGAGATTTGTTTTGGTATGATGTGTATCGGTACATACCGTATCGAACTCGATTATCGTTCCATAATCCAACACTAATCACGTACCAGGTACGTACTCGTAGCATGTACGCACGACAAGTACGTACGTATGTACGTAATACAGCTGCTTGAGCAGGATCAAAAACGAATACCAGTATACTTACTTCGTATACTGCTATACGTACCAGTGTACTTCGTATACTGCTGATGTGTACGAGTACTGGTATGATATAAAACCTGGTAGCATACACTATGATACATGATACCTGGTATGTATTCATGACACGATATGTATACTTTAGGCTGTGAGGGCGAGTACTACTACTCGTACTACTTTTAATATGACACGAGACGTATGGCACCTGGTAATAGCTACGAGTAGAGCGGTGGACCGCCGTCGTAGGTGATACCTTTTCCTCCAGCCCCCTTTGCACAATATATTGAAATTAATATTCATATCATACATATATTGATATGATCCCAAATAAAGTGCAAGCTTACGCTTCAGCAACACAATGAACAAGTACTCGGTACGTACGTATACACAAAGCAAATAGTTTTCAGATTTCAGTGCATATGCCATTATTCTATTCCTCTACTCCTATTAATAGCATGTACCAGGTACGTAAAATACCTCGTGAACCTGCAGGAATTGCAACGCGATACAGAAAAACACAAAAAAAAACTCAGGTAGACGCGAAGCAAGAGCGAAAAGCAAAGCCTACACTTACGAAGAGAAGGTGTTGGTGCCGATGATATCCGACCCGGACTCCAGGTACTTAGCGTGGATCTCCTTGATGATCTGCGGCTGCGTGATGGTAAGCATGTCGTTGTTGCCCTTCACCAGGACATGGTAATCCTGAGAGGACGCCGATCGGTAAGCAATAGCGAGCGATCAGACATTATTCGACCACCACTATTAACCCTCTCGGGACTTCAAATGGGAAAATCGACGATTACAACAGTAGTACATTTATAGCAACGGCCACTTCGTGATTGGGGGATGGTAGAAAACGGTGTCTGAGTTGCACTGCAATGGAGACGTCCGGCACGGGCGCAAAACATGAACCCTATCCGTACTGCTGGCCGCTCAAGCTTGCGCGTAGACGGTAGGTTACAACAACGATATCTTGTTCTGGTAGCTATTATGATAGCCCTTAAAAGGCGCCCCTATGTAAGGGAATTACAGCCTTGATGACACCAACAACGCAACAAGAGACGGCCTAGCTTTTGCTTCGAGCACCAGCAGCCAGAAGAGAAACACCAGCATACAAACACCATCAGGGGGACAGCAGCAGCAGCAGCAGCAGCAGTACGGAGTTAGTCTACACCATAATAAACACCGAGGAATAATAGTAGGCCTGATGACAGGACGCATCCGGAAATTTCCCGAGTATTTCCTTCCGACCCGACGCTGGGGGGGGGGGGGCACCGGCATCACAGCTGGCGGTTCTCGCTCTTCCTCCCCCACCGCAGAGGACGGGGCATACATCGTACCAGTATACTTCGTATAATACCTGGTAGCAAGCTGGTGGTCCTGCGTGTTTGCGCGATTCGAAGTATTTATCACATCCCAGACTTAACTAAGCGTATAGACTACCGGTACAGCAGTGCAGGACACGTAGTATAATAAGAAACAGTAAATCTGGCCCAGGCTGGATTTCTTATCTGAGAGAGGGTGCTTTCTACACTAATTTCAATATAACGACTCCCGAATTTCTTATTTTCCTCTAAATATCAGCCTGGCTTTCTTGTTAGCCTTTTCCTTATTAGGTGTCCTGTACTTTATACGAGGTAATACGCGAGCGCTCTTTTAGTCTTCTACTGCTTGCTGCAGTTCTCGCAGTCGGGGTGGGTTCACTGGAGACCTTCGCTCTTCACTGCTGTTGACGGCCTTCGACCGGCAAGAATCCATGCCCCCCGGAATTCAACAAAAGTCCGTGTATACCCGGTACATATACGCGTACGCGGGCGGGGGCGGCCGGGAGAGAGCAGGAACTTTCTCGGGCTTGACGCGGATGGTTGCGCTGCCCGCATGCTCGCACACAAGGAGCCCCCCGCCCACGAGAAATAGCCGTGTTCGTGGCTCGAGAATTTCGAGGAGTACGAATAGCGATGCCATCAAACTTGCAGCAGCAGAATGTTGGTACTCGTACAGACGAACAGAGAGAGAGGAAAAACAACTTATTGCAACGACCTCTTTCATCCGGCAAATAAATTGGCTTCGAGGCGTTACTACTGCTGTTGTGTATTGTTGTGGCGATTCTCGCTCGCCCCGACCGAGGCGAAGAACACGTATGGTAGCGGAAGGGCTCTACTGATGCAGCACCCCCGGGGCCTGAGCGTAAGTGCTTCGTCAACATACAAGGTGAGCCGAGGCCACTCGGAACTTCAATGGAGAGGATCAATCACGGCTCCTCCGCTTTGAACAGGAGGTACCTGGTACTGCGGTGGATGGGCGTTCTCGATCGTCGATGTCTGCCTGAAAAGTGTGATTTTCGGATGGTACGCATCCTACACTAAAAGGACTGGCAGCTCTCGCGTTGGTGGCAACCGCAGGGTCAAGCAAAGCGTCTCACCTTGAACCGCTCCCCGCGGTACTCCTCCTCCCCGAGCCTGTACTTCTGGATCATCGTGCCCATGGCTCCATCAAACATGACAATCCTCTCTTGGAAGAGACGGTAAAGGTAGGCCGTGGTGCTGTCCTTGCCCCTCTCAAAGTAGGGGTAGTTGGCCACAGAGCCCTTGGGCTCCTCCACAAAAGGTCGAACCATGATTCCGGTGGGGCCGACTTCCTCACGAGGTAAGCTACCTGGGTGAGCAAAGGTCGGTGCGAGGCACGTCAGAGATCTTGGGGGGCTGTCGCCGTGGCAAAGACGCTCTTGGGGCAGATGAGGTGGCACTCAAGAGTCAAGAGGACGTGCGCGTGAAAAGAAAAACAGATGACCGAATTCGGAATTGCCTGACACCACAGGGCATTCACCCGACTACACCGAGCTGCCTACACAGGCACCATTCAGTCCCCAAGCATAGATGGCTGGCCAGCATTACGCACCTCGTTTTTTGTACAGGTTACTTTTGAGGCACTTACTGGTCACCCCTGGTCACGCCCGCCCGAGAATAGTTTTCATATTTGTTTCGAAGCGTGTTTGCATGTGGGGACCGGGGAAAAAAAGGTTGACGTAGGAGGAGCCAGGAGCCCCCAGGAGGAGGCACAGGACCAGCGCCCCCACAACGACCCTCCCTTCCGCTCTGCTCCATACTTTCTAGTTTGGAAAGTCATCGTTGATTCTCCAGCTTGAGCTGAGAACCGCGTAGCCAACAACAAGAGCGTCGGCTTCTACAAAAGTTCCTTGTGGAGAACGCAAAGCGCGTTCGCTGTATTCCCTCGGGCAAATAACATAATAGCTGGAGCAGCATCTGCATTGAGCGCAAACAACACCACACCAGCGGTGCCACAGATCCCTCCGACGGAGTCTTGGCCTAGAAGACACCACCGACAGCAGCTATGGGGAACAAGGTTTCTTTGGAGAATGAGCTCATCAACCTGAGGCTGACTTCGAAGCAGATGCAGAGAAGCGCTATTAAATGCACCAAGAATGAGACTGCTGCCAAGGCGAAGCTTCGCGAGGCGATCAAGGCAGGCAACATCGAGGGGGCGCGCATCTACGGGCAGAACGCGATTCGAGAAAAAAATCAATCTCTCAATTGCTTACGGCTCAGTAGTCGGATTGACGCTGTGGGTTCTAGGCTGGAAACGGCAATTCGGATGAAGCAGGTATGGGTTTTGTGTGAATTACTCCGCAGGCTGCAGACACTCGATGCTACGAGTATAACGCTAAAACAGGGTACCAGTACGTACGTACCAGAGGGTACGACGCAATTTACAACGTGCCGGTGTGGCGGTGTGGTACATACATCGGAAGTAACACACCCCCTCCGGCGAATTTCCATGCCGGTTTTTTCGCCAATGACAACGGGGAGGAGTACAAACGCCCAGAGAGATAAATCCAAAAGCCATCGTTATCGTTGTGTGTCGCATATATCATCTACAAGGCTCCCCTTCGGGATGATTGTGGTTGACATGAAATCCCGGGGGTGTCGCAAGCTGAAAAAGAAAAACACACAGCAGGCACAAGTACGAGTTACACAGCAACCGGGCAAGAATCCGGGCAAGTAACACCGACCAGCCCACACGAGTTTATAGTTACAGTAGTTCTACGTATAATACATCCCCCTTGGTTTAGAGAAACTTGCCTTGCACAGATGCTCCGAGTACCTTGGAGTAAAGTAAGGAGTATTGGAGATAAAATACTCCAGGTCCTTCGTGTACTCGGAGTATTTCGGGGTTCGATACTCCGGGATACTGCGCGTACTTAGAGCATGAACACTCTCGATACTGCTTGTACTCGGAGTATTTCGGGGTCCAGTACTGCGGGTACTCCTTGTACTCGCAGTATTTGGGGCTTCAGTACTGCTCATACTCCAAGTACTCCGAGTATTCAGGTCGCCAGTACTCTAATACTCTAAGTACTCGGAGTACGAAATGTACTCGATACTCGGAGTATACTCGGAGTGTGAAGTATATTAGGAGCATCTTTGCATCATTTAAAAGACTCGGCCGTCATTCCTCCCAGGTTCTGGGAGCATGTGACTGGCGTTTAAGCATTTCAAAATTCACAGATTCTCCCATTACCTGGAAGTATAGTTAGAGTATTTTAGAGAACAAAATACTTCAGGAACTTTGTGTACTCGCAGTATTTCGGTGTTCAATACTTTCGATACTCGGTGTACTCCGAGTAATTTAGATGTTTGTACTTCGGGTACTGCTTGTACTCACGGATAAGTACTGCTCATACTCCCAGTACTCGGAGTATTTGGGCCTTCAGTACTGCTCGTACTCTCAAGTACTCCGAGTATTTAGGCCACCAGTACTCTAATACTACTCAGTACTCGGAGTACGAAAAATACTCGATACCCTCGGAGTATCGAGTATACTGAGTATCGAGTATACTCGGAGCATCTGTGTTGCCTTGGTAATTGATCCCAGTAGGGGGTGTTATCTTGCGTGTTATATTCCAGGTAAGGTGGTACTAGTATGTACTCATCTACAGGTGTTTTACGTGTGTTGTTCACATTAAACCGTCCTTTCTATCATACCCGTCGACATTTTTTTTTTAATACTGGTATTATATGACATGTCGAGAAGGAGGCGAGAGTAACGACGGATCAAGCTGTAGCATTGACGCGTACGTATCGTATTTATGCAGGTCCGAATCACTCCTGTTAAATTCTGTCTGCCCGTATCAAGCCGTTCATTTTTTACGTCTTCCATACGTACTTCTGATGTACCAGGGACGGCACGTACGTACGTACGTATATAGTTCGTACAGGTGCACCAATACCAGCATTGGACCATCCTTCTGTATCCAATAAAGCCGACGTATGTACGTACGTATATACCCTACCTGCCATTCCCAGCCACCAAGAATTAATCGAAAAATCAGTACGAGCACGACCGCAGCCGAGCGGGTTAAGGCTTCAGGTCGGAACAGGGAAGAGTTGTAAAAATTCAGCGTGTTTCAGGCGTTGAGAAGTTCCTCCTATTAATATTATACTTGATAATCTAGTCTCGGGTTTCCAATTAAGATGGCTTTTGGTGACAGTCTCGCGCACGTGCAGTAGAACAGGGGACACGCATTTTTTTGTTTCAAGCGTAGTTTTCAGGCCAAGTCAGCACTCAGAAGCGAGGTCACAATAAATTCTTCCGAGTACGTGCCCAAGCTTAACCCCTTTTGGACCCCCATTTCATAGCGACGAAAACAAGCATAACTTCTGATAACTTTGTTGGTGTTGTCAACCGTGTATATACGAGCAGCATGAGCACCCAGCATGGTAGGATCATGCCGTGTCCGTGCCTTGCATTGCAACCATTGTAACTCGGACACCAACCATTGTATAATAACATCCCCCAATCACGCTGTGGCCGTTACTACTACTTCTGTAACCGTCACTTTTTATCGTCAGTTTTCCCCCATGGAGTCTCAAGAGGGTTAACCCCTGGTATGTTGCACCATCACACACCACCCGACACATGCCTCTACCTGCTTTTGCCTCTATTCGTAGGAGCTGCACATCTCTCGAACATTGCGTGGGTATCAATCACTGCTCACTGCGTACACATTTTAGGTACGATTGATTTCGGCTTTTTTTTCCAAGATGAAATCCCAACCACCACTCGGCCTAAACAGAAAACAGCGAAACGATTCTTTCTACCGTGGTTTCTGGTCGCTGCTGTGGGTTATATGGGCGAAGCCATCCGTGACCTCTGGCCGTTTTCAAACAGCGCTTGTGTTTCGTGTTCCACAATTTATGTATTTATCCTTTCTTCGGATTCACAAGTACCAACCTCGAGTCACGCAGCTCTAGTTCACCAGCAGGTGGGGGAGACTCCCTTGCGTCGCATCGGCTGCACTCTTCCGTACTAAGCGCCCGCCCACCGTGGGGCGCTCGCTTTTTTTCTCGAGGAAACTCAAAACCAACATATTCTTGCCAAAACCAACAATGAGCCCATTCTAAAACCTTGATACGAAAATAGCGGGGATCGGAGGAAAACAGGCCCGCTCCAAAACCAGGTATTTTACACAAAAACAATGAAAGAAAAGGGGCTGGGATAAAAAACGTCCGACCCGTAGTCTTCAAACAAAACACGTGGTTTCTCAGAGTCACGCATCCTTTATTTAGAGCTACAGATTTTCGAGATTCACACAATCAAAGTTCAATCGGCGGGAAAAGCAAAAAAGGGTGGAAGGTAGTCCTACAAGTACAGCACACCGGGGTATCGTATCGACAAACCCCTGGTATGAAACGGTGTGTCGCAGTTCAAGGAAAACCCTCACTCACGTGCATGAGCCAAAGTGGATCAAAACATCGAGGAGCACCACCACGAGATGCGCCGCAACCACGTTTCCCACGACGCCAACGAACGGAGACGCGGCGTGACCACAGCACAGCACGCCCAATCCAGTATCACGACTTGCTTGTTTATCCCGTTTCACGCGTTTCGTGTAGTAGGTACAAGTACACTAGCAGACAATAGTTCCAAGGTTAAAATATCGCGAAGTAATTTCTTGTTACTCTCGAACACTTGGCAAGTCTCAAGTAGAGAGCTCAAGTCTCACCCTGCGTCGCATCACTGCTCCAATGCATGCCAGGTGAACAGCTCGATGGAAGGCGTGGTGAAGGGCATGGGGTCGGCGCTCAAAACGATGGACGTCGAGCGCATCTCGAAAACCATGGACAACTTCGAGCAGCAGTTTGAGGACATGGACGTGCGCGCGGGATACATGGAGAACGCCATGAGCAACAGCACGGCGATGTCCACCCCACAGGAACAGGTGGACGGCCTCATCCAGATGGTGGCGGACGAGGCCGGGCTAGAGCTGGGCGAGCAGCTTGACGATGCCGGACCCGTGTCCAGCAAGATACCCGCCAAGCCCGAGGCTGCGCCGGCGCCGGCGGCAGCGGACGGGGAGGACGAGCTGGCGAATAGGTTGGCGGCTTTGCGTAAGTAGACCCTGAGAGCTGCTGGGAGCCATTTCGAGGGGGAGGGGCAATCCGCAGTGTTTGTGCTGTCAGGATTGCTGTCATTGTGGTGGTGCGCTCGTATAAGGTGATGCCTGGCGCTAGCCGTGCAGTGCTGCAGTGGGAAATGCACGGTCTCTTTTCGATGAGAAGGCAAGCGCAGAGAGGAAACATCGCGTGTCTCCTCAACAAGATGGCGTTTTTTTTAAAGGACAGCAGCAGTGTGGGATAGGGCAGTGTATCTTGGCGTGTGTAGGCGCTCGCAACGTTTTCGTGGGGGTGTACTATAGTATAAGCAGCTTGGGCATTGTATAGGTGGTGCAATAAGTGGATTTGGAGGTAAGTAGCACCCAGGTCAGGTGTTTGGGGCCAAGTTTGCATACCGAAACCTTATCATAAAGGGTGCTACTCACTTTTTTCAAGTCGTTTGTGGTTCACGGCATTCAAAAACAATGTATAGCCGTACAACAGCAGAGAAAAAGGGATTTCGTGTGTACCAGTTAGAGTCACCACATAAGATGGTACGTATGTAAAACGGAGAAAACAAACAACAAACAAACAAACATGCTGTGTACGGTCGCAAGCTCGCAAGAAGAAAAAGCCCTGTTGCTTTTATTGCGTGTGCTCTTTGGAGTCCGCAAGCATCACACGTCACCGGTGCCTGGTACGATACCGCTGCTGAAGTACCAAAAAAACGCTTGTACGTATATTTCAAGTTTTTCACGATGAACCAACAATAAAAGCCCCTATATCTCCAGCCGTCCTGAATGCTACCCCTGCCGCATCACGCGCGGCACGCCAGAGGTGATGTCGATTTCGGCACGCCGCGTACGCCGCCAGGCCAGCCGCCCCTGCCCCGACCACCAACTGCAGCCGAGCTTCTGGTGTCCAGTCCCCAACCTCCGAGAAAAACTTTTGCACCGGCCCCTGATGCCCATCTGGAGCGTTGTCTGTCGGACGTTCGAGGTCACCGGGACTAGCAAAAGCGTTGCTTTGGTGTCCTCCGACGTGTCGTCTCGAGCCCTGGTGCGTGCGCGGTGCATCGGCACCATTAGCCCCGCTTGCGCCCCCCGTTGCGCTCAGTGGCCGTTCTCCCGATCGGACCGAGGACTGGTCGCATGCCTCGAGCAGCTGGCTCTTTTGTTTCTGTCCCAGGTGGAGATCGCTCGAGACGAGCGACCTGGCGTCGCCGAGTTCACCGCAGGGTAGCATTATCTGGATGACGAGCATCTCCGTTGCTTGGAAATAGTTGTCTCGGGCCATTTCGCCACCTGCTCCTCCGATGTTGACCGCAGGTGCTTCGCTGTGTAGTTCCTCGCCCAGGGTATCTCGGAGCTGCCAGAGCACCTTGCGAACGAACTCAAACTCCCCGCCAGCCAGGCACAGACGAAGCCTGACGATGCGATTGGCAAATGAAAACGAGCGGTCGTGCAACAGCGAGCGCCACAGCGAGAAAAATCGGGATAATGTTATTAATAGTCGTCTCCGAACTATCATGAATAAGCGAATCAGCTGGAACCTGAAATTTGCGAACATTCAACATAGTATCCCGTCTGATTTTTCTTGTGGCTTGTTTCCCTTCTCACCTCTGCAGGCTCCTTGCGCCTTGTCATCACGGGCTACGTTGTTTGCTACAATGGGCTACTGTAACATTAACATGCACTCAGAGAGACACAACACGGCCTCTGAACAGCCTTGCTCGGTTTAAGCGTTGTACCGCCAACACATTTTTTTTTTCATTCGTGTGGCGAATATGGTGATCGTTGTATTTTGCCTGACGTGACTTGTCAATTGTGGTCGTGAGGTCCAATCTTGTACAGTCGAAAAAGTGCATCGAAAAGGGCGATTTCCGGTGGGAGCTAAAATTGGGCTTTCTTATGCATTCGAAAAAGAGGTTATTCGAACGTCTTTCTCGACGGGACCAGTCGACCAAGACACGTGACTGTTCCGATCCACACACCAGTCGGATCTTTCTCTCGATCAAACTTTGTGTTTTGAGACCGGCCACACAAAAAACACAGGCTCACACGCCCACAACAGACAGTACTCCAGGTACGTACGCGTACGAGGTATACAATAGCGGCGACACTGGCTTATCTTTCTACCCTCTCGCGACTTGAAAGGGCAAAATTGACGCCTAAAAGTGACAATCACAGCAGCAGTAACGGCCACTGCGTGATTGGTGATTGGGGGATAATATAATGGTCGATGTCCTAGTTACAATGGTTGCAATGCAAGGAGTCGCACGGCACGGGCACTGCATGGTCCTACTTCAGTATCAATAGTACTGCTGGGCGCTCACGCTGCTCCTAGACGGTTGATAACACCAAAAACGTTATCGTTGTTCTGATTGCTATCTCGGGGTCTCAAAGGGGTTGGCCCTGCTACTGCTCGCCGCGAGGCAGCGTGACACATAAGTATCTCCGCCCGCCAGCAGCGTCTACATACCATCTTTCGATAGCAGCCCACGCGGTACCGATAACGTTTTGTCAACAGCTGTGCTTGCTGTAGCTTTGGCGGTTCTCGACGAAGTCCAACGCCAAGACGACGGCTTGGACGGTGAAAAATTTCCACGCCTAAGACAAATCTTGATCTACAGCAGGGGGTCATTCAAGTTCCTCGCATGCCATTGTGAGAGGCTCTGCAGGAACTGCATGGTGCAAATTCAACTCAGGAAGCTTGCTCTAGGTCATGCACAATATACGGGTCCCACCCGGCAATATGAGCTGGATCATACAAAGACCGGGAATAGATCTGCCTTGAAAATATCTTCATCACGAATTGGGGGATCGATGATCTGTCCGAGGTGTAGCGATTTTTTAATAGCAACGCATATTCTAAAAAAAAAAAAAAAAAGGAAAATAATTCGATTTATTTCCCGGCGTTTTTACGCGGGTGGCTGTAACTTTAAAGATTATTGCGTATTTTCCCCATCGAGGTGCCCTCAGCAACGCCGCTACCACGAGCGCTATAAGTTGGATGCCCAGCGTGTTAATAGCCGCATCCAAAAGAAAACATCAAGAGCTATCCATAATATATTTCAACTCGGCTCAACTCACCGGGGTGCATGAGATATCAAGCAAAGGGCACAAGGAATCTTCTTCGTCGCTGCTGAAAGCAACACCACACGTGCATCGTACAAAAACTATATTAAAAAATCGATTTGGCGGTGTCCGCAGTGTCCCCGATGCCGAACTATGAAGTCATACAGCAAGTGCTTTTATTTCCCTTGCTCCCCAGGTGCCTCTTTTCAAGGTGCCACTCGACGCCCGTTCGATCGCGGGGAGGGCACTCACCCCACCACAGTAGCAGCAGCAACAGCAGTAAGCAGTACCAGCAGCCTCAAGCTTACTAGGTTTGAGGATGTTGTCATCGTCGTCTTCTTTGTTTGCCTCGTCTGTTTTGCTCGTACTTGTGCTCATTTTTACGTACGAGTAGTCGTATGATACCACGAGCACTTACCACACACAGCTCACGGGGCCTTACTTTTCAACTCTGGTGGTGTACATGGCAAGCCCTGGTCATACTCGTCAGGGGCTGCCTTCATCTGGAGCAGCTGCGTGCACACTGCTGCGAGCTGCGGGGGCGGGGCTGGCCTCGTCCAAAGAACGACTCGTACCGACGAAACTCTCAAGATGCCCCTGTTCCCTTTTTGTGGGTGATCCAGGCCTATGAAACCCTACTTGAATCAAGTCAAATCAATGCGACACGAAAACCTACGGCGGCTAAAAAGAGCGACACGTTTTCCGACGGCGTGCGTGAACACTAAAAAATCACCCGAGGTGTGCCTTTTTCCTGTCCTACTCCCTCATTTGAAACGCCCCCAGAAAGAGTACAAACCTATTACTTCGACCCGACTGACGATAAGAAGGGGCCAGAAAAATCTCGTCGAAAAAAAGCTCGATCGGAAACCTCCCTTTTCGAAAAGTTTTCTGTTTATTTCCGACTGCATAAGAAGTGGCAGAATTTTACCCATGGGATTCGAAAAGCAACGCAGGCGCTCCACCCCGTTTGCGCGTTGCGACTGGTTTAGCGACACTGCTGTAGAATAGAACATCGAAAGCAACAATGCTACACCTTTGCAAGTGATACTTAACTGGTACACTATAGTAGTTTCTTGGTAGCTCTCTAAAGGTGTTGACACAGGCGGCACGGGATCGCGAGAAGAAGACTCCAGGCGCTCACACAAAACTCTCTCTTGTCAGCCATCGACTGAAACAGCACAGGACGGAACATGAAAAGGGTACCATCGAACAAGCTACCGGCAGCGTAATTCCTCCCTCTGTCCCGCAGAGGAATACCCGTGCCCCTCTACAAAAATCCCTTACCAAGTGCCGGTAGTATAGAACTCCCTAATCGATAGTGGGTCATTTCCGTTGTACTGCCGAGCACAACCACTACCCCCCCCGCTTGCTACATAGCCGTGACGCTTGAGCTCGCGATGGGACCCTGTCTGGAGGCCTCCCATCTGCTCGGCGACTTGAAAGTGCCGTCGACAGGGGTTCTCTGGGCAGAGGCGTGCAAACACGCGAGCGACCTCATAAACATGCCGACAAGGGTCGAGGACAAACCGTTCGTGCACTCGTCGTACAGAACGTTTTACGGCAGAAAGCCGTTGGCCCGGCTGCTCCAATTCCTGAAGCCGGGCTTCCAGCATGTGAACAGGACTCTGAAATTGGAACCCAAGGGAATAGCACGCTTCTGCAGCGGCGGTAACCACCATCCGATGGGCTGCTGCAAAATATTACTCCTGTCTGGCTACAGGTGGGAGTACGACCAATGCCCAGACAGGAGCAAGATGTTGAGGGAGTCTATCGGGTGGTAGTTGCCGCCGTTGAGGTAAAAGCATGCCTCCGCCTCGGGCTCCGACTTCCGAGCCCTCCTTCACACGGTGGAACCCCGTGTTCAGCGATGAGAGCCGCAGCGCAGACAGCGCTCTGCCGGGAAACTTCCTGTACGGCGAGCGCCTGTCCGGCTTGTCCTTGACCCTACCATGTTAATGACGTCGCTCGCGTGTTTGCACGCCTCTGCCCAGAGAGGCCCTGTCGGCGGCATCTTCGAGTCGCCGAACAGACGGGAGGCCTTCAAACAGGACGGCTTATATGGACACGTACGTATGCTTGGCTTGGCGATCCCGAAGAAAGAGGGGTGTTAGAGTACTTATACTCGTAGTGCAGCACCATTGCTTCATGCGAGGTTGCAGGGAGTTACACCCATAGGTAGGCATTTGCCAATCGGCGTTACGCACAGCGGTATCGAGATTCGTATTATTACATGTACCGACGCACTCCTCGATCTCATCAGAATTTATTTGAAACAAATCATAAATAATGAACCTAAGCGGTGAGATTGAATGTACATATCGACAAGGAGTCCCTCCAACACCGGCGTGATTTCTGAGGGAAGGCTTACGGCTTATCTATCTGTCCATACCGTGGAATACGGGACACGCTAGCGTGATCAACTCGTTAGCATCTGGTTGGATAGGTCCTGGAGGAAGGATCGTTCTTGGTAGGATAGTCCGAGGCGAACGATAGGGTTGTTCAGCACATGGCTGAGACCCAGAAAGCGCTGATGCGCAAGGTCGAGGAGCTCTCGCAGCTGGTTGCAGCCCAACCTCTCAACCTGGCCAACCAGTCGGGTGCGATGGGCGTGCAATCCGCACATGTGACGGAGTAGGCCGCGAAGCTGGTGGCACTCCAAGGGGCAAGCGAAGATGCCCGCACCAGGGAACACCGGTTGAGATAGCCAGCACCTGATGTCCGACCGCGTGCATACTCAGTCTCGGCCAGCCGGCAAAACATGCCAAAGTTTTTCGGGGGGGCACCTCAGTACTCGATGTGGCAAAACAAGATTTTGTCGCACCCATCTATGTTTAGTTGCCGAGAAGCTGACCCAATGCTCGTCTGTGACAACGAGTCATGCCCAGCGAGCTGCAACAGCGACACTCAGCCCGCGAAAATGACGATGCGACACGCGCTTGGGTCATATAGGTCGACAGAGCTGTTTTCGCTCGTCTGGCCGGCAAGACCTTGCAGGCAGGGTCACCGAGTAGCGACTGGAAAGTCGTTGATAATTGGTTTGAGCCAAGAGGGGCTGCCCAACAAGATCTGTGGCTTGCCAAATTTGAGAACCTCCGCATGCAAAGGGGGGAAGACTCATTGGTATGGACCAGTCGCGTTGACGATGCCGGGAACATGTTTGCGTGCCTCGATGTCCACAATACCGAGGTTATCTCACTAACGAGTACCACACCGAATGCAGTGCTCTGTTCAGGCGTCGCGACCTCCCCCCCAACGAGCTTGAGGAAATCCTTTGGGACCGGTTTGCCGAGAAAATTCAAGCTGCAAAGCCGGTGGGGCGGCAGCATGCTTTAGTCGCCGGTGCTCAGGGTCGCGGCGGCCAAGGTACTGGAGCAAATGGTGGCAGCTGCCGGGTAAATCGCACTAGCGGTGGTCGCTGTAGTGGCCGCGAAGGCAGGGGCACTCAAGGTGCATCTGCATCAAGTTACGGGACAAGGGGGACCTTGTGTACCGTTATGTTTACTACAAGCTACAGCAGCAGCAGCAGCAGCAGCAGCAGTATGCCAAGTGCGCATATAAAAGCGCTCGACACGATATAATACCAGGGGTATGTAAATAAGACGAGACTCCAATCTCGCCAACCGCTGGACCGGCACACTATTAATAGCACACAAATAACTCGAGGTCGTGGGGCAGGGGGCAGGGGCAGAACAAGTCGGCGTTAAACAAGTTGGTGTCTTGTGGATGATGTTCTTCGAGCACACCGAGTCTCACCAGAGGGTGGCCACAGCGAATGGCATTGCGCCGCGCCTGGCATAGAACGCTCGACATCGAGCCCACTCCTCCGATTTTTGGAGCTCGAACCCGCATTGGAGCAGCACTGCCACGATGAGATCGGAGGTGTCGCATTCTCCGACGGGTGCAATCAGCTGGTCGTCGAAAGCCACTACTCGTTCCGTGCTCGCTGGCTCGCTCCTGTTCCTGCCGCTTTGAGTCGACGAAGAAGTCGGGACCAAGTTCAAGGCGTCATTGCAAACCTTGGAAGCTTCGGTGAAGCGACAAGATACGAACAATTCTTCAGCCAGGTCTAGGCGTGCGACCGAATCTACAGGGTCGACAGCCATTGCTGTGTCCTTGAATGTGTCCCTTGCTTCAGTCATCTGAACCATGATCGACCACAGCCCATACCAATCCACGCCCGCAGTTGTAGTTGAAGGCTTGAACGCCCCCACATTTTGAATAAAAGGTGCTCCTAGGAAAATACGAGGCATGTTTTGATCGGAAAAGCGGGGAGGTATCCAGTGGGCGTTTTAGCGCACAGAGAGAGCAGAGCATTGCGCTGCACAAGTGCTGCTGCTGCTGCTGTTAAGTGGTAGCTTCGCAAATAGGGTGCGTGGTGGAATCTCTGACGATCCGGCTTCGTGTATAACCTCGGTGGCTATTGGTGCAAAGCTCTACAAAGTGTGGGATCTGCCCACTGCTGCACGGAGACAAAAAAAAAGCTGACAGTCCTGCGCCGAAGTACTGCTTGTGGGAAAGCGGAGGCAACAGGGCCACGTTGCTCGTAGGCATGAGATGGGCGGCGTTTGCGTTTTCTCCTCTCGTGCGATTAGGAGATACGTACCTTCCGCGATCACTTGGTCACGCTGAAGTATTTAAACGAAGTGTATCAGCTTTGACAATGGGACCCTCCTCGCGGTCGGAGGTGGACGTTGAGCGCATTCGCAAAGATATCCTAGGCGGCGCAACCCCAGCCGCGACGCACTTCAATTCTGCGGGAGACTCACCCATGCCGCGGCCTGTCCTGGAGAGGGTCACGAGGCATATGGAGATGGAAGCGTCTCTTGGGGGGTATGAGGCGGCGGCCCAGTGTGACGAGGAGATCGAGTCGGTGTACGAATCTTGTGCTCGGTTGATCAATGCAGAGCCGGATGAGATCGCGTTGCAGGTACGATACACGCGTGACATGTGGCATGTGACATGTGACTGGTACGATGGGAGTCGGGCTCTCTAACAACTGCCAGCAGTAGTACTGCCCTGTAGTGTGTACTCGGGCGGACTGCAGTGTTATTGACTCCCCAACGGAACATCGCGACAGGCAGCAGTCTCTCCACGCGAGGGTTATATTGGCGCCCGAGACCCCCTTTTGTCGCTGACTATAACGCTGTACCAGCGCACCTCGCTCAAGCCAATAGGTATCCACACGCTTTCTGCATCGTGCTGTTCGGCGACGTCTGGCAGGAAAGCGCGAGTATGGCGTGGGCTAGGGCGTTCTACGCTTTGGCGCAAGGCCTGAAACCCGGAGACCGCATTGTTACGGGCGTGATAGAGTACGGCGCGAATTACGTCGCCATGCTTCAGGTGATATATATGCGTTCCACAGGCGGTCTCTTGCTTACCAAATCAGACTGTTATGCTCACTCAGCATGCTACGACTCTCACCTGGACTTTTCCCGTTATGTAAGTGAGAGGTGGCTCCTCCGGGTTGGTTATCACTGCCGCCGAGGCGCCGGGAGCACACCCGTCTGGTTTTGGTAAACAAGAGATCGCCTGTGATAGTACTATGTCCATACTCACGAACGCACAGCCGCGACCGGAGACTGAGGCGGCCAGCAGGTATATGACACGATGGACAGCAGCGAGTATGAGTAGTAAGGAATCTGCCAAAGGCACGCACACGGGAACACACACAGGCGCTTCAAAGGCTTGAGGCGGGCCTCTCTAAATACTGCTTTCAGACACCTTTACTATTGCGAGCCGGAGGGCTTGTAGCATAGTTCTTGCCTTTCAAGTTTAAATCGAGGCACAATTGACATGTCCCAGCGATTGTTTTCCGTCGCGTCTGGAAGAGTTACGGCCGTTGGCATAACATATACCTGACATTTAGCCGCGGTACTCAAGCTGGTCTGGTGTGCGAGTTTTTAGTTACCCGTTGCTCTTGAATGCTTGTTGGTGTCCGGAACTTTGCGGGCAGGATACCGTTCGGTTTGACACGCGTTAATTGCCCACTCGGAACTCATGCACTTGAACGAACGAACACGGATGCACGCCTGTTGCCAAATTCGCCACCAGCTGCGGCAATAACAGCCTCTACACGCGCTAATAGCTCGTGGCCGTTCTGCTGGTTTTGACACTATTAAATGGCGGATTACCCGCATTTGCCCTTCGATTCGCCCCTCGACTTGCGTGAACGACGACAAATGCAACAACGGCGCCTGCTGCTCGCCATGCACCATCAGGCATGCAAGCGAACCGGCGCCGAGTTGGACGTGATACCGTCGGACGAGTCAGGAGTATTGGACTTGGCCGCCTTGGAGGAAATACTCCTAGCCGGGAGGGTCAAGGTTGTGGCTATCACCCACGTCCCGACCAATGGAGGCGTGATTAACCCGGCCAAAGAAGGTAAGCACTCGTCTATGTTAATGGAACCTATATAGTAGCTGCGCATACAGCAGGCACCACACGAATACACGTTTTTCAGGGTGGGTGCAATATATTATTTTAGTATTTTCTCTTGCTGGGGTTAGGCGCTGGGGGGGGGTGTTTCTGGGTGTGCGACCGATCGCGGGAGGACCGACCTAGCGGTTGCTGCAGAGGCATTCATCGCAGTCGACGTGCTCTGAAAATTCTCGGTGGACCACTGCACGCGTACTCAGGGTTACGCGAGTGATATTTGGCATCCTTCTCTCACCACTACGTAACCAATCGCTGAATGTTTTTGGTGATAATGCAAGACTCAGATCGATAGACCATACTATGTGCCAGGTACATCCTAATTCTCGTTTTTGTTTTTGCTCATGTCTACGCTCACCGACGGCCAACGTGCCCCTTTCCCACACCAAGTCGGCGACTTGTGCCGTCGGTATGACGTGCTTTATTTCCTGGATGCGTGCCAGTCGGTGGGGCAGCTGCAGGTGGACGTTCGAGAGATCGGCTGTCAAGTGCTTTGCGCCACGGGTCGAAAGTTTCTGAGAGGTCCACGTGGGACGGGGTTCCTGTACATATCGCGAGGTGAGTTACGCACTACAAGGTACTGTTTTACCGTTTTAGTGCTACTGGCTTCTGGTAAAACGACAGCCACACATGTGGAAGAGGGAAATTGTTTGCGGTGGCTTCCACAAATCTTGACTTTCTGCGCTAGCATCGGAACGAGGCATCAATGCTGACAGCTGTGCTCTAAGGTGTGTGTCTTGTTTGCCCCCTTGCGCAAATAGCTATCTTGAAGCCATGCCTTTTCCCAACTGACGAGCTCTGGTGTTCGCCAATGCTCTTATCCCTCGACGTGCTCGGGTATTTGCTTGCTGCGGTACCCATCGCTGGATTGGCCTGACCGTACCCCTTTCGTGTGAATCCTTCGCAACGCAGAGGCGATGAACGCTATTGGTGAGCCGCCGATGATCGACCACTATGCGGCACCTTGGGTAGCGACCGAGCGATACGAGCTACGAGCAGACGCGAGAAGGTGAGAACAAGCCAATCAGTAAATTTTGGCTAATGGGGTGGCAATGCTTTGTGACGAGCAAGCATGCCTGCCACCTCGTGTACACCATTCCGTTGAAATTGCTCTTTGTATCACATGCACCGTACGATGTTAGCGCCAATTTAGGCAACAGGGGAAAGGAGGGACTCAGCTATATATAGGCGTTTCCCGATATGTTGTTAGCTTGGGCGGTAAACTTCATACAAGTGCGAGGGTTTGTTGCGTTCGATGTGATGGTGTCCCTCACTCACCACCACAGGAATCGGACCATGTTCGCAATGCTTACCGCGTTTGGGGTTGGACCGACCGTTGTTTGACCCCACAGTATGGAACAGTGTACTGCCCATATCTACGTATTTTGTCGTAAGCATTGCGGTTGCAATAGTGTAGACAACTACAGTACCTCTTTTCGTGTATCACATACGCTGCGCGCTGGTTTTTGCGTGCTCTATTTTCGTCAACAATCGTATCTTCCTATTGTTTGGTGTTCGTGTTATTCTTAGTTATCCCGTTGTTCCAGACTCCCGGACACAAATAGTAGTATTACAAAAACACATGCAGACGAACACAATTCCTCACGACTGCCATCGCTGCGTTGCTTGTCGGCTACTGTAGGTTTGAGTTCTGGGAGTCAAACGTTGCAGGACGGCTCGGGCTCGGCGTAGCCCTGCGATACGCTATGGACATCGGCATGGGACCCATCGAGGACCGCGTCCGTCACTTGGCTGGCTCACTCCGCGAGCGACTGGGGAATGAGCCGGGCGTTTCCTTGATGGACCTCGGACGGGCCGAGCACCAATGTGGCATCGTGTCGTTTATCGTGAAGGGGGCGGACGCAGGAGACGTGAAGCAAGGGTTGAGATCCCAAGGGGTGTATGTTTCGACGTCAACCGCGGGGAGCACCCCTCTGGATGCCGAGAATAGAGGCCTACCGACCGTGGTAAGGGGACTAAACAGTGTTTTTTTTGGCGAAGAGGAAATTTATCAAGGCGTACAATGAAACTTCCAAGGGCCAGCGGAACGCATAGTCTAACCTACTATATCGTATGGTTGGCAGGTTGTAAATAGCGCACGAGGGCAATGCCCTCGCGCCCTATCTTCTGAGACGATTCACGGGTGGACAGGCCCTTCCACGCTTGATACAAAACCGAACCTCGAGAGCCATACCGTACGCCGAGGACGCGATGTCAACCAACACATATCACAACGTCAGCTCGAAATTCAGCCTTTCCGAACACTGAGAATGTTGTGGTGATTTTCACCTTGACGGCTTGTCCTCAATGTATGGTATTCTTTTTTCGACGCTAGCTAATTACTATTTAATAGTACCAAGGGGGGGGAGGGGGGGGGGATCTGCCCGCTCGTGTTGTTTGAGATAAGTTCTGTCATGCTGGGGTGAAGTTGCGCGTTGGTTTTATTTCACCTGGTGCGCCTTTGGTTTTCCATTTGCATGTTGTGGTGCTGCCCGGTTGATATACGTAATGCGCATGCATGCGTTCAACGACGCACTCCCCGATCCCGCACTTGTTATACTGTTCTGCAGATAAGAGCAAGCGTCCACTACTTCAACAATGACGAGGATTTGGACAAGCTTATGCGAGTGTTGCGTAGCGTCATCCGCGACGTGTCACCATAGCCTGGAGTAATGCGCTAGAGCTGGCGCAGTGCGGCCTTCGGGACACGCCGTCTTGCGTGGGAGTAGTATGTGCCGTCGAAGATATAGGTTCCCACCATATTCGGCCTCGACTGCTTCGGCTCATCTCACAGCCACACTGGTTGTTTTGTTTATAGGGGCCCAGGCCGATTCTACAGGCTTTTTTGCTAGCCCCGCGGTCGCAAGATGAATGCCAAGCGTATGAGCAATATCTGGCATGCGGCTTTCACAGGGAACTCGGCTACCACTACTGTAGCACTCTGCCCTCTTTGTCCTACGAGTAGAGGTCGTTTAAATCTGTGGAGGGTTGTCGGGCCGTGACAGTACCACTGGCAAAGCGTTGTTTTCTATGACCGCTACTACAACTGTACCACTACTACTGCCATGTGTGACCGGAGTATTTGGTGACTTTAATCCTCTGCAAGGAAACCAGCAACGGTGCAGTATGACGTCGTATTCTAGCGGACACTAAGTGTTAGTGAAGCACACCAATTTTGATACACGTGAATACCGCGATGCTGCGCGCTACTACTCTGTGTGTGTTGTACACCGACACGCTCTGCCCTCCTAGCACAATAATTGAAGTCTCCCTTCACCAATAAGAATAACCCACGCTTTACGTTGACAGCGTACAAAAAGACTGCGGCTGCAAAACCGTCGCGCCGTCATCCGGGACCCGCACTATTGGTTGGTCTGTCCGTCATCGCTTCTACTGTTTTGTGTCGCCTGTCTCACTGTCGGTGCTACTCATCAACGATTTGCTTGCGCCTACATTTTAACTATTTTTCTGCCGGGTTGCTGTGCAAGAATTGCACATGAATCGCGTCTCATTATATGAACACCCTTCACCGTGCACTCAGGACACCTGCACACTATCTACTGTACACATAGGCAGAAGAGAGTTACGCAGCATCTGCCTTGTGATCATTTTGTGGCGAGCTCAGCTATATTCAGGAGAAGAAGGACAGCACAACGTTCGTTTCGTATATAGGTCCGGAGCTGGCCTGAAAAAAAGTGGCCTCATAATCCTATACTCGTACGTATAGTACGAGTTACTCGTAAAACCTCGTAAGTGTTTTTTATGTCGACAGGGGGGGGGTTACATATTAACAGCAAATAAACCTCTCAGCGACGCGAGCAAAGCGCAGAAAAAACGGGAGAGTATGTATGATGAGCATGGACCGCTAGCACAACATGCAGGAACGCGGTTTGAGCATGGAGAGGGTGCGATATGGCGGCGTTACGTAGCATATTTGGAAGGGAAAATATCATTAATGGCTTTAAAATGTTAATATCCCCTTCGTCGGTGATGATGATGACGCAGGCCTATCTATGATATATCGTAGACGCAGTAGCGGCGGACCTAAGCACGCAGCATCGGGAGGGGGTTGGGGGGGTGGGGGCGCAGACAATGGCGGCTGCATCCGATATAAAGTACCAGGTAGTACGTAACCAAGAACAGAGGTACACACATATATATGTCTCACAACGATTCCAACAAGTACTGCTGCTGCTGTACCATTCGAGTACGTAAAAACAAACAAATCGCGCGCACATTACTACAGGTTAACGGCCATTTCCGGAAATATAATGATAAGTTTAACGTCATATTAATAATCAAACGGTCCTTACATTTCCGGTCAGGTGGTATTGCGCGGTACATACTCGTACATGCGTATGATGTGACCCTACATACAGCAGTAAGCAGAACGTATGGCGTGGACACGTTGCATTCACGGCGAGGGTACGCGCGCGGGAGTAGATATGTTCGAGTATCGATGCCCAGTCCGTCTCGTTTACGATCACTACCACCCCTTGGCACCTCTTTGAGCTTTTCCGAATTATGTCGCTGCTGTTTCGGTGTTTTGATGTTTTGTGTGTGTTTCGTGTGTGTTTCGTGTTTTTCGCCCAAATTATGCAATGCATGAAATCGATACGTTTGCGACGGGCGGATCATGAAATGATGTTTTGTAATGCACGATCCCGATATGTTTGCGAGAGGCGCATGATTGTGCTTCAAACAACGCAATAACGCAATACGAGAGCTGTACCGAGTCGAGCAACATCCAACTCTATCCCTATTACCGCACCGCACCACCTCTACCATGAAGACTGTCTGCGTTGCTCTGGCTCTTGTGGGAAGCGCTTCGGCGTTTGTGACCCCCATGGCGACCGTGCGGGCGACCTCGACCAGGTATTGTTGCAGATTCTTGCCCCCTGTGCTCATTCGTCATGTCTGCGTGCTGGACTCCGTGTGCGACGCAAATGCATCGAGAGGCAACGCACGGAGTGCACAAGAGAGCGTTGCACTGCTTTGCTGCACCGGTGGCCCGAGCCAGTGGTTCCATCGTGCTTTTGGCCGAATCCCCAGGAACGCCCATATTTTTGTCAGATCCCGCCCGCCGTACGTACTGTTTTGTAAAAGAGACAAGAACGGATGCGAGCCGCTGGGGTGCTTGTCTGGGGTGCTCGTCCGACCAAGGATCATCTCTGGCCGTGACACAATCAATGTACCCTTCAGGTCACCCACAACCCACGATGCACGCTCTGCCGGCGACAACCACACCACCCTGACTGATCCGCTCACCCCCTCTTCCTCCGCTATCCATGTATTATATTCGCCTTTGCAGCGCGTTGTCCATGTCCACCAGCGAGCCGATGTCCCGATCGCAGGCGATCAGCACTGTCTTCGCCTCGGGAGCTGCGGCCGTTGCCGCCGCTGCCCTCCCCAGCGCCGCCTTCGCTGACGGCGCCAAGTCCCTCGCCACCCAGGCCCGGTCCAGGGGAGTATACGGCGCGCGCATCGAAGCGCTTAAGCCTGCCGTGGAGAAGGGAGACTCGGCCGCGGTCTACAGCGAAAGGAACGCTTTCACTCTGTTCAACTCGGGAGTGTACTCGACCGACAAGACGAAGCGCCTCGAGGCAAACAAGCTTGCCGAGGCTGTCGTAGCCGCGGCCTCCACGGGCGACGCGGGTGCGCTCAAGAGCTCGTACGCGGCATACATGAAGTTCACGGAGAAGAAGAGCGGCTACTCCGGGGCTGGTGACGGACAGGGCTTTGGGTCTGAGTTCGACTACAAGAACAGGTGGGCTTCGCCTCGTTGCCTCGAGTGTATACCTTGGGTTTGAGTACTTTTTTTCGTATGGCATGTCTTGGCGAAAAGCTGTTCTCGTGCGCATGTGTGCGTTTGTTGCCGGTTATCTGACGAGGTAAAGCATGTTGCACACTGGGCCTCTCATGTCTTAGTTGCGTACGTACTCGTAGCGTCTTGCTGAACGCAAGAGTCCAGCAGTGTGGCGAGACGTGCCATAGTTGTTGGTATTTGCACGTGTCCCTTTCGGTGTCCTTGCTTGAATGGGGTCGTGTTCCTTGAGTGCATGTTCTTTGTTCCTATGAAATTATCTGAGGTAACATGTAGACAGCGCGATAATGGACTTCAAGAATGGTGTCTTCGACATAAATACATGTGTCTCCTGAGAACATGAGTACGTGATGTGTCTGCTGCTCTGCTGAGTAAGCAGTAAGTTGCACCAGTAGATCGCAGAATTTTGGGATGTGTTTTGCTCTACAAGCGTTTCCCATCTTTGTCTCTCTCCCATATTGAAGCCTCATTAGTACCTGTACCTGGTGTACACATCAGGGGGGCTGGGTTCTTCCAGCGCCCATTTTTTTGCCGTTTATAGACTCCTTATGTGTGTCTAGTGCTGTACTCGTAGGCTGTACTCTTTTACATGCACATATATAAGCTCAACCGTTTCTCTCTCGTGGAAAGTTGCTGTTTTCTTATGTAATCACTCTGTCCCTAAATATAAGGACCGTTTGTATATTACTATTTAATACAAACGGTCCTTATATTTTGGGACGTAATGTGTACGTTACAGCAGTATATACGTAGGGGTCCACCAGTAAGACGGTGGTGTGCCTGTGAGAGCAATTTGACCGCCTTAATTGAGGGAAGTCGCCTCATTCATTCCTGGTTATGAGTGCAATTCCTCGGTTGCGCAGAGCGATTTGGACCGCCTTATTGAGGGATACCGCCTTACTCAGACCGCCTTATTGGGGAACCCCCCACTTGTACCTCAGTTTATCTGTGGTATGTGTTCAGTGTATCCCTCGTATGATACCCTTTATCGCACACCGTTTTTGTAAAGAAAGTCGGCCTTGCACCTTTTTGTCGGTTTTCTCCTCTCTACAATCCACATTTTCCAGTACAGGTTAACAGCACCGGTCCACACGAGTAGTCTACCCAGGGTACGAGTATATGTATTGTTACCTGGTATGGAGTTTATGATGGTGGGAGTGGTGCAGATTTGTTGCCGTTGTAATGTGTTCAGAACAGCTCGACGACACAGGATATCGTTACGTGCATACCTCGGGCCGGGCAAAGCCTGCCTGCTTCGGACTGCTGCACCTGCCTGCGCATATTTCAAAACGCAAAAGCGCAAACCCTTTTAAACAGATACGTATACGTACATATATAGGGTTTGGCAAAACCGGCTTGCTTCTATAACACTGGTGTGTACCTCGTACCCAAGTATAAACGAGCATTTTAAACCGCAAAAAGTATCCTACTTTACGTATGATATGATATATACTTATTGGAGGACGTAGTCTCCATAGTTGTCTCGAAAACGTGGGTGCAGTACTCGTGAGCACGAGTAGTAACTGGTAGTCTTTGGCTTTTCCATTCCCGGGTTTCCGGTTGGCCCTATTCTTCACGTATGGCGTTTTTTTTGCGGTGCAGTTATTTTGACCCGCTACATTTTGACCTTCGGCTGGTTCGTGCCTTAGCAGAGAGCGGATGCATGAGCTTATTGTTTCATCTATATACGTACAGAGGTTTGTGATTATCTCCACGTTAGCAGTATGGGCTTTGTCACGAGCCCTACACCTCTCGACTTTACGTAGTGGGCTGCAGTAGACAGTAGTGGAAGTTTGGGGTATACACAAAATGAGACTAAATGCAACCGGCACTTGGCTTGCGGACAGCGACGTACAGCTACACACGACTGACGAGGTGTTTTCGTGATGAAGGAAGTTGCGAGCCAGCAGCACAAAAAACATGCAAAACGCTGTTGCATTTCGCGCGCCGGAGCCTACTGACTGTACGAACAACGTACTCATATATAGTACATTGGGTACATTACCGATGACAAAACGTCTTCACTAAAGGTGTGCTGGTCTTGAGGGCAATGTTCGTATGAGGCTCACGTACACACCCGAAAAAAGTGCGGAAAAACAGTTTCGTTTCCGGTTCGTCTTCAAGTTCTGAGGCCCAAAAAAAAGCTAAAAAGCTCTGGATTATTGTTTTATTTGCAGCTCTTTTTATGTGAAGATTAGAGGTACGGATCTTGTTTGTTGTTGCTGTTTTTCTCGCTTTAACTCATGGCCACCATACATTCCGTGGTCACAGGACAGGCTCCAATCACTCTTGAGTGGAACAGTGCACATTAGCAAATCCCGGACGCACTCTATTTCCAAGTTGTTGACATTTTTTGTTGAAACGCCAAAGTACGCGCGCCGCGCCCACTCGACAACAGATTCCTGAGAGATTCTCCGTGGCCTTAAGCTTCAGCCGTGACATACAATCCGGGGGAGTGATGGTCACGACTACGTAGGCGTGATTTACTACGTACGTAAGCGTGAGTTAAATCACGACTACGCATTATTAATAGTAGCCATCCCCAAAATCCGATGTTGCAATTGGCATACTCCCGCCGCATACGATCTCCTTATATAGCACACCAGCCAGCTTCCACGGACCAGCGTGCAGCAACAGCAAAGTGCTTATCACCCTCTCTCGTGGTTTTTAAACCCTTGCAAGTATAACCCTACGTAGGCAGGTGCCTATGTATCACGTCATATAATCTTCTAATCCCATCGCTTCAGCTCTCACAGCCCTTGATACCGGCACCCAGCCCCATCTTAAAACGCAAGCTCTGAAACCCGGGAATGGGCCCTAAATGTCCCCTGACAAGCGTAGTCGTGACTGTCATTTCCCTCCAATCCGGTGGTTTCTAAACAGGAGCAGGATAGCAACAGAAGCAGTACGAGTAGCACTCCGGCGTCCACGTGTCTGTCTCTGTCTGTATTGACATCCAATCCAGTGATGCGACATTTTTATTTTTGATTACAAATTGCGTTCTTATGCATCGTTCCTTGATTCTAAAACCGCCTTTCCACCCCCCCTCCCCCTCCCTTGCGCTTTGTCTTGCCTCTATTGCCGTCGCCCGTGGTCTCCCTAAACACAAACGCGGTCTCCTCCATGATGGAACGCTTGGCACACTTGGCCCTGATGGACGACGGATATCGGTTGCTGATTATTTCCGCTGCTCCCTTGATTCGCGGTGATTCAGGACGCCGGCGGGCACCGTGTACCAGGTAAATGCCACCACCAGTGTGCAGCTGTTGCGTCGCGACACATGTTGGTACCTGATCGGTGTGATTATGTAGCTATCGTAGGGCCCTCGCGCTTTAAAAAAACTATCAGATCAAGTCATGGTAGAACCCTATCCCCCGCATTAAATTATTGCTCCGTTTGTGCCATGTCATGTTGATTGTTACGCACGATTTCGTATACGAGTATAATATGCTGTTTCACGTTGCTTGGCTCGAGGGATCATTCCCCGTTTGACCCCATAGCTTCTATTAGTAGTGCTGCAGTGCAACGGGGGTGTTGGCGGCCTGGCCTACAGTAACGACCCAGTTTTATTTTTGTCTTAAACCGCGCGTTTCCTCCTTTTCAAACACAACACGAGAGAATGTGCTCCTGCCGCTTGTGCTTGTGAAAGTGTCGTAACACTTCTTTGTCCTGAAGTGTACGGACCGTTTGGGCACTAATATGAGTATCAAGCAGTGCTTACATTTCCGAACAGATCAATACATAAAAACCAAAGCGCGTGCACCAGACACAACGCGACACCACTCATGCCCTACCAATAGCATTGCTTGAAGCCACCTGTGTGTGCGACGCCTTCCGTCCGGGTACTGGCCTTCCACGATTCATGCCCCGGGCACGCGCTCTGTGCCTACTTTGTACCGGTGGTGGGTTTTCTAACCTGTTCCCGTGCTCTCCGGCCGCCACGTTGCTCCTCCCTCTCTTGCGTCTCGTTGCATATCTCTACAGAGGTAATCTTCATTTTGGAGCACAGAGGGGAACAATACCTTGGGCCTGTAATACTGGCTATGATTTCCGATCGTTGCGGCGCGCCGGAGGTATCGCGCCCTGGGTAGCGCAGGGGCTTGGCCGTTGGTCGCTTGACGCTCCTTCTTATTAAGGACGTCGGAACGCTGTGGTCGAGCCTCTGCGATGTTCGCGCTCTCGTTCGCTGTGGCTGCAGCCCATAGCTGGACGGGGGAACACGGGGTGCTATGGTTATCATGCACCGCTTCCGTGATTTAGAGGTGGCAAGTGTCCGGGCCAGCGCTGCCCAATCAGTTTGTTTTTTTGTGTCTGCTGGTACTCACATGGAACTCCCACGTGGATGGAAGGGGCTTAGGGACAGGGGCTGGGCTAGGCTAGGGGTGCGAGGTGAAAACGTTTGACAGTGCTTGCGTTATGGCGCTGAAGTTGATCCCTTTCACGCGCCCGTCCGTGTTACGCCGTTTGTTGGAGAAGGGTTTTTTGTGTAGAATGGACGATGCCTCTCAAAACCCAGGAACTTTGGAGTGAGGGGAGGCAGTCAACGCTGGTTGTTGTAGGTCCAGTAAAAAAAAGAATTACATAAAATGTCTAGAGGGCTAGAAGGTTTACAAGAATCATATTCTGGACTGGGCGTGACGATACTGATACGACTTGCGCGTGTGGGATAAACCGCGGTGTGGTCGCCCGTCCGCCGTCGGTTGAGTCCTCGAAGCTATCAAAAGAAATACATTTTTGTTGACGCGCACATTTCGCCCCACGTAAGAGACATGCTGGGAAAGTTCCGTTGAACACTCGCTTCTCGGAAGGCTTTAATTCTCTGTCCGATGTGACGAGAAAGAAAAATCTCAGCTCTGGAAGGAAATCGAGCAGGTTGGCATACCTGATGAGTGTTTTTTTATGTTATAAACGGTTCGTCTCGCCGTCAACAGATGACGAGCGATGGAGTTTGTCGCACTGCGGAGTTTTTTTATGATGCAGGCTTTTTTTACTCGCCTCCCGCTTTGGCTTGAGTGCCTCTCAGGGTCAATGCGCGCTTCAAGCGCTGTTAAGTTTGAAACCATCATTTTTACCGTTGCTTCTGTCACGAATAGCCTGGACTGCAAAGCAGCAGTACCATACCTTTGGTGTTTTGATTGTCTGTGATCCTGCGTGTAAGCAGCTATGAATAGCTGGACATAGCGCATGGACCCTGGTAAAATTTCCATCGGTAGTCATAGCGCATGGACCCTCGTATAATTTCCATCGGTAGTCAGAGAGTTGCCTGCCCGACGTGCAGTACACGTATAGTTCATGTGTACCTGGCACACATTTCGGACGATCTCTACACGAAGCTAGCACCACCAAAATAGTAGATGTTCATTGTGTCGCTTTTAAACGTTTTAACTGGCATATCAATCGATTAGAAAAATAGTTTTTTTCTCTGTTAGGGTTACATATATATTATATGTAGGTCGGCGTTGCCCGTTTTTCGAAGAGGATCAAAAACTTTTTTGAGGCCGCGGATTGGAGCGGGCAAGTTTTGTAGTGCCGAGGCGTGTTTCAGTTATCAGGTATTCCCACGATTCTATGTTGATAAACGAATCACGGGTATCCAAAAAGAGAGGCCTTTTGTTCACAGTCTCGACCACACCCGGTCAAATCAGTATTTTCGACATAATAAGACTTCGGGCGATGTCAGTAGCAGGAGCGAGCTCACGCGGCATCGCGAGAATCGCCACAACATGATCCAGATGTGATGTGTGACACATACATAAACATGTTGCATCATGACATCAGACAACCGATCCCCCTTACACGGCTCGCCTCTAGGCGCTGCAGGTCTCTCGAACAGTGGTTGCGTCATTGTCAATGCTTTGGCTGCTTGCTGTGTATGGCTTTTTTACTCCAACACAGCAAGCACACACCAAACCACCAGCGATTCTGCCAATCAATGTCTGCCTGCCGACGAATAACGTTTTGAGAGTGGTCCTTCTCTCACTCACCTCTTAGCTCGGCGCTCGATTTTGCGGCTGGTAATCGCCGTTTGTTGTGTCTAACTACAGTAAGACTTGTTAATCTGCTATGTTTTCCATGTTGCGATGCGCTGATCTTGAGCCACCAGCTCCAGGTCAAAATCTAACAGAAGCGCTCCCGTACGTCGCATTGGGGGGCTTTTATTCCACTACGATCGTGATCATCCCTTGACAGGTTTTTAATGTCCAGAAACACATATATACCTGGTACCTGAACACTTCGCGTAGAAATTTTGAAGCTTCTATTCTGTACCCAGGACAAATAAATCGCGGGAATCGGGGTTTTTATGGCCACACTAACCATTATTATTGCAAAAAGGGCGGAGACGGAAGGTTTTATATTTTTTTTCCAGGGCTGTTCGCGGGTCGGGTCAAACCTCACGGATGACCTGATCCGACCCGCGAAAAAAATGCATGTCTTGACCTGACCCAACCCGACCCGTCCCTTGCGATTTTGGAAACCTACTGGCCCGATCCGACCCGACCCGTGAGATTTTGAACACCTCCTGACTCGACCCGACCCGCCAGATTCCGATTGACCCGTGAGATAACGGTCTTTCGCGGGCCGGGTCACTTCAACCCGCAAGACCATTTGTCTTGGCCACAGTGATAGTGGCCTCTCTGTAGTGAGAGTATGTGGATGGATGCGGCCATGCGTAGAGATTTGGCGGTGTTCCAATGTTTTGATATTACTCGTACAACAAAGGAGTCAAAATTTATTGGTTCGAGAGAAAAAGTTTGGGCAGAAAACAGGCAAAGATTTCAAGTGCCGGATCCGTGAGCCGGATCCGCGGGTCAGCAGAAAAACACTCGCGGGCCATGCTGGCCTGACCCGCGGGTGGCGACCCGTTTCTCGCGGGTCGTGCCCCCACCCGACCCGTGAGCATTTGTCCACTTCCGGGCCCGACCCGACCCGACATTACACGACCCGACCCGACCCGACCCGACCCGACCCGACCCGCGATATTTGACAACCTCTTGACCCGACCCGATTCGACCCGTAAGATTTTGAGCACGACCTGACCCGACGATTTAATTTTTGAACACCTCTCGACCCAACCCGCGGGCAGCTTTGTTTTTTTCTTACCAATGCTGACCCAACCCGATGTTACCCCAAAGCACGACGCAAGCGCACATTTGCTTTTCATCACAAGAATGTTAGCTGTGAGCACAACAATGCAAGCTGCGTGCATTTCCAGACAAAAAAATGTGTGGACAACCTAAGACAACCACTATTAATACAATCAGTGTTTCTGACTGATACGTGTTGTGAAATGAAAACCGGTCATCTCTGAGCCAGAAAGTACTTATTTCGTGCAGAGTTTTGGTTGGTCTCATCAGTCAACATACATGTGGCTTTAATTTCGTCTAGTACAGCCAACTACAAAATACAGTGTTTTTGCATTTTTGTTCGAGGTGAAGCAAACAGCATGCATCGTGGGGTCGCAAGAAGTGAACTCTGGAGGAGACACATAGTGACAATTGTCGTTGTGATGGCATCACAACTCACAGGCGGTCAATCGATGAGTACCACGCGCATTAGATATTACGCTCACTTACAGTTGGCACTGAGGAACAGCGTGCACAAAGTCGGAGAAACAAGGCATGATCACGTGCGTGTTCGTTGTCATTCGCTTAATTTGCCCTACACGCGGCAGTCAGCGTTTCATGTCTTCAGGTTGGCGGAAAACGTTCGTCATTTTGTTCGGCTGACCACAAGAACAATACGGTACCACCAGGAGTAGATGTCACAAAAAGAGTGATACCGTCTGGCCGTAGCGGCCAATGTTGTTTTTAACCTGTGACAAAAAAACTGTGTTATTTTGGGCGCTGCTCGCCCACAATCAACGGAGGCTTAGCCTCCGCCCTCGGTAGCTCCAGCCCCCCTTCTATACTACTAACACCAGTCATATTACTATTACTATTGCTGGTGCTGATGCTATCTTTTCCCGGCGTCAAGGCCACGCTGCCTGTTTCCCAACCCGACAACAAGCCTTCCGCCTCTCGTGACGCCCCACCGCGCGCTCGTCGGATGACGCTTGCCAAGCTTCTCTTCGGCACGCTCTTCTCGAGCGCCTGTCGCCAGTCCTCTCCGGCGTGGATGCTCATCAGCACCCCGACACAGGCGCAAACCGTCAGCACTCGGTCGCCGGGGGGCACCTCTGGCAGATGCTCGTCGAAAGGCAGCCGCACCGCTCTTGCCCCGCCCCCCTTCGCCGCGGCCAACGTGAGCCCCTTGTCGATATTGCGGTCGACGATTCCTCCCACGACGTACACTTCAGTCGCGAGGACTTCTGACAGCGGCTCCTCCGCGTCCGGGCTGAGGTAGACCACTTGACGGTGGTCGAACAACGTGAACACGTCCAGCGGATTCCGATTGGCCAGCCACGACTCGGCTCCGGCGCTGAAGGAACGGAGATATACCGATAAGAGGGAGATAATTCCGACCGTCAGTGGATGCGTCAGTAATTTTATTGGGGTGCGCATGACGAAGATGCTACATTATCTTTGGCCGGGTCGCGCGCGCACGGCAAGGGGCCAGGTGTCGAGCGCCACGGAGAACCATGTCGATGAGAGGTACTAACATGATAGAAGTATGTCGGAGAAGTGCTGTGAATTAACCAATGTATCACAAGCAGCGCACTCGCCGTGAGTCTTCCCGCACTCACCATGATACAGAGAGGGACGTTAGGTGCACATCGGTACTGCTGACAGGAAACGTGTCAGTATAATTTTTAATCGGTGAGCATGTTATCAAGTACAGTATTGGATTGGCAAATAGCTGTCCATCCCTTTAGGTCAGCTGAAAAAAAACGAAAGAATGACACGGAATCGATTATGATGTTCCACTTCAGAGAATGGTAAGCGAGGGCAGCCACGTCGTAATCAATCACCACGAATGAGCCTCTTGCCACCCAAACGCAGCAATACCTCACGTGAATGAGTACCTTGCCGCATATCTACCACATGATTTTCCCGACTGATCATCTGCCATGCTGCTTTCGTTACTTGAGCAACTACAGAGTACCACCTACAACGAAAGCTTTTCCTCGCGGGAGGCACCATTCAGGACCGCGACTCCTCTCACTTGCTCAACGCTGTAGCCACCCTCCCTTGGTACGACGTAAGGGTAAGCGTCGGTGGCGCCGGGCTGGCCTTGACGCGGTTGTACACGTAGCAAAGCTGCTTCACCAAGCTGGAAACCTCCTTGCCGGATGTGCTCTCCGCCAGGTCGAGGTCGACCACTATCCGCAAAGAGTCGGGGTTATCTATCGCGGCCTGCAGCCGTTCCCGTTGTTCTGATGGGAAACGCGAAATCACAACAACAAAGTCAATGCAAGAGCAATACAAGAGCAATGCGAGAACAATGTGAGAGCAATGACAACGAAACACAACCATCGATATGGCGATGCCGACGAGATTATGAGGGATGAGGGACGTCTTCGGGGGAGATTGACCCGCGTTCCTTCGGTCTGTCTACAGGTGCAATGAAGCCCGAACACCAAGAACACCTTGTTTGAGCACGCGAAGAAGACAACGGACGGTGAGAACGCCGGGTGTTTCATGGCCGTTCTTCTACATACATACCGGGTACGATATAAATCCCCTACGGTAGGCCCTGGGCGTGAGTGGACGGGGGCAACGAGTTATATTGCACTGCTGTCAATGGTAAACGTCCGTAACTTCACTGCAGTCTCTGTACTGGGGTCACAAGGTTGTGACCTTTTCTCCCTCCCCCCCCTTGACTACCTACACAAGGGTGCCTGTTACCTCTTGAGCGGTGTTTTTCTTAGGGGCGGCAGGCTGTGCTTCGCAATCATGAAGGTATTATACGTTATATTATGCAGTTGGCTGCGAGTACACGCTGTTGGTGGTCGGCACTGGGTACTTCGACTCAGGTGGCAATGCTCATAATTAAGTGAATGTCAAGCTCGCACATGGGCCACCTCTATAGCAGTAGTAGTAGTTTCAACATCTATCATGCTGCCATGCCCGAGCACAGGAAACACGGAGCACACCGACCTTCTCTTTCTCGTCTGTCCTTATGGACGATCTTCTTGAACTCCTCGACGCCGATCTGCTCGACCAACCGCGCCCTAGTCTCCTTGCGCTTGGACCTCCCGCGCTTGGAACTGGCAGCTCGGCCTCGCTTTCTCGCCATTCGCCTGGCTTCCTGAGAGTGGTCATGACGATTCAAAACGTTACCCATGTTTGTGGGCGCTGCACATGTATATGATACGTTTGTTCTGCCTACGAATTGCCGTATTCACGCTGCAGTTGCAGTGGTGGTGGCGCCTCAGTCACATACTCTGTAGGGTTGGAACCAAGGCAGTACCACAGCAGACACCAGTCATGCAGTACCGCCGGTACTCTCTATTGCTGTACTCCGCTCTACGTAGTGCACCATGTACAGCGGTCGTACGAAGCAATAGGTACGTACTCGTAGTGACGCTATACTGCTGTAAACGCAACATCAACTAGACATGCTGCAGCTGTATACAGCAACGGCGATTACCGTAATGCAATGCTTCCAATCAACGACAATTCACCCGCATCTGCTACACACTCAGTATCGCTCACTCGTTTTTCGTTCTTGGACAGACGTGGCCGTGGAACGGGCTTGCTGAGGATCACGAAGCCGATAACCAAGCCCAGAAGACAGGCAGCAACCACAGGGGTGGGCAGCCTCCACGCCATCTTTTGGGGTCGCAAACACGCGCAATCAACGCTGCAAGAGGGAGAACAAAGTATAGTCCGGCTTGAGGAGGCCTCTCTCCTCTTCTCTGCGATTACCCCACGCTGTGTGCTGACTGCTCTGCGCGTATGATAAGGTTCATGGTTGGTTGCCGGTTGTTCGCTTTTGCTCCAAGGGTTTCCATTAGTTGCCGTTGGCGTTATTGTGTAGGTCTCATCCCCGCCCCCGCCCCGAGTCGGTCATCGATGTTACTGAGCTTCCAGGTCCTGGGGACAGCGTACGGATGCATTCCACGAGAAGGAAGTTGCTGCTTCCCCTTGCCGCAGCATCTATGATATCGCTGCCGACTTCCGTGAGAGCGCTTGCTTTCGCGACGAGAGCTGCGGGCGGAGTGAGAGTCAGAGGTGGTTGCGCGGTTCTGGCGGCTCAGACGGTACGGCCAAGCAGCAGCCGACACACAGGTCGCAGCAGTAGCTGGAGCTCGCCGAGGATGGAGCTGGCCGTAGATAGCAGTCCTCTAGTGGCTGATGCGACGGATACCGAGCCGCTGACCAAGACGCCGGCGAACAAGCTTTTGTACGCACCGCCCAAATTCACGCCAATACCATACGAGTGAGTTGAAACGTGGACCGTGTATCATACTGCTGTTGCTGCCTTTTTGTGCACGAGGAGAGGGCATGGCATGACAAGCCTCCGCCTCGAGCCTCGACACCATTGGATCCTGCGCTTGATATGATGAGATGCTGAGATGCGTGTCAGTGGGTTCCGCTCTTCCAAGCGCAGTATCTCATAGCGAGGCGTTCCTTGATGTAGTCCGACGTGTTTCGTGAATACATAGGTTCATGTTTTCCGACGTACATCTATCTCATTCCAGCCATCTCCAACGAGCGCGATTCATGTGTATAGGATGGATTTGACTTGAGCGTTGTGGCATCGCGGGGTTGACACATGATAATAGCGACGCGCTTGTACCAGGTAGAAAGCTCGTTGTCGGCCAGGCGGTAGCCCCAAAGCTGACTGTTTGGTCAGCCCAGCACCTCGTGAGAGCCGTGCGTGGCAAGTTGTAGCTGCGAATGACTTGTCGGCGTACCTTGTACGTCCTCGGACCTTGTACGTCCTCGGTCCTCGGTAGTTCGAACATGGCGATGTATGATAACATGATAATAAAACCTTCTACGTACTCGTAGTCCTTCTGGTACGACATCAAAGTGAACCGCATGCGGCTGAGTGTCGACCATATGAGGACTACTCGAACTAAAGTCGCCGCCAAGCGCAGTGCGGACTACCACGATGGTACCTACCGCCTAAGTCGCGTTGGGCTGCATTATTTCACTCAGGAGCAGCAGCAATGCCGCGGGTTTTCGCCTTTCCCGCGGGCAAGCTCTCGTTGTGAACTGAGTACGAGTACATGATACTCGTAAATGATACATGATACAAGACGCTATGGTACGCCAAAATAAAAACAGACTTTTAATGCCACCCTCGTTTTCCCTGTGCCTACGCGCGTCGCATTGCACACAACACGTTCGCTACGTACCGCCACTACTCCTGGAAAAGGTATTTACAAGAGCTGACTGTTCGGGTCGAAAGTCTCACAAATTTGGGGGAGGGCATCGCGCGAGAGGGCGAAACCAACTGGGTGGTTATGGTGCCGCACGTCATCCCCGGGGAGCTGGTGAAGTGCAAGGTTTTCCGCAACCACGCCAACTACTCCGAGGCCACCCTGGTGAGAGACAAGTATCGCACCGACAGGGTTGCCTGAGGCCTGATGACCACTATTAATAGCGTGTCTTTTTTTTCATCGCCACCCTTTTAGAGTGAGCCACGTTTCGGGGATGAACTACTTGTCATCAGAGAGAGGTACTTTTTACAGTCGTGGTTACTAACCCCTTCGTAACTCGTACTTGAGCGGGGGGGAAGCGACGATATCATAGTACATGACGATGGAACCATCGGCCGTACGAGAAAGCCTACGTATGATGGGCTACTTCCGGGGTAGGGGGGGAGTTCAACTTACTGATGTACCTGGTACACCGCAAGGAAGTGGACAGTGCTCGCGCAGCTTGATGCCGCTCACACGGCGTGTGCGCTCGCGCTATTACGAGGGTCTACACTACTCAGAACCCACAATAAATCCGAAAACCATATACCCCCGTAAGTTTACACACCATGATTGGTTCTGATAACTACTCCCCCCCGTAAGTACGCTCGTAGTCGGTTTTCGAAAATACCAATTTGGCCATCTGGAAATCGCCAAGCCAGATATGTTTTCGTGGTGACTTTTGCCGTTGTGCCATGTGTTGGTGGCGGGGGGCAGGTATGACGTTTCTCCTCAACCCCACGAGCGTCACCGATACAGCAAAGGATGGAGCAAGGCAACTCCCAACTTCTACGGCACCCCTATATGATAAACGTGAGGCGCCTGCCTCCTCAGACAAATTTGCTTTTCTGACGATTGCACGGTCGCCCTCCGCCCCCCCCCCCTCTGTTGGCCCGTTGTGTCTGTGGTTCTGTTGTGAACGGTGCCTTGCAGGTGGAGGTGGTGGAGGCGTCGCCGGATAGGGTCGAGCCGGAGTGTCCGCTCTTTGGGTTGTGTGGGGGCTGTCAGTACCAGCATGTAAGTGGCTATATAGATGCAACCGCGCTTTTTTGCAGTTTCGCGAGGGGCGGCATCAAGAGACTGTTATAGACCCCACTCCGAGTCGTTCGTGGTCTTATTATAGTCGATTTGAGATGTTCGGGCGTTTAGATGTCGAGCAAGTCAGCAGTTCGTGCCCTTGCATCCTCTTCGCCGGTGGGTCTTGGGCTCGATGTTATGTTGATAAATTGTCAATTGAGGCACGGATTTTGTCCCCCGAAGGCTCTGCGGCAAACACCGACACATTCAAAACTTGCATCGCGCGGAAACTATATACGTAAGTGTGTGTGTACAGGTGGTTGATGCCATAGTTCGACGTAGGCGGTCGATCGGAGGGATCTCTGGTCACGATGCGTGAAAAAATTCCATTTTTACTGTAAAGGGAGCGGACGTGTTGTGTGACACCAAGTCGGCCCATGAACGAAATCGAAGAGCTAAAAACAAACTACCCCATCTTATATATGCATGACACTGTATGACGCGGATGGTGTTAAGATGGACCAACTAAATATTTTAGCAATTTTGCCTGCGCAATGCATGGTTTTGTCGACGATTTTTATTGCATGTTTCTGTGCGCTGATGCAGCAAGAGCGGTCATTGCACCACCAATGATCGCCCCAGCGACACTAGGGTATCGCGCACAGAAAGTCTGCTACTCCAGCGACACGAAGTGTATCGCGCTCAAAATTCTGCTACCCCAGCGAGTGTATCGCGCTCGCTCTCGGCAAGTCTATACGAGCAGTGTCGTATGCTCAATTTTTGTTGTCGGTGTACTGCTGTTGTACCCGGTGGACACAATTGTGACATGTTCTGCTGCCTTGCCGTCTGCCTCAGATGTCGGTTTCGGTGCAGCGGGAGTGGAAAAGGCAGCAGGTGGTCGACTGCCTCACGCGCATTGGGGGAATGGTCGACCCGGAGGTGAAGCAAACGTTCGGAACCGACGAGACGTACGGCTACCGATCGAAGCTCACGCCGCACTACGACACGCCCTATAAGGGCCGAGTGAGAGAAATAGGCTTCCAAAAGTGAGTGACGGGTCGGGTCGGGTCGTCCAGAGAGAGCCTGTCATACCAATGTTAGTTTTGGTCACTTTTTTCCATGCCAATTGTAATTTGTCTCTTTTGTCATGTGAATATCAAGTAGTCGTTTTTGATGGTACTCGCTGTGGTGTGCCTCTTGGCACTGCAATCGTATTGACAGGTTAACAGAGCATGCTCCTGTCCCCTTTTTATCGCAGTGTTCGCTGTATTGCGTCTCTTGGGACTGCTATGATAGCGGCGTGGTGCGCCAGCGTAATGGGAGTAGTCGGCGTTAGCGCAGGGGGCAGGCATGAACGCCTCGAAGGTTTGCCGAGTGTAGTGCGAGAGTAACGACGGAGTCGAGGTGGCGTCGATTTCGACATATATTGCTCGTATGTGAGTGGTGTGCTTCCCATGCTGTGCATAGCTCGACATCGAGTAGGTTGGGGGGGTGCTTCCCTTTTTGGAGCACTACCGGCCCAAAGCCCGACGGTAGTGTAAATAGAGCCTTGTGTTGGTGAAGAAGCACTGGCCGGAAGGAAAATTTACAAGGTCAGGTTCTGTAGGGTACCTACAGAACCAGGAGTATTTACCCGGGAAATACCCTACAGAGAACTTCTGTGAGTTCTGTAAGGGTTTTATACCCGTACCCGGAACTTCTGTAAGTTCTGTACGACCTTCATACCCTACAGAGAACTTCTGTAAGTTCTGTACTCCCCGTTTCACAATACCCGGGGTACCGGTACAACGTGTTTATACCTGCCCGGAACTTCTGTGCGTTCTGTACGCCCGTGCCACAATACCCGGAACTTCTGTGAGTTCTGTAAGGGTTTTATACCCTAACCCGGAACTTCTGTAAGTTCTGTAAGACATCCAATCCCGTACCCGGAACTTCTGTAAGTTCTGTAACACCTTGGGCACAATACCCCGGGTAAGGGTATTCCCTCGGCACAATACCCTGTGTGCCGTTACAGATTAAGGTATCGTTGAGGATGTCAGGAGACGTTCAGTCGAGGGAACATGGGCATCGGTCAAGGGTGTGGATTCGAGTGTTCCACACTAGAACCTAGTATTTTGGCGTCAGTCAAGGATAAAAAATGAAAAATTGCCGTCAGTCAAGGGGTGAAAGTGCCGTCTCCTGACATCTGTTGAGGAGTGATGTTATGCATTCTGACGTCATGTCTCATCAGTGACACACACCAAAAACGAAATTACGAAATTAAATTACATTGTACAACCCACCTCGCTCACAACCACACATAAACCGAGCACACAAGTACGTGGATTTTGATTTGGGGGGTGAATCTATTACCGCGGAAGTCATTCCCATGAAGTTGGAACGGTCCTTACCGTGAAAATCGTGAAAGACAGCTATAACAGAAATTAGCTACAATGGTACATGCATGGTATATACGCGTTAGTACCGGTATAGTGTGTCATGTTTGAAGTACACCAATCGCAGTATTTCGAAATGCATTTTATGTATATTTTTTGAGGAGTACATTTGCAGTTTTTTCGCCGCCTTGAGGTGGGTATTTACCAGGGTATCACCGGAACTTCTGTAAGTTCTGTACGCCCGTGCCTCAATCGGAACTTCTGTGAGTTCTGTGCGCCCGGGCCACAATCGGAATTTCTGTGAGTTCTGTACGAGCGGGCCACAATCGGAGCTTCTGTGAGTTCTGTACGCCCGTTCCACAATAAATACCCGGAACTTCTGTAAGTTCTGTACGGCCTTGTCACAATACCCGGAATTTCTGTGAGTTATGTGCGACCTTCATACCCGTACCCGGAACTTCTGTAAGTTCTGTGCGACCTTCATACCCGTACCCGGAACTTCTGTAAGTTCTGTGCGACCGAGCCACAATACCCGGGGTACCGGTACAACGTGTTTATACCTGCCCGGAACTTCTGTGAGTTCTGTACGCCCGTGCCACAATACCCGGAACTTCTGTGAGTTCTGTAAGGGTTTTATACCCGTACCCGGAACTTCTGTAAGTTCTGTACGACCTTCATACCCTACAGAGAGCTTCTGTAAGTTCTGTACTCCCCGTTTCAAAATACCCGGGGTACCGGTACAACGTGTTTGTACCTGCCCGGAACTTCTGTGAGTTCTGTATGCCCGGGCCACAATACCCGGAACTTCTGTGAGTTCTGTAAGGGTTTTATACCCTAACCCGGAACTTCTGTAAGTTCTGTAAGGCACCCATACCCTGACCCTAAATCCACAAACCCTACAGAACCTGACCGTGAAAATTTACAACATGACCACTTGTTGGTAGAAGTGACTGCCATCCTCTAAAAACCTCTTTACTACTCCGAAAAAAATCCTACTCTAAATCCAACTATATAGTGTGTCCCCAAAAGCGTGTGTGCATCTCTGAAAGGGTTGAAACGAAATCCCGCTGAAGAAACGCGATTACACATTTTTCGAAGCAAGCCTGACCTATCATCCCCTCACTCCCCGCCCCCCCCCCGCCCCTTCGCATCCAGGGTTAAGTTTCCCACTGTTTTCCACGGGATAGACCTCGCCAACGTCAACCCCAGCAAGGTGGTCGACGTGGAGCGATGTCACATCGCAACTGACGGCATCAACGTGGCCCTGCCCCCGGCGCGCGAGGCCGCACGAAAACGCGTAGACGACGCGTTCTCCTCTGGGCAGGGCAAGCGCGTCGGTAAGCGCGGGGCTACCCTGCTCTTCCGGGAGACAACGGAGCAGGGGACGGTGACGGACAACACGGCGGACGTTTCAGAGCGCGTGGACGGGATGGTTTTTAACTTCAAGGTCGGTGGGCTGTTTTTTTTTTCGCCGCTTGTGGTCTTGTGGCGTGTGTGTTTTCCGGCTTTGCAGATCTTGGGGAGGCATTTTTTTTTCATTATGGCGTTGAAAAAAGACCGCTCCTTACAGTAGAAGCATGCACGTGTGCTTTTGACAAGGTTTATGTTTTGGGCGAAATTGTCCCATCAGCGTGTTGTGATAAAATGAACTCTCCCCTCGCCCTCCAACGCACGAATCGGCGGTGCAATTGCTGTCTCAGGCGGGTGAGTTTTTCCAAAACAACCCGTACGTCCTGCCCCACATGGTGGACTATGTGGTCTCGAGGGCCAAGGAAGGAGGGGCGAAGAACCTCATCGATGCTTACTGCGGCGGGGGGCTGTTCTGTCTTTCCGCCAGCACGTCGTTCGAGCAGTGCGCCGGCATCGAGATCAGCGCGCTTGCGGTCGACTGCGCCACGCGTAACGCTGCGCACAACGGCATCGAGTGAGTACAATGGTATACTGGTACTTCGTATAACCCCTATATTTGGTACGTATGGTATATAAGGTATGATATATAGGGTGTGACCAAATTGGGAAGTGTTTGTTTTTATATGTATATATATGTTTTGGTTGCGTGTGGCCCCGTTTTTATTTGATACGCCAACCCGGACCTGTTACTCGTTGACAGGTGGGCATAGATGACAAGGTGATCCGATCGGAGTTGCACCCCTTATTATGATAGAAGACACAGAGACACGGTGACACTCATGCAGTTGCACCGTTGGGAGACACTAGTGTGTGCGCATAAATAACTCCGGCACTGCCGCGCAAGGCGTTTTTTTTGTGCCGTGCCCCTGCACGTTACCACTGCTGTGCTGCGGTTTTTGTTAGTGCAAAAGCGAAAAAGCCTCCGGGCAAAGCGACGGACCAAACATACGTAGCCCTCCCAGAAGCCCGAGAACAAGCTGCCGCTGCCGCGTACAAAAGGAGTTGCTTACTATATTTTCGGCGTTTTCTGGTGGTACTTTTGTTGCGGGCGAGCGTCCGAAAACCCTTCGCTAATAGCTAGTACTTCGAGTATATACGTGTTGGCTTTACATGGGTGGTGGCTGATGGTGTCCTTCTTTAATTCTTTTTTATATTTGTAGGTGGTTCAAATGCAACGCAGCTTTCCTTCCGGCGTGGTCGATATTCCTGCTTGATGGTGTTCTCTTTGAGTTCGGCGAGGCCTATGTTGTGCCTTCATGAAAGTATACATATTCATAGCAATTTTAGTCTTGGTCGCCCCAATACGGGTATTTTCAACCATTTTGTTATTGGGACATACTACTTGGAATTAGTGTCGGACACTTTTCCCACACTTATTCCAAATAGTTTGTCCCCAAATACGTGGGACCAGTTCTCAAGGGCTTAAGAACTTCAACCATTTAGTTATTTGGACTTACTACTTGGAACTAGTGTCGGGACACTTTTTTCAGCAGTGTAATAACTGCAAAATGCATCCACACTGATTCCGAGAAGTGTGTTCCCGAAAACGTCGGCGAATTCCCCCAAAGAGTTGAAAACCGTGCTGTACAAGAAGTTGACCCATCTTAACCCAATCAGAACTGACAAAATATCCCACACTAATTCCAAGTAGTTTGTCCCCAGATGTGTGGGGCCAGTTCTTAAGGGGACTGGTCGCACGAATTTGGGGGCAAACTACATGGAATTAAGAACTGGTCCCATATATCTGGGGACAAACTACTTGGAATTAGTGTGGGATGCTTTGTTCAGTTCTGAATGGGTTAAGGTCGTTATTCTTACAGCCTCTTCTAACAGCGGTTCCGGTTGGGTTATAAATACTTTTTGCCGTGCCGGGTACATATTTTTTGTTTTGGGTCGACGTGATTTATGTTTCTCTTGTTGCGTCGCTAACGCTGCGGTGATTCGTCCTATCGTTCTGTTTCGTTGGTGTGAATCAGCAACTGCCTCTTCCTCGCCGGGACAGCGTCCAACATCTTCGCCAACGTGTCCTTCCAGCCCAGCGAGACGGTCATCATCGTCGACCCCCCCAGGTCAGCAAGCAATTTGAATCAGCATGTTGCCAACTTGTTCTACGGTATTTTCGAGGGCTGACAGTTTGTCTTACTCATTATTTGACGAAGACGTAGTGGTTAGTTGGGTGGCGAAGTAAACCAACTTATTTCTTGCGTGGCGAAGCAAACCAACTTTTTTGCTTGGTGGCGAAGTAAACCAACTTAATTGCTTGGTGGCGGAGTAAACCAACTTATTTGCTTGGTGGCGAAGTAAACCAACTCATTAGTTGGGTGGCGAAGTAAACCAATTTATTTGCTTGGTGGCGAAGCAAACCAACTTATTTGTTGGGTGGCGAAGTAAACCAGCTTATTAGTCGGGTGAAGTAAACCAAATTATTAGCTTGGCGGCGAAGTAAACCAACTTATTTTCTTGGTGGCGAAGTAAACCAACTTAGTAGATGGGTAGCGAAGTAAACCAACTCACTAGTTGGGTGGCGAAGTAAACCAACTTATTTGCTTGGTGGCGAAGTAAACCAACTTATTTGTTGGGTGGCGAAGTACACCAACCTATTAGCTCGGTGGCAAAGTAAACCAACTTTTTAGTTGGGTGGCGAAGTAGACCCACTTAGTAGTTGGGTGGCGAAGTAAACCACTAGCCGACTTGGTAGTATGTGTCAACAAAAAACACATGCCGAGCCACAAATGCACCAGTCAGGTAGATGCAAACGTGCAGAACTTCCAAAATTACCCCACGCAACTACCTACCCAACTAATAACTAGTCGGTGAGTCACAGTCAGCCTACTATTTTGGTCTGCGGCCGGTGCAGTCAGTTTTTGTGCGACGCTGGTCACCTTCCCCGCTGGCTCTGCCGCCAGGATGAAGAAAAAATGCATCTCCATGATACAGAAAAGAAGTGTCGAGAGTGTGTACCACTATACGTTGAGCCCCACCAGCGATCAACGTGGATGGAGTATGCGTAGAGGTTGGATATAGACCGCTGATACAAGCTACACGGCTGCAGAAAATAAGTGAATCGTCTCGCATGTTCGGGGGGGGGGGGGGGGGGGGGGCTGCTCACGTCGTGCACGGCCGTAGTCGTATGACCGTATACCCTAGCATCCCTACAAAGCCGGGACGGAGCTGGGGGGGACCTGATTCATCGGTTATCAGGTGCAGCTCGTTCGTTTTTTGTTCATTTTCGACGCTTCGACTGATGTTGTTGTATGCACGTCCATGTGTTGCATGTGCTGTATGTGCTGTATGTGCAGCCAGCTCCCGCACTTAGACGGGTGCTTGTCTCGCAAGGCATCAAGCCTCAAGCGCTGACTGAGCTGAAATAGTGTTGAGCCTCTTATGTACCGCGGAGAGGAACCGCTGCTGCTTTTTCAGGCGCTTTCCCTTTGCGCCGCACTCTGTGGCTACATACCAGTACTACTTTGCTTTGCCGGTACATGTTGCGCCAAATACGCGCGATCATGCGCTGATTAATCCCATCGGGTGGTGCCGAACGTTGGTTTCCGGCTCTTTGCAGGAAAGGCTGTGATGACCTGTTCTTGGGGCAGCTGTTCAAGTTCCGACCGAACAGGCTGGTCTACGTGAGCTGCGATCCCTCCACCCAGGTGCGACAGATTAAAAAAAAATGTGCTGGCAATTTGAAAGCAACCCGCCTTTCGTTCGTGGATGTCATTTTTTTTTTCCTTTTTGTGTTACGACAACAGCCCTTGGGACGAGACACGTGACGCCTGTTCATTCGCCATCGCCGATTGGAAACAGTTGACCCGAGCCGTTAGTTACACCCACTTTATTTAGGAAGCAGTTGCCCCGAGCCGTTAAATACACCCTCTTTCATTGGAAGCAATTGACCCGAGCCGTTAAATACACCCACACTGTCTGCTCTGCTTACTGCGTTGCAGCGTAGTATCTCTGTGTCGTAGTTTTATGACCGCATAACTGGTATCTCTTTAGGACGAAGAATCGGCACAAGACACTCGGTGTGCTGGATGTCGAAAGGTAGAGAGGACGGTTTAATGTGAAGAACACACACTCATAGGAAGCAATTGACCCGAGCCGTTTTTTACAACCCGTTTTATAGAAAGTTTTATAGGGAGCAGTTGCCCCGAGCCGCGAGTTACAATCACTTTTATAGGAAACAGTTGCCCCGAGCCGTTATAGTTATCAAATTTTATTTAGTTCTTGTCTTATCCTTACGGCGTCTTATCGACAACTTTTTTTATTTTCCCATTTTTTTTGCGTTTTTTTCTGCGGCAATGGAAAATCAGGCTCGCGACGCTAAGGAAATTATGGCGAACGGGTATGAGGCGGTGGACATCCAACCGTTCGACCTCTTCCCGCAGACACGGCACATCGAGAACATCATCACCTTCCAGGACACGCGGAAACCCTGAAAAATAATAAAAGCGTTTCTACAGCAGTATTAGGCTTGACACATCGAGAACGTTTTTCATCACATAAAAGCGTTTCTACAGGCTTTGGCACATCGAAAAACGCTCATCACATAAAAGCGTTTCTACAGGCGTTGGCACGTCGAAAAACGCTCATCACATTCAAGGACACACGGAAACCCTGAAGAGTATAAAAGCGTGTCAGAGGGTCTTTGCTTGTTTCCTTCAAACGTTTTTTATCTGTTGTCGCAGTTTTTGTGGCCTCGATTTCTCGGGTGAATAAGCGCAGTGTTATTATCGTAATAATGGTTTGCGCTACTTGATTGAGCGAGCTGGTTGGTGCGTGTGTACGGAATGTTCGCCGCGCTGCTGTTGTACTTGCAACGGATTGTGGGGGTCACAGCACTAGTAGCAGCCTCCCTTTCGCTGCGTGCTAAGCATATCGGGCTAGCATGTGGAGACGACCCGTGCGCGCGCGGATGTGCGGCGTAATCAATTTTGCAGAGAGAACCTAAAATAACGTTACTAATAGTATTTTGTATGGCAAGGTTAAGATTTTTGCTCGGACGGCAGAGCAACGCGGAAGATTCAGTAGCATCAGACACCCGCCGAGTTTTTTTAGAGGGCCTTGTTTGTCACGTCTTGTACGTTTGTTTGCCGTCGCGCCCATGTTGCGTGGCTCGGTCCGGTGACCCACGCCGACGGTATCTCGGAGCATGTATACGCAGGTTTGCTGCTGTTCTAGCAGAACACGCAAGACAGGTATATAGGACATGCCAAAAAACATAATCAGCGCTGCCGCCGACGCCCAATCGAATAGTTACGTTTCAGCACCAAAACGGTTATTAAGCCGTTTCGCCCACATTGAAAAGCAAAAAACATTTCAAATAACGCTCTATGGTTTTTCCCCATCGCGAAATATCTGCCCCATGTAGCCCACGTCTCATTCCATTGGTGTCTGCGCTCGACCCAAAAGCGGTACAAACCCTCCACAGGGAGCACCACGAAAAACAAAAACGTTGTACTGTACGTAGGCTTCACGTCGATCCAGCTATCAAGACGGACGAACGAGCAAACACCTGACAGCGCCGCGCCATGTATGAGCACTGCAGGAACACCGAGCCGACCCCAGCCGACAACCAATCAAAACCGTCCCTGGACCATACCCAGCCAATTGTTCTGCGCCTCGAACTCCAGTCTCGCGAGCTCTCGCACAGTCGGTCTCAGCATCTGCACGTGGGCCGCCATCCTCTCTCGGTTATCTGTTCCCGTTCTACCCCCGCGTGCCTTCCCCCTGTCCTCGAGCGGAATAGCCGCGCCCGACGGCTGTGGGGCATTGGCAGCAGGCAAGGAGTAACCGGGGCCCAGCTCGGCGACGGGCGCACCCAGATGTTTTTCGATCTCCCTGAGCTTGCTGGGCTCGTTGAACCAGATGGTGCACCCCCCCTCAGTGAGGGTGGCGCGGTTTGTGCACTTTTTGCCCTTGTCGGAGCATTTGTGGTACCATACCTACGCAGCAGGGATAAGGAGGAGGTGGGGTTGGGGGGGGGGGGGGGGCGTTCGTTAATCCGGGCAGGTATTACACGGGTAGACAGTCGAAGCAAGACCCCTTAAGAGACGAAAAAAAAAAAACGAAACGGTGATATACCCTCGAGCTACTATAGGTTTAGAGCGCGTGAGGAAGTCGATGTTATCGACACCAGGAGGCAGGGTCTTCCAGCACAGGAACATGACAGCTTTCATCGAGAGAGGGCGACGATACCACCCATCGAGAGACGGGGGAGATGCTCAGTTTGCGCCATCCGCGTTTGACGGCCAAAACAACAAACACACAGCACCATCAACCCCAGAATCTTTACAGTAGTCTAAGGCCAAAAACAAACAAACACGAAGCACCATCAACTGCAGAGTCTTTTATTACCCAAATAAAGGTCATGCAGAACGCGGCGACTACTAACCCGTCGCGACAGACAGACAGACAAAAAGCAAAGATGTCGCGAGACATGTCAAGCAAGGCAAAACATGCGCTGTCAAGGGTGTAGGGCCGAAGTGTTCCACACAAGAACCTAGTAGTTTGGTGTCAGTCACGGCATGTCAAGGCAAATGTGACGTCTGTCAAGGGTTAAAAGTCCTGCCTCCCGACATCTTTGACAAAAAGTCCCCTTACCCAGCGAGCCACTCCTCTCCTACCTTCTCCGTCAAATTATCGCAGGCCACGATGGACACCGCCACCCCCTGGCACCCCTGTCTCCCAACGCGGCCCACCCTGTGGATGTAGTTCTCCAGCTCGTCCGGCAGCGTCATGTTCACGACGTACGCCAGACCCTTGACGTCCACCCCCCGAGCCGCGACGTCGGTGCAGACGAGGAAACGGACGTGCCCGTCCTTAAACGCCTGCAAATTGGCCTGTATGTGGGGCGGCGACAGCCGGTCCGCGGGCGAAGGGGTGGAGAGGGCAACGATTGGGTTAACGCTATCGCTCAAGACCCAACACCCAGAGATCGATTTTTCGCCGATGGGATCGAACGTATGATCGTGAGTTCATCACTGGCGCTGACGAGGTCTCGGGAGTTCAGGGCGCAGAGGCATCATGATTCGAGTGCATCGCTTCCCGAATATCCCCTGCTTGCACACATGGGGGGTGTGGGGGGCTAGACGATCGCAGACCCCTTGAAAAAAACGCTTACCGTTATCGCCGGGAAACTTGTGCCTAAATATAATAACTCTGATGTGAAAATTCAAAGGGGATTGTATACTTTGTACCGGTATGTGTTTTCGCGCAACTTGGAGGACATGATCAAATATGCCAACTTATTCGCGGTACATACTGGTGGGATCCCCTTGCAGCGGTGTACGTACCTATCACGACTTTGCTACCGTCCAAGTCGGCTTGGACATATACGTACTGCACCTGGTGTGGCGTGGAGAGCAGCTAGCGAGGGAGACCGGCCGTACCCAAAACAGTCGCACCTTCGCTGCAGAAGCTTCGGTGAAAATATGCCTCAAAAAAACAAATACGAATTCCCTCTCCCCGTCCGCGTAACGCAATATATTCGTCGCAGCTTGGATGGCGGGGAAGGGCCAGCCTTGCTCAATTGATTGGCACAACCAGCACACTTCACACAATTTACACCGCAATGCAACAATTCTTCAGGCACGAATTTCTGGGGTGCCCGCAAGCATTTGTATAGTAGTACTTGATAAGGATGGTTCTCATATTTCAGGACAGAGTGGTATCCGCCAAAAATTATCAATACGTAGCGCTCCCGTTCTCACCCGTCGCTGATTGGTGGGGCGCATGCCAGACAGCACCCTGCACGAGAAGGGGTTATCTTTCTCGTTCTCTCTACCGCTCGAAAATCGCTTGCCGCCACCGGCCTCCGTCAGAAAATCCTCGAGAATGTCGCAGTCCAGGTTGGTCCTGCCCCATAGCGAACAAAAAAACAGCAAAGTTAAAATCTACCAGGCATAAATAGTTTTTCACTGGGGCACTACTGTACTGTGCGACATCGAACAGTAAAAAGGATATACGCCGGCATTGGTTCGAGTTCGCCTGACTATTTCGTGAGGTCAAACGCTATATGTAAGAGTTGCGGCGGTATTGGTTCCTTCTCAACGCGCTGTTATACCGAGCCTCGTTCTCATTGGCGCAGCACGCCAAAGAGAGCCAAAACCGAGCGAGTAGTTTTCGCTTAACGCGCTGCACGAGAAAACGACGCAGTCACGCCCACGGAACACTACCCCTGTACACAGCTCCTGAGCATCGCACCCTCGTATTCACGTTTCCGTTTATATTAGCGGCAAGCTTTCGCGGCTCTCTGGAGTCTGGAGGTGATGAAACCATACCACGAGGTTTTCCTATGTACTCGGGATATGGGAGGGGGAGGGAGGGGTGAATTTGGTCCTTACCTGCAGAAGATCATTGCTTGGTTCATGGCCAGAGCCTTGATGATTCCCAAAAGCACCTGCAGTTCCGCACAAAAAAAACAGTGCGAACAGGAAAAATGAAACAAGTGACGAAGAAATTTCGTGTGTATTTCGCCTGTCAGAGTGCAGATGGAGACCGTAACCTCTAACAAGCATACTAACGAGGATCATGCGTGAAATAAATACCTCCAAAACAGCAGAAGCAACAACGGCAGCAGCAACAACAACAGCAACAACGACAACAGCAACTGCAACGATAACATCAACTACAACAACGAACAACAACACCAACAAAAAATCGCACGGTCTCAAGGGAAGAAGCCGCAAAAGACGTTCGATCGCGCAAGGTATCGCCGCGTGCAATGCGAGCTCACGGGGGCGCCCCCCTTCGAAATGTCGCCGCAGATCTCGCGTGGGTTGAACTTCGTCCGAATCGGGCAAGAAAAAGCGGCGCACACTTGGCACGCTTCAGGGCTAGGGTTTTATTTCATTACATCACGTACATTCAGGCTGAAAGACAAGAATCAATCAGATGGGCTCCAGCTGCAGCAATACTACCCAGGCGATCATATCGATTCTAGCCCCAGGAGGGCAAAGAAGCCTTCGCCGAAAAACAAGAGGGCGAGACGCTCAGCACGAAGGGGAAACCAGCACCACCTGCGCCGGCTACAAGGCTGACACACAGGCGTCGACTCGATGCACACACCCACACATCTCACCAACCTATGCTTTGAGTGCCTATCATATCGCTGTACTGTTGTTCCCGCACAGGCCAAAAAATTATACTTTTTGAAGACAGAGCACGCGCAATTTTTCATTCACGAAAACAAAACGCGTTTTTTGGAGTATGTTCGAACCAAAAAAACGCCACATTCTCGAACGGACAAACCTGCGGTTTCAGGCGCTTGAGCCTTTCCGATCTCTGCTCCTCCCTTCCCTGCGACCCAAACCCCGCCGTCTTTTCCGTTCTAACGTGCACATTGGCCGCCGCCGCCACCAGCTTAGCCGCGTCCCCGTCGGGGTCGACCCTCACCACAACGTGTTGCACAGCGTCAGGCACGACGTCTCTTCCCTTAAGGTCCACCCACGAAGGGCGGTCGCAGATAATCTCAGACAGTTCGGCTATCTCGGGGGAGTGGAGGGTGGCAGAGAAAAACCCTACCTGGTGTTTTTAGGTTGTCGGCATTGGGAGCGGAGCAAGTTTGAGCGGTGTTGAAAATTGGATATTACTCGCGAGGTCGACCGCGAGGCGAAACAACAACGGACGACCTCTAATGGTTGACATGTCATAAGCATTCGAGCTTGGACAGAAAGAAGGGGCCAAAAGCAAGCACATTGGACCCTCAGGGAAATCACAACAAAGTTTTCAGCTTTGCTGTATTTTGTGTGCGCAGGCATTGTTGTTTCGCCTCCCTAGCTTGGGCAGAAAGAAGGAGCCAGAAGCAAGCACATTGGACCCTCAGGGAACTACCACAACAAAGTATTCAGCTGTTGCTGTATTTTGTGTACGTAGGCTTTGTTGTTTCGCCTCCCTAGCTTGGACAAAAAAAAGGAGCCAAAAGCAAGCACATGGGACCCTCAGGGAAATCACAACAAAGTTTTCAGCTGTTGCTGTATTTTGTGTACGTAGGCTTTGTTGTTTCGTCTCCTGAGCGTGGACAGAAGAGTAACCAAAAGCAAGCAATCACATTGGACTCTCAGGGAAATATCACAACAAAGTATTCAGCTGTTGGATGTATTTTGTGTACGTACGTGCGCTTTGTTTTTCGTCTCCCTGGCTTGAACAGAAAGAAGTAGCCAAAAGCAAGCACAGAAATATCACAACACATTATTCAGCTGTTGGATGTATTTTGTGTACGTCCGTAGGCCTTGCTTTTTGTCTGCGTCATTTAGAACATGGTAACCTGTAGTTTCAAGTTGCCCACTCCACCGTGCGGCAGCCGCATGTATATCTTCATCAGCTGCTCCCGGCTGTCCGGTGCAAGCAAGCGATCCGCCTCATCCACCACCTGCCCAGGATGTGTTCGCGTGGATCGTCCGGTTACAGCAGGTTAGCATGCAAGCAGCAGCACTACACGACGACACGGTGCAGCAGTAGTGGCGGGAATCACAGCAGTGAGCAAACGTAAACCTTCCAAATTCCAAGAGACCCCGGCATTGCCACCGCCGTACGATCTTTCGCCAGGACCTCAAAAAGGTCAACACGAAACGGATGAGTGCAGTATTGACCACTCTGGCCAGAAAGGTTACGACCGTTCTCGTATTCATGTTCATAACCACATGGTCTTACAATACTTCCAGACAGAGTGGGGGGGGGGATGGGGGGGTGTACTTATGTCGTGCACGGCCGTAGTCATATGACCATAGACCCTCGCATCCCTACAATGCCGGGACGGAGCACGTTGGGTTTTCACCAACCAGGCAAACAACTTGCACCAAGCGCGAAGCGCCGTGAGGCATTGGGCGAGTCGCATGGAGGGTGAGCTGCATCCTGCTAAGAACCGTCTCTGAGGCGGACTTGCATACGGACGACAGCTTCAATGAGTTAATTTAATTTCTGGTGGGGGGGGTTCACGTAACCCCACGATCCCACCAAAACAGCCCCAGCAAGTTGTGCGGCGGCACACATGCTGGTCCCGAATACAACTACAACGCGCTATCCCTGAACACGGCACAACGGCCCGCGAGCAGCAAAAAACAAAGAACAAAAGCCCTTCGCTCACCAGCAACCTCACGGCAGAGCAATCGAGGAACCCCTTCTCCATGAAGTCCAGAACTCGTCCGGGCGTCCCCACGATGACGTCACACGACCTCTTCAGAAGCGCCATGATTGGTCGGCGGTTTGTCCCGCCCACCAATAAGGCGTGTTCTAAGCGCGGGGAGGTAAAGTGTTGCTGGAAGCGAGAGGTAGCGCGCGTGCGGCACGAGGAAAGGCAATAAACGAGGGCGTCCACAAGGCGGGCGGGCATGAAAAAATGAACCAATCCAGTGATGAGAATACCTCTACGCGGTAGCATAGTTTATTGGGTCGATGCTCTGCGGCAGCCACCTGACAGGTACGTATGTAGATATGTCGAGTCCAATAATACGAGTACATCGTGTGCGTATCTTCTACCACTCGAACAGCCCTGCAATTGTGCCGCCATGTGCGGCGGAGCCCCTGGCAGGTTCTCTCTAGTGTGGGTTTGGTGTGGAGGACAGGACACACCGAGGTGGGTTGGTGTCTCGGGTCTTCACGGAATGGAGTGTAATGAGGCGGTACTATCTAGGGGAAGGGGACCTGGTGTCCACACGCCAAGGGAATTGAAACTGGCAGGTTGACAGTTGAAAACGTGGCAACAAGAGGCAATGTTGTAGTAGGAAGCAGAGGAACTGGGGTGCTTGCGCGCGCCCCCAGGTTCCCTCTCCTTCACCCCCCCGCTACTGAACTCTCACCAGTTCATCGTGATAAAAACATTGGCTTGCCTCGAGAGTGGCTTTTACAACAACTGAGAGACCACCGTCAAACACGCCTTCAGTTATAGTGGAGCGCGGACTGTCTAACCGCAGCTTCGCGCGCTCGCCTCTAACTACAGTCATTAGTCACCATCTGAGACCAACCCCCGTCATGCGACTTGTGACGACAGTCATCATCAGACGATCTGAATTCCAAGAGGTTATGAGCCTCGTCTACGCGCTAGCGCGCTGCACTGGGGGTAGCACGGAGAAGTACGGGATGCTGGACTGAAACTCCAGTCACACGCTGGGATATTAACCAGAACTATCAGAGGAACGGCTGGAAGATACGCTACTCAGAGCTCAGTGCGTCAAACTCTACCAGGCTATCGTGGGATCGGTACTTTACTTTGTACAGGTCACGCACGCGATATGACATCTGTCATGCGGTCAACCAACTGAAATCAGAGCATACAGCAAGCCAGCCATGATACACATGACTGCTGCCGAACACCTGCTTCGGTGCTGTCCCTAAAGACTCACCAGTTCTGGACATCAATTAAAAGAAGGGACAGTTCGCCATGCACGGGTACACCGACGCTTCGTTCGCAGCAAACCCGGATACATAGCAGGGGTCGACCACAGACTACCTATTTCTCCTCTGTTGGTTGTTATCAGTTTTGGGGCAAAAACGCAAAATGTGACTGCACAATCAACACTTGAGGCTGAACTGATGGCAATCAGTTACAGAGCAAATGAGGCCGTGTATCCGAGTACACGCTCGGGTTCCAGGGTTTGGGTGACCGATGCCCGCAGCTCACCCAAGTAATTATCGACGGCATGTGTTATGGCTTAACTCGCCTGCTGTTGAAATACAACCGCCAGCTCGTTAAGCATATTGTCGATTACCCGTACGGATTCCTGAATCCGAATACCTAAGCTCTGGACATCATCGTCCGATGCCAGTCCCTGGGAGAGTATCAGCGCTTGCCTGAGGTAGGAGGTGTCGGTTATGAATCCAGTATCCCGTACCAACGAGGGAAATCAAGGACAACTCCTACTTAGGCAAGCGCAGGTACTTTCCCAAGAAGTGGTATATGACGCTGATATCAAGAGCACAGACAGTCGAATCGAGGAAGCCGTAAGGGCAAATTTCGATAATATGGTTAACGAGCTGACGGTTGTAATTCAACAGCAAGTGGATGAAGCCATAAAACACGTCGTTGAGGATCAATTAGGTGAGCTGCGGGAACCGGTAACAAAAACCTTGGAAGCCGATTGCACTCTCGTAAAGATATGAGCGCATACTTGGCATGCCGTATGTATACGTGTACGTAATAAAAAATATATAGTTCGGAGGATGTAGACCCCCTGAGTAAATTAAAAATGTGTGGATATGCACATAGATGTAGGCCTGGGGCTGAACATCTACCATATATATGATCGTCAGCGTAAGGCATGATATTGTTGGTATGGTATGCTGTTTTTGGTCGACAAGCTTGAAAATGGAAGATGATGCACTTTGCACTATATTCCACCGCACAAAGCTTCAGGTCATCAGGATGAAACGGATACCGGTTGCTCCATCTGTAAAACAATTAGTATCAGTTGACATACTTGACAAGTAAAGTAAACCTGGAACGGTATTCCACCTACTGCTGTACGTAGTGGCGCAACACGGGTACATGATACTGCTGCCCGTATCGAGGGTTGTGTTGAGATTACCTCTACAGTAGGCGCTAGTATCAATGACTGGATCGATGCTCTGCAGCAGTACCTGACAGGTGTGTAGAGATGCCGAGTCGAATCGTACGAGAACATTATGTGCGCATCTTCTACTCGAACAGCCCTGCAAGCTACTGTTTCACGAACCGGTGTAACGGTTCGACGAACAGCAATTGCGCTAGTAAGGGCTTTGCAATTGACACGTCGACAGTTGAACACGTGGCCACCAGAACGCAAATGTTGTGGTAGGAAGCAGAGAAACTACAGTGCTTGCGCACGCCCCCAGGATCACTCCCCTTCACCCCCCGCTACTGAATTATCACCCAGTTCATCGTGATAACGCATTGACTGGCCCCAAGAACGGCCTGTGCAACAACCGAGACACCACCGTCTCACACATCTTCATTACCAGTGCAGCCCTGGACTGCCTAACCGCAGCTTCGTGCGCTAGCCTTTGACGGTCGTCATCGGCTAGCGACTAAGACCAGTCCTCGTCGTACGACTTGAGGACAGCCATCACCAGGCGATCTAAACTAAAAAAAAATCAGTACTTTGTGCATTGGAAAAGTATTCAGGGTTTCGGTAGTCGCCGGTCGCCCCGGTGGTCTAGCAGGTAGCCACGAAGATTTTTAGGTTGGAGGTCGAGGGTTCGAGTCTCCGTACGGGGATTTTTATTCTCAAATGACACCAACTGTCGAGAGCGCATATTATAGCGTGGGTGAGCAAATTCGACGAGTTGACGAGGGAAGAAAGTGCTGAAATCTTCTCGCGATAAAAATGCAAGGCAAGAACCGTAGTGGGGGAGGAGGGAGAAGAGCCTACTTTGTGATCCCGGATCTGAGTTACGGCTAGGAAGGAAAGAGAAAGGAAGGGCGAAGACAATAAATGGGATGGGAAGAAAAAGTAGAGGTGTGCGTGTGCTTGATCTCAGTAACCGCTACGATCACCGTGGGAAGATTTAGCAAACGGTAACCCTAACGCGGATCGTCCGAAAAATTATTTTTCCACTGCGACCCGAGGGCTTATTCGGTTCGCCTGCAGCTCCGCCCCTGTAGATCGACGTACGGTTCGAGGAGACCCCGCGGCGTGGGTCACGTCTCCCATCAAAAACCTGGAACGTAAACAATAAATCGGACAACGCGTTTGGCACAAGAGGGAAAACACACCTTCAGCGTCGACAAGCAGTCCGACACCTGCTCCGCCAACTCTTTCGCAGGTTCCAAGATGATCGCCCTCGGAGTCCGAGCCGACGAGTTTTCCGAAGTGCCAATCACAGCGTGCTGCGGCGACGCCGATGCCAGCGGAGTTGCGCCCCCAGGCCCGACGGAACACGTCGCGAAATTGAACGACGCCTTTTCGCAGTGCGGGGGGGGCGGGGACGACGACGACGACGACAAACAAAATTTTGGAATGAAACCCTCGGCCTCGTGATCAACATATATATATCCACGACCCCATAGCATTAGTATCACTATGTATACCGAAACTGCCCACCGTACATCGTCGTATCGTTCTCCCCAGCTGGTTGGCTAGAGAGGGGCCAGCCGCGCGATAACCAAGACGGTGTCCGCTGCCAACAACAAAACTAACCGCAAGGCAGACATGGGTCGGTATGAGCTGCGCGTGTGTATGCGTGTAATGTTGTCGCGTTACTGCCACCGAAGTCGCAAGTGATCTACGCTTGAAAAGGGATCACCTAAAATCATGGCGTTCCATAGACACCTTGCAGCGGGGGGGGAAACCAGCCACTACTATTGCCGTTCTACCCAACGTGAGCGTGAAGTTGTGCAGTAACCTTAGTGTCCATTCGCCGCAGGCTCAACGCAGAACACGAAAAAGCGAGGCAATCCGCGCGTATCAGTTGCGTTTACCGTACTGGTCTCCCAACGGCACGGGTGTCTTGCAAGGCGGCAAACCAAGAGCAACTGGTACAATAGGGTTATACATCTCCACCAGAAGCGCCCCCCCCCCCCTATGTGGTGAAAGCGGGCGTCTTCGTCTCGCTCCTTCCAACAACCCACGATCAAGGTACCCCTTTCAACCAAGGCGACTGTATCTCAGGATGCATCTCAGGATGTTGTGGAGGCAAGACCAACGTAAAGCGTCGAGCGATGCCAGCGATACCTTGGCTATGGCGCGGCAACAACAGCGCTCGCGACCTAGGGCAACCCGCGCCGTCTTTCACCCCGCGGCCGCATTCGCAAGGTGCAGCACCATCGACGACTGACCTGAGCATTCTTAAACGCGACGGCAGGGAAGAATTGTTCCGCCCTGCTGTCGGCAGGCACATCGAAGGCGACGCCAAGCTCTTGTCCGTTCTTCGAAAACGAAATCTCGCCCTGTGCACATTTGTCGTTGATAGTTGTCGTTGAACAACGCGCGAGGGCACAGCGGTAGGTCAGTGGCAGCCTAGCCCACTCAGACATACCAGGTACCTGGTATCGAGATACCAGGTGGACATTCTCAGCAAGTACAGCGATCCTCGGCCTGTGTACTTGCTCACGCCAGCTGCCTTGATCGCTAACTGCAACAAATGGAACCTGGCACAGCATGTGTATATACCCCTCAAGCCATCACCGAGCGCTACCAGTACTGCAAGAAACGTGCCCGAACCTGACACGTGACACGTGCTATCAGCGGCCGCGCGAGACTGTGCCCGCCAGAAGATTCCTCTTTCTCTGCGGGGGCTATTTCGACAGCGCTGGGGGCAGCGTTCAGCATCTATATAGTGTAGTGTACCATGATAACTTGATGCCTCTTCGGGGTTTCTCCAGCCCCCACAATCCATACCCCACCTCCATAGGTCCTAAACCATCGTCCACCATCAATACCCCCCTCGTCAATCACTATCATCATCCATCATCTTCGCGGCGTACTTGTAAGCCTCTCGATTGCGGGAATTCACCAACTAATGCACAACAGGCACGTGTAGAGAGGGGGACGAAAACCCCAGCTACCGCTGCAAGGCTCGATCAGGTCAACAGGCTTCACCTTGACTAGGTCCAGCCGACACCCCACGCTGTCTCCCTTGGAGAAAGACTCCCCGTATTTCTCGAACTGACCCCGGTGAGATTTCATGCCGGTGCTGCCGAAGCCGTACCCAAAGGCGTCCGTGCCTAGGTTGAAGTTCGCTCCTCGCGTCGCCCAGCCGAACCGACAAAGACCCTCATCGTCAACTATCCCCTGCGCAGAATAAAAGGAATCAAGGATAGGCTCAGACTTAAGGCTCAGGGTTAAGGTTAGGGTTGGGTTATCCGTCTTCAACTTCAACTTCAACTTCAACTAGTCTGTCCCCACAACATGGGCGTAGTTCCAAAGGAGTTACCACGCGGAGGCGGTGCCGCTTAAAGAAGAGGGGGGTATCCTCGGCGCGAGAGAGGGCCAGAGGTATGGTTTGTCCCAGAAGAGCGGCTGCGAGGTGACACCTGGATTGTCCGTTTGTCCAGGCTTACTGGTTTCAGAAAGTTACAAGTGTGCGGTCATCCCGGGCAGCCGACACAGAGACCGTTTCGACGACGGCATCGTCACAACCCCCGCAACATCCTGCATCGATACGGTCCAATGCAGGTATTTGCCGCCTGCAAAGGGCATACCAGGTACGTGGTTCAGCAGAATAACGCCTGGATATGTTATGTACGCCTCAAGTCAGTGCAGTCAGTGCAGTCAGTGCAGTCAGTGTCAAGCGTCAAGTGGCAAGTCTCAGGTGCTCAACAAAGCGCTCTTCTTCCCACCAAGCTCATTCTACGTGACACAGGAGAGATCGGCAGACGGTACCTGCCAACAGGCTGTCGAAGCAGAGATGCTACAAAACCAATGCTCAAAGTCGTACTCGTATGTAGAAAACAGGATTGCAGGGAGCTGTGCCGAGACACCGATACAGCAGCAATATGTACGGTTCACGTGGAGTACAGCAGAATTTATGCGAAATGCGGCAGGATACGTACGTCAGGGTTTTGAATTCGTAAAATGTGCTGCCCGAACGAGTCGATGGGCGTATGACGTGTGGTACGAACTACAATATAAAGTCAAAGTTGGCTGTGCATTTGGATGCAACTATAACGCCATATGCCATTGTACCTCGAAGCAGTAGACGCCACCACGGACTCCATTCTGCCCTCGCGCACCGACCCACTTGGGCTCCCGGGACTGGCACGCCAACCCATCCGCTGACACTGCTACATTGAGATCCTTATCGGTCTCGCTTATTCGCCAACAGCCTCTGAGCTGCTCTGCAGAAATACCACTTGCACTTTTCTCACGGACAGACTCAGCGCCTTGCCGAAGGCGCAAATCTTCGTGGACGATCTGCAAGAGGGGCAGGCTGAACGCCGCTGTCTTGCCACTCCCAGTCTCAGCCGCTACCATCACGTCGCCCCCGCCCAAGATAAGCGGGATAGCCTCGTCTTGCACATCTGTAGGTAGCAGGTACCCAAGGTCATCCTTCACAGCTCGAACCAGTTCGGAGGCAAGCCCCAGCTCCTCGAAGCCACCGGCCATGGGTAGCCAGTATTCTGTTATGCACGGCAGTACGCCTGTTCTGTGCTCTATGCTCTGCTCGCGCTGCTGGCTCTGGGTTGCACACGAGATGTTCCGCTGGGGGGGGTGCCGGGGTTGAGCGAGAATATGGCACACGCCTTCCATCAAATGGAAACCCTGAAAATGCTGAACGCTGTGTGATGCGATGTGATTGCACTGCTTACGTGGTGTCTGCTGCAGCATGTGGAGCGCTATCCGCGACAGACGTCGTACTGCTGAAAGGGTCGTGAATTCGAGGACTGCCACAGCGATGATTTTTGTCGCGATAATGTCGTCGTCGGCCAGAGTTGAGGCATTCAAAGCTGCTGGTGTTGCAAGGTCTTCTCACATAACGCGAGCACGTCTCAGTGCTTGCGCCGCAGCAGCAACGGCGGAGCCAATTAGTAGAGCACAAGAGGAAGATAGCTCGGCAGACCAGGCGAAGAGAGCGCTGAAAGGAGAAGATTCGCGCAGTTTTTTCGAACGGCTGGGCAGTCCAAAGTACATCGCTGCTCCGATGGTGGAACATTCTGAGGCGGTGAGTTGTGACTTATGATAGCCCCCTTCCTTTGACTCATGTGTCTCGAGTCATGTATGCAAAGATGCAAGGTCTACGGTCAGGCCGTGTCTTAACTCCATTCGATAGCTTGGAATGGCTGGAACGGAACGAGACTATTCGCGTTCGTTCGTTCCATTCCATGCTGTTTTTGCGGTTTGTGTCCGATCGATTTTTTAGGCACCCGATCCTTGAACAGGCCGCAACAGAAAGTAACCCATGAAATTTGCCTCGGGACTGTGAAGCTGGACTCTAGGACAGGGGTACCGTCACGTAGGCAGCGAGTGCTCCTGGTACAGAGGATAGCTTCACACGCAAATAGAGCGCCTGACATGCCTCAGACCAAGCAGTGCTAGCGGTCCAAGTGGCACCCTCGGGACAAATCTAGAAGTTATGATATCGCCGTCTCGGCTCGACGAGGTATCCTGGTGCTTCTGTGAACATCGTTCCAGCGTTTTTGCTAGATTTCTATCGCCACAGTCTCGTTCGCCACCCGAATTTTTCCCTCGTGAGCCTCCTGTACAGGCCATGGCCGTATCGCGTGGCTCCTACCGCAGGCGAGACCTGTGGCGTCTGCACGTGCTCCATCGCGTGCTCCCATGCCATCTCATTTTGCCTCATGCCCTCGTGGGCCTCCCAGCAAATGTCGCAACCAGTTGCAACACTTCCAGCACCAATCAACTGCCGTAAATCTCGTTCCAAGTGGGCCGTTCGGTTCTGCTGAACAAGGATTACTGTTTTGACAGATACGCTTCCTCTTTACAAATTTACGGACAGCTTGGAACGCTTGGAATCTGTTCGCGTGTTTTTTTTCTCGATATCCAATCAGCACCACTTTTTCAGGCAAATAATTTTACGTTCGTTCCGTTCCAATGCCCGCGAAGTGAAGTTAAGACACGCCCTCATCCTCCCCTACGACCACCAGGAGTAGGCAGTTGAGGATTTCGCGTGGATGCAGCTCTCTGTATTTTTGCTTGCATTGCATTGCTCTTTGTATACAGGTATACGCTCGCTACTGGGGTTAGGCCAGGTTGGCTGTATAGGCTAGTTCTTCCCCCCCCTTTGTCGTGGTGATTTTGTTCAGCCGTGTTTCGCTCCAAGTGCGGAACTGGCAAGGGTGGCGACCGTAACTGGCACGTTTTCACTCAGATCTCGCCCACCGTTCCATCCTATTGATATGTTTGTGTGTTCCACCCCTTCCGCCATCTATCTCTGGACAGGCGTTTCGATACCTCGTGAGACGGCACGGGTGCGACCTCTCCTACACGCAGATGCTCCACTCAGGAAAATTCGCTCCCGACAACGCTCGTGAGTGCTCTGTACGTACAGTATACCAGGTACCTGGTACAGTACTTCAAGTATACAAATAACAACAGCAGACCAGCAGTCAGTATCCTGTACATATCGCCATCGTGCACGGTGGGACGAAGGTCTATGATAGGGCTTCACCTACCCGATGAATATAATCGGGCACCGGTTCACCGCACGGCACGCAAAATTATTTCACTTCCCCCCCTAGGGTACGTAGACCACCCCACGTCTACCCTCACAAGAACACAGCGGGCGCGCTCCGCTCTGCGTAACGAATGCCCAACAGCAGTGCGTGACATCAGCTCTGCTTGCTGCTGCTGCTGCTGCTGTTTTAGGTCTACCCGTACGAGTTATTTGCTTGGGCTCCGGGTACTTGAGGCGTATACGTTTACACCATGTACTGGAACCAGGCAACTACCGCCTTTCACACAACTTACGCACGGTGCCGTACCGTTCGCATGGCAGATACATTTCGGGAGCATCGTTTCGACGGCGTAGACGATGCGGAGGACCGCCCGTTGATAGCGCAGTTTTGCGGCAACTGTCCGGAAACAGTGGTGAGTTACCTTCGAGCGCAAAACGGTCAGAGGCCTCCAGCAGTGCGTACACAAGTATCAGGGGTAGGCTTCTCGTGAGACTCGCTGGCCGTAATCGAAGGGCTGCCGTATGCACGAGTATTATAGTACCTCAGAGTTCCGGGGCTGTTGGGCCACCTGTGAACATCAGTGTTGCTTGGAAGGTGTCGCGGCTGGAGGCAGTAGCGGTAAAGTCCGAAGGCGAGAGCAGTTTGCCGTTCAAAGTTTCAGGCAAATATGCATGCTAGTTTTAGATACATCTCGAGCTACACGGTAGTGTGATACGGTTCGATCACGTGAAATTGCGTGGGCCAACGTGAGCCCTACCCCGTGGGCAGTCTATACCGGGCAACACAATATACGCTGGAGATAGCGTGGGCACTTGATCAACATCATCCAAGCCAAAGAAGAGTCTCACCAACCTGCTCTGCACAACTTAAGCGTCACCATGTCAACAAAGCTTTTGATACGCCGCGCTCTCTGTGCGAGCTAAACTGTTGACACCGTAGCCGTCAGTTTCACGCAAGAAGTAACGCTGCAAGCCTGTCCTCGGCTCGACAGGTACGAGCTGCTCGACACATTGAGGGAGTTGTGGATGCGGTGGACTTGAACCTCGGCTGTCCGCAGAAAATTGCGAAGAAGGGCAACTACGGAGCTTTTCTTATGCACGACCCCAAACTTTGCGAGAGCATCGTCGCAGCGATGAGCAGGTAAGGCGGTAATCTGTGACGTGGAATTGTTATCGATAGAGTGGCCCGGCGCACGGCGGAGATGTGTTACGGCACGGCTACCGACGTCTCAGTCAGATTCGTTTTTCAACGGTTATCAAGGCGCAGCCCAACAGCACCAAAGCAGAAAACATGTTTTTAGAATATACCAGCATGTAGCAGTTGCATCCCCTCCCCCGTCTAGTGCATGCTCTCTTCATCGATGCGCTTGTTTTTTTTCGTTCCGAGCAGTTTCTCTCCACTCGTGGTGCTCCGTGTGTTGACAGGGAGCTATCGGTCCCAGTAACGGTGAAGATCAGGGCCCTCGAGAAGGAGGCCGACACGCTAGACCTAGTCAGGAGACTCGAGGGTGCAGGGGCTCAGATGCTCACCGGTAAGGTGCTATGGATACACTATTGGATATGCACGATTATGTGATGTTCGCAAGGATGACGACGTTGATGGTGATGTTGGCGGTGAGTATCTTGATGGTTATGGTGTTGTTGATGTTCTCGCAGTAGCCCTATCTTCCTGGAATCTAGATCGTGGTCACAAATCAAACAGTACGCCGATACTCGCCGCGGGTCGTGTGTATATATAATACCTCATACATAGATTATGGCAACCCGTAACAATGACACCGCACTCTGCAACCCCCCCCCCCCCGAAAAACAAAACCACGAACGAAAAAAAACGCTCGTTCCCCTTTCCCTTGCCTAGTGCATGGACGCACTGTTCGTCAAGCGAAGACCACGCAGGGGGTGGCGAACTGGGACATCATTGGGAAGGTGAAGAACGCCGTGTCGATCCCGGTTGTTGCCAACGGGGGTGTGGAAACCTTGAGGGACGCCGAACGGCTGCTGGAGGCCACGGGGGCGGACGCGGTGATGTCGTCTGAGGGCCTCCTCGAAGACCCTGCGCTGTTCGATGGCACCCTCACCCCCATGCACGAGCTGCAAGGCGTCGAGGTGGGCTGCTGCTGCTGCTGCTAGTTGCGTCGAAATTTCTTGATTCGGAACTGAAACTGCTGTACTCCACCAATCACAAGTATAGGTTTTAATAGTTGACCAATCAGCAAAACGCGGTTTACCGGCTTGGATGGTAGATAGCCACGGTTCGGGTGCGTCTGACCCTAGCGCTACCGCAGCCTCCGCACGTTTGAGAGAAAAATCGCAAATTCGCTTGGTGTTGTTTAGACCGTTCGTTCCGACATAACGTTTTCGGCGTTATTTAGGTTGCTCTACGGCATGTGCTATTAATGGCTTGTGGATGGCGTTTCGTGCATAGCGTCGCCGAGTGCTTGAGCGTTATATCAATAACCGTGTATGTATTTTGTTGTAATGTTGCGTTTTCCAGTCTGTATGACTCGGTCGAATATGTTTGCAGTCGGTGGCGGTATTGTTTATTGTCGGCAAGGTTCTACGTCTTACCGCGACCCAGCAGAACGAGGCGTAGCACAGTATGTTGCCCCATGTAGTGTCAGCCGTTTTTTTTGGCATCCGTGGGAATCGTGTTGTTTCTAGGGTCTTCGAAATCAGTTGTGGCTGCTGACAGGCTAAGGTTACGTACGCTTGCTTCATGCGCGGACTCCTAACTCCTACGGCGTCCTAACGTTTGTCCCTTCTTTCGGATCTGGCAGGTAGCTCACCGTATTTTGTCGCTTGCAGCGGAGTACATGGAGCTTGTTGGTCGCTTCCCCACCCAAATGGTCTCCATCAAGGGGGTGAGTGGGTCGAATTTTCAATTGAAGGTCGCCTGAAGTGTGCAGCAGCCATGGCGCCATCATGACACCACCGTTCGCGACAACACCCACGTATGCCTGCCACCAAGTTCGTCCAGGGTCCTCGACGGTGACTGAACGCATCATGCCCCCGACGAGAGCTGTCCCTCCACGCACAGAAGAAGTGATGCGCTGTGCCGACACGAGTCTTTTTGTTTTTGTTTTTCCCTCCCCTCTCGATATTGCCGCGCGCAGCACTTGTTCAAAATTTTGTATCGGCTGCTGGATTACCACCACGACCTGCGCGATCGCCTGGCGTACTACGGGACTGACGTCGTTGAAGCCAACGCTGTGATACGCGAGGTAAGTCTAGACTCTCCCTCCTCGTCGTCTATGCTGCCGCCGGCAGCTTTTCCATGTTTTTGAGGTGTGTACCGTTGGAGCTGTGCCCTAGCCGTTGTCACAATATTAACATTGTCACAGCAGTATCATGATCGTGTGGAGAGATGGTGGGTTGAGTAAATAAGGTTTGCTTTTGTGGGCAACATGCGGTCGGCAGAAGCACTGTCAAAAGCATAGTCGAAGGACGTTTCGCTGAGTGCCTTTTGTAACATTTGTCGCAGCTGTCGTAGCTCTTGGTTTGCAGCACTTTATATTTTGCTTGAAGCGACGAAACTCGAATCCCGCCTTGCTGCTCAACGAACATTTTATGTGCCCCTCGCCCGACGTACCCACAGATGTGCCGGCGGTATTCGTTCAACCCCGACACAAGAACGCCGTTGGTCGATACTTCCGACTTGTCGGATCTACGAATATCACCGAAACGGTGGTATAGGCGACACTGGCCAGACAATGGCATGGGACAGCTAGGGCGCTGATGGAACAGCAGAGTGTCTGTTCGGCTTTGACCGATTAATGCCATTCTTGTACATTTTTAGTCTGAACTGAGTGAAGCGAGTCCGACCGGCGATACAAGATTATGCCAGCGCATGGGAATGGGGCGTTCGGCTTTATCTCTGTCGGTAGTTTGAAGCTAGTATCAGACAACAACGTTTGGGCAGATTTTTTGTTCAGGCGGGGGCAAGCGGGCGGGCGGGCAACGCCGTCATCAAGTGTTTCCCTTGGTAAGCTGACCGTTTTTTGTGGCGGTGTGGAGTTTGTGTATGCCCCATGTCTCCATAGGTTTTAAACAAAAAAACAGAGATGTTTTTTTTCGGGGTTTTTTAACGAATGTTTTCTTACGAATATGTCAACTACTGCTGTTGACTACAACGCAGGCTATTTAATGTGGAAACTGAACTTTACAAGCTGAGTGACACCTTATATCATCGTGTGTTGCAAGTGCAGACCTCATGAGCTGTGGGTCACGATCAAGTCCCAATACCCTACTGTACAAGCCACAATATACCGAGTTTCTTCAAAGCAAGGGGGGCACACGGCACACCCAACCAAACCGGTGGGTAATTTTGGAAAAAAATCTCGCCAAATATTTCCATTTTATTTTTGACGCATCGCCCGTCGTTTGCACCTCCCCCTTTGTCGAGCTAATCGGCTTAAAAGTAGCGCATTTGTCCGAGGGGATGTGTTATCTTACGAATAGTATATCACACGTGTGATACGGTATGTTTGTTCCCTTGTTTTTTTTTACAAAGTCCCGCTTTTGAAACGGCAGGCTAATCGCGTTATACGCAACAGCGAGGCAGACTATCTGCCTTCTATCGGATACCGGCGGTATACGAATAGTAGCAGTTTATGATTATCCCCAGGATCCCTCCGGACGGCATCATTGCTTCTCCAGCAATCAAGCAGCAGCTCACTCCTTTAGAGCCAGGGTATTTTTGTATACTCTGGCGTGCTCCTCCTGTATTCAGCATGCATTATTCCTTTAGAAGCTCGGGGTTTATACAGGTCAATCGGGTGCGGTACGGCCGGTACGTCACACCTCTGGACGGACTCTCCATCCATTCGCGCGCTCGCCGGAGGAGGTCGGCCCTTTCGGGGAGAGCGAGACCCGCGAATGCGCAAAGGCCAGGCAGCGGAGCCAGTCAGGACCAGGAGCTGCCGCGTGGTTACGAGCGGGGGCGGTGGACGCTCAACGCGTCATACCAGCGCCGAGGAGTTTCTGTATGCAGGGCGGCGACATCTGGGGATCGAGGAGCACTTGGCGGCGACGTGCCCTGCCTGTTGTGGTGCAGTGGATGCCAACACGCGACATGCATGCACGTTTGTGCCACCGCGCGGGCGCCCAGGTGAACCAACACCAGCCGTGAGTCCACGCGACCTCCCGCTTCCTGAAGCGGACGTCCGTCGGCTACCAAGTGGAAAGCGGTCCGCCCTTCAACGCCGACAGGGACCTACGCGTGGACATCGCTATCGAGAGGGGAGGCTCCTTATATTTATAGGTTGGGTTGGCGTCGGTTGGCAACGACGCTGTAAAACACGCCACTCGCTGCGTGAGCTAGACAACCAGGGTGCCGTTTTTTTTGTTATTTTTTTTTGGCGGTCACCAAAGCTGGCGGTCGAGTAGATCATTTGTGCGGGGTGGAGAACCTTTGCTCCGCACAAGGGGAATGGTCGTTTCACGTAGTGTTAATATGGTAAG
>MEHQ01003469.1:361131-373631 GCA_008828725.1 Saccharina japonica
GGAAAGCGTTCCTGCTGCGTGTGCTCAACTTGCATCAGCAGATACCTTGCAATCTTAGCAGGATGCAGCTCACCCTCCATGCCACTCGCCCAATACCTCACGGCGCTTCGCGCTTGGTGTAAGCAATGTCTGCCTGGTTGGTGAAAACCCAACATGCCCCGTCCCGGCATTGTAGGGATGCGAGGGTCTATAGCCATACGACTACGGCCGTGCCCGACATGCGTACACCCCCCCCCCCCCCCCGCCCAGCCCCCCCCCCACCCCCCGTCGTGCCCCCGCCCAGGCCCCTCCCTGGGCGCATTGATGTCAACGGTCCGTGTCGCATTTGCATCCGCAGCCGCCGCATGCCGCTTTGCTGTACCACCCTGGGCGCATTGATGTCAACGGTCCGTGTCGCATTTGCATCCGCAGCCGCCGCATGCCGCTTTGCTGTACCACCCCTCTCCGCAGCATGCCATTTACGCATAAAAAACTCCGCCCCGTCCTCGACCGCTCGAAACCACCGGCCGGCCTTCTGTGTGCTGCCTCGCGCCATCCTTTTGGCCTGACACCGAACACCTTGATTGAGGTCCTCCTCGAGGCGCCCCTTCCAATCCTTCTCCTGTCACAAGCATTAGCCTTTACCACCGACCATCTCCCCGAACATCACCACCCTCCTCGACAGTCACTCCCCTCCCATGCGTGCCACGAAACCAGCGAACAATATCCTCCGTCTGCGCACCGTCCGATCGCCTCAATGCTCTCGGAGTCTGTCTTGACGAGCGCGCGGGCGTACTGTTGTAGGTTAGAGTGCGGTTTTCGCGCTTCCGTTTCCGCCAGCCGAGGCATCGAAGGAGCATACTGTGGTAATGGACCTTCCGTAGTCTGATTTGTTAAGGCGTTAGTCCGTTGGGCTATTATACTGGTAAAGGTTAACCAAACACCCACCCTATCTAAGCCTTATAACACTCTCCCCCCTTCAGAACCGCGGGGTCTTTTATCTTCGTATATGTATGGGGCCGTACGTGCCTACAGTAGTCCGAAGTTCTCTGGGGACCCAAGGAAGAGTGTTTATCAAATGAAATTCGCTTTTCTTTAAAAAGCGTTTTCATGGTGGTCGTGATATTCGAACTCACGACCACTACAACCCACATGTCCTGCCGTCGACGCCATTTGTTAAGGCATTTTATTAGTCCGCTGGGCTAATGGTAAAATGTTATATAACCAAATACCCACCCTAACTAAGCCTTTAATTACAACACTGACTGACGTGTGCTTGTGCACTGCGATTTGTCTACGAGGTATAATATAACCCGTTTTTCCAAGGCATTTACATTGTTAAAGTGTGTTGTTGTGGTATATTATTGCTGGAATATCAACGAGTCGTAGTGCCTGTTCAACAGCAATCCTGGCAAGGGATACTCTGGTTTCCCATACCCTTAACCTTTTTTACATTATACTTAGTACATCTATTAACAGTATATACGTACCGTAGTAGTTTGTGGTCCACAGCAGCAGTTAGTTGTTGTATTATTATTATCTTTGCCATCCGACAATGTGTAGCATGAGCTTCAACGTTGATCACTCATAATATTCCCGAAAGCAGAAAACCACGGAAACCAAGGAAACCTATGCGCAAAGTCTAACATGCTTCTGTTGTATAGTATAGTTTCAAGTAATCTAATAAAATTTCGAACTAAGCGAGTGTGTGGCTACACGTGTGAGGGTATTATTACCTGCTGAGCTATCGGGGTAAAAGATCGATCGATTACCCAGCCCAGGGTAATCCTTATAACACTCTCCCCCCCTCTGAACGGCGGGATATTTGGGACGTCGGTACCGTATACGGCCGTACGTTGACCTACCCGCTTCGTTTCAATACCTGGGGAACCAGGGAGACGTGTTTTTTGGGGACGCACGCGCAAGCGTTTCTGAAAAAAGAAACGTTCGAAGTGAGATTCGAACCCGTGTCCTCGACGACGCCAAATGTGAGGGTATTACCTGCTGAGCTATCGGGGTAAAAGATCGATCGATTACCCAGCCCAGGGTAATCCTTATAACACACGCCTGAGAGCATATCTCTCTCATGCGTCATCTCTTTCTTCGTGAACTAAAACGCCTGTCTGTGTGAGTGCTGTATCATAGAGGTGTACCCGACGAGTGCCCGTCTTAAACGAGTACCCGCTAACTTTGAGAAAAAAATACCCGGGTACTCGCGAGTATTTACAGCCATTTTGGGCGGGTACCCGGGTACCCGTTTAACGGCGGGTACCCGTTTAACACCCGGGTAATCGTCTAACGGCCGAGTACCCGAATGCCTGGGGCCCAAATACTTGGCGAGTATGAAGTGTTACCCGTACCCGTCACGGGTATTAGCAAGCCGGGTAATACTCGCGAGTACCCGGGTAATTGGCAAAAGGGTAACACTTTAGTATGGTATGACATGTGACAGACATGATACATTTGTTTTCATTTTAAAAGGGTTTCTTCGAGAATAGTTACCTAATAATACTACCCAGGGGATATGATTTAGGGGACGACAAGTTGCCATCTCCGGGATTTCGAAGGTAAATCAACAGGCACCCGGGTACCCGGGTACCCGGGTACCCGGGCCCCAAATACTCGGCGAGTATGAAGTGTTACTCGTACCCGTGATAGGTATTAGCAAGCCGGGCGGGTAATACTCGCGAGCACCTGGTACCCGGGTAATTTGCAAAAGAGTACGTAACACCTCTCTCTACTGTCAGTATTATTATTGCTCTCGTCAGGCAGGGGGTGCGTCTGAAAAAATGATGTGTTGTTTGTTGTTGTTCTCACAACTATTTTGACTGAGTGACTGATGACTGTGATCGCGAAAAATATATCGTCCGTAGTCCCTGATATTTACGGTTCGCGGGTATACCTTGCATTTTTATCGCGCACGAAGACACTTCATCCTTCATCAGCCCTTTCATCCCTCGTCGGATCGCGTCGAATAGCTTGTTGGGGACCTTGGATCTGTCTTGCTCATTTTTAGTTTTGCTATTTTTAGGTGTCCGGCTCGTCTGTTGGTTTGTCTCCGTCTTGTCTCCAGTCTCCAGTTGTCTGTCTCAGTCTCATTTTTCAACCCAGAGAAAATTCGGGGGAAATTTATCCCCGACATAACTACGCCTCCACACCGGGCATGACGTGCCCCCAAAATCCGCTCCTGCTCCATCATTTCATCATTATTTCTTCATTTCCTGTTCTTGTTCTCTGCCGAATACAGACAGCAATACGCACCTTCACCTGTGTCATCTTCTGCGGGGTACCCTGTACCACCACACTCTGCTACCTTCTGTTCTTCGAATAGCAACTACCGCACCCATGGGCTGTGCGTTATCCAAACAAGAGAACGACCGTGACAGTGCTGGAGCCAGGCTAGGAGGGGTGCAATCAGATGCTGCAGATGAGGTATGATGAGTGTGCCTCCTCCTCCTCTAGACTACAGTTTTTTTACCCCTAAAAAAGATAAAGAAAACACGAGTCTCAACCATGATTTTACGTGCACAGCTCTGTGTGCTTGCTTGTACAGTCCCGAAAAGGATACCGCTGGAGGGCAGCTGCTGCTGCTGCTTGGTGTAAGTTTCGTTGTCCGCAGCCTCACACATCGCACTACCGAACACACTCTGCTTGGGCTTGCATGTATTGCGAGGCAATTGCGTGTTGGACCCTACGACGGCATCCGCAAAGATTGCTGCAATCGCTGGGCTTGGCTTGCTGGGCTTCATTTTTATCTGCCTCGTCCCCCGGGCGCACAAAATATTGAAATAGCCGACGAAACCCTCGTCTATCCGAACGGTTCTGGGATCGGTATCGGTATATTTTCTGAAAACTATCCAGAGCCGAATCTCGGTGTATCGGACTACGTATGTATAGGTCTACAGGCAGCAGCAGCAGCAGCAGCAGCAGTATTGCAGCCACTCTCGAGTCACAGAGTCGCAAGTCGCATCTGTGCCGGGAGTACGTGGAGTTATCTACGGCAATGGGTTTGTTCTGGTCGCGGAAGGAGGACGACGGAGACAGCGCTGGAGCTAGGCGAAATGGAAAGTTCGCCGCCGATGAGGTTTGCGCTTTTTTTTATGTCTGCTTTTGTATAGAAATGGTGTGAAATGGTTCGCGCGGCCAGGTCTTGTATTCTTTCGTCTATTCCGAGAGGTGATGGTACTCGCTCGAGTGTCAGAGCCAGAGCACGTGTGCTCGAGTAGTCCAGAGAGTGTAAGAGAAAGCCAGTCTGCATGACGGGACCTTGAACATGTCTTTCAAAACTCGTGTCGCAGGCTCACGTCTCTCGCCCACAGCAGTAGTAGTCTCTGGGCTTTCATTGGATGCATATGTCTGCTCTTCTTGCGGCCTGTGGCGTGATTGACTTGTAAATGTGCCGTTGGCATTCTGTCATCAACGTACTCGAAGTCAGCAGTCAGCAGTCAGGAGTCAGTCGTTGAAGTGTCTCCATACGATAGAAACGCCGTGGCCCACAGCTCACAACTCACAACACGACTCCTCCTGCTTTGCCTCTTTGCCTACACAAACGAGTATATGCTCGCACCTGCTGCTGCTGAGTTACACGAATAGCAACTATACCCCGAGACTACATACGAGTAAGACAGAACGGCGGAACGACGCTTTCGCAGCAGTTTTTCAGCGTCACGAAGAAACAGCAGAAACCGCGTGTTACCAACACACCTGCTATCGTACCTGGTACCAGGTATACCACTTTAACCACTCTGTACCTAAATATAAAGGGCATGATAATTGAATATTAATATAAAACGGTCCTTGTATTTTAGGGATATTGTGGTATGCCTGGTACGCATAATAGATACCTGGTACATATCATAGGTGCTTGATAGACTTCAACTTGAGCGACGGGGGAGGGGGCTCTATTCGCTCATTCAGGTGTCTGCGCGAGTACTTGTGTGTGTTCTTCACATTAAACCGTCTTTTCTCGTACCCGTCGACACCAGCACACCCAGTGTCTGTGCCGATTCTTCATCCTAGAGAGATACCAGTTCTGTGGTCTCAAAACTACGACACAGCAGAGATATATACTACGCTGCATTGTGTGTGTCTTCTGCCTTTCTATATACCCGTCGACACCCAGCACACCCTCTGGGAGAAGCACGACACTTTCTTTCTTTTTTTTTGTCATGCTTTTTATTTGGTTGCTTGATTATTGATTTGCTTCAGTATATTTACTTTTTATTATTTTTTCTTTTCGCTTTTTTCTTTTTTCTCTTTTTTTCTCTTGCATGCACCTGGATTGCTAGCAGGGTAGGTCTTGCCTGTCGTATATGGCGTTGCATTGTCTGCTCTGCTTACTGCACTGAGTGTAGTATCTCTGTGTCGTAGTTTTGTGACCACAGAACTGGTACCTTTTTAGGATGAAGAATCGGCACGGACACTGGGTGTGCTGGATGTCGACGGGTAGAAAGGAAGGTTTAATGTGAAGAACACACACACACACACACCCACTGTCCGTGCCGATTCTTCAACCTAAAAAGGTACCAGTTCTATGGTCACAAAACTACGACACAGAGATACTACGCTCAGTGCAGTAAGGGAACATCGCTTTTATTGAAATTGAATACCGTAGCAATTAATCCAATTGAACAAAATTTGGTGAAAAATATGACTTTGGGTCAGGAATAGTGTATTGCGTAAAAAAAATCGAATAACGCACAAGGGTCAACGAACACCCGTGAGCAACCAACGAGGCGACCTACGGCCTGTGTCCTCCCCGGGGCGCCGCTGCCAGCGGAAAACTATGTCTGCCGGCACCGGCTATCACTCTAGGGGTGACTTGCGTGGGCTGGCGCAGCCCCGAAGCCCAACGCGGGCAGCAGCGACGGGGATACAGCGATCGAACTTCTACGCCAAGTCGCGACCTGGTCGGTGCTCGTGTGGTTTTGGAGGCAAAGAGGGGTGAAAATTGGGTTTGCGACGGCCTATATTATTTTTTAGGCGCCGCACGTGATCTACCCTGTGCTAGGGGCCGTCGGACCTCGCGCTGCGGCTGATCCGGTGGCCGTGCCTCTCGGGAATGGTGGATCTCGCCTCTGAATCAGTCGACGACATGGCTCAAGTTTGCGTGGCTTCCTTCGGTTTCATGGAACACGCCACGTCGAGTTGGATGACCTCCCCAATTCAATGAAACGAAAGGGCAAAATAAGAAGTCCCAAAAGACTTGTGTCGAAATCCATTCTATTGAACTACTCAGCTTTGAAATGGAAATGTCTTGCTGGTTATTCACTTTTCGACCAATCAGATCCAAACCAAAAAAAAAAAAAAAAAAAAACTCAATTCAACGAAAATAAATCTTCGTTAATACGGGCCCTAAGCAGAGCAGACAATGCAATGCCATACTGGTATACGACAGGCAAGACCTACCCTGCTAGCAATCCAGGTGCATGAAAGAAAAGAAAAGAAAAAAAAATGGAATGCAGTAACCAGAGTAGACACTGCAACGCCATATACGATAGGCATGACCTACCCCACTAGCAATCCAACTGCGTGAAAGAGAAAGCAAGAAAAGAAAGAGCGACAGATCAACAAACAAACAAACAACGTCGAGTCTACCAGAGTCTACGTATAATACAGTAGCATACGGTCGGCAAAATGGTATTATTCCTTAGGAGCAGTCGTGCCAGGTCAACAGACGAACGAAATTGTTTTTTTCGTCTTTTCGTCTTGTCCGAGTTTCCTCGGCAGCCTCACCTTCACGTGGCCTGTCGCGGAATGATGGAATTATATCGTGCTTGGGGGCGATGCAGATGCAGAGTACAGGACCTAAGGGTCGTTTTTAACGACCGCTCGAAATAGCAAAAAACTTGCTATTTTGGCAAGTCCAAATTTCCAAAACTTGCCAAAGACTTGCCAAACCCTTCTAACGACAAACACTACATATTTGACATATTTGGCTGTATTTGGCCAAATTTCGCATCGTAACGCCCTCAGATTTTATTCAAACCCCTTGCAGCAGCAGCAGCAGAGAGTCAACGGCGAGCCCACGCTCTCTGTGCAGTGAACGCTGGCACACAAAGCACTCCAGGCTCAGCCCATGCACCCCAGAGGTCGGCAGTCCTTACTGCCCGACCAATATGCCCTGGGAAAGCCGGGGCGGCTTCTGGTTGGTGATGTACTTGAGCATCAGCCAGGACCAGCTCAAAACAGCACCCATAGCGCACCCACACGGCGCTCGCGGCGCGTGCCGTCAGCCCTATCATCCCTGCTGTCAATGCCACCAAGTATCCTCGATACCTCCCTCTAGTACACAAGTTAGAGCGAGTATAGCGTGGCGAGGTCTGGGGTGGTCTGGTTTGTAGAACCTTGCGTAGGCGTTATTGGGCTCAAATGGCAAAAAAATGGCAAAAAAATAGCAAATTTATCTTTCCATAAATTTGCCAACGAACAAGAAGTGTAATCTCCAACAAAAAGCTTGGCAAGTTTTTTGCTATTTTGGCAAGTAAATATTTCCATAATATGGAAATTTGGCAAATTATTTGCTAAAAAGAGGTCGTTAGAAACGCCCCTAAGCAGTCATAAGAAAACGAGCCATAAGAAAGGCAGACTGGCCGTTACAGGAAAATACTCGTACCAATACGAAATTCGGGAGTCGTACAGGAGTATTCAGAATGGGTGCGTTCTATATACAGTACTACGACTTCAGTGTGTGTGGGTGTGTGTTCCTCACAATAAACCGTCATTTCTACCCGTCGACATCCAGCACTCTGCTTACTGCATTGCAGCGTAGTATCTCTGTGTCGTAGTTTTGTGGCCACAGAACTGGTATCTCTCTAGGATGAAGAATCGGCACAGACACTGGGTGTGCTGGATGTCGACGAGCGAAAGGACGAACACACACACCCAGTGTTCTGTGCCGATTCTTCATCCTAGAGAGATACCAGTTCTGTCGTCACAAGTAAAAAACCGACGCTAATGGAAACGCTATATTATTTTTCGGAAAAAAAAATTATCTTCACATCTTTTCAGTTTTCAGGGGCTACTATGCTTCCGTACCTCGCGGGGAACTTTCAAGACCGAACGTTGAACCACATGAGACTTTCTCAGCTATAATGTGTTTCTTCTTTTTGTGGAAGCTTTCCATTGCAGCTTGGTAATCCATATATACTCGTACAGAGTCTGGCTCTGGCTTCGAAGGTTCTATATACGAGAGATCAAGATTTTGCTATTTTTCTAAAGATTAGATTTGCCCTAAAACCGTCTGAAATTCCAATCTTGTCAAAAATTAGGCCATCTTTGAAAAAATTGCAAAACTTGCTCGCTCGAAAAAAAATCGAAGCCAGGCCCTGTATCAACTACTACTGTATATACCAACTGGAATGGGAAGCTCTCGCATAAAGGACAAACTCTTTCTGAAACAGCAAGTCTCAGTTCAAGTTCCCCGCGAGATACATAAGTACAGCGGCTAAAATGGTAGAAAAACAAACATTTCCGGAAATTTAAGAGGCCGTTCCCAATAGGATCGGCCTTGTACTAAAGTTGCAGAACGCACCCATTCTCAAATAAGAAATCGATGATGCTGTGGACGTTGCCAACTAATTTTGCCATTATTATCGTACTCGTACAGCTTACAGACTACAGCAGCTTACAGACTAAGTCTGACATAAACCTGGTACATGGAAGGTACTACCGGGGACCATAGTAAATAGGACCTCTGGTATACCCATAAACCTATATATTTACCTATTTTTCCTATCAATACATGGTCCTATTTACTATGCCCCCGCGTAATAGCCAGTCGTGCCTAGAAGAACCGACCCGACCGCCTGTTGCGAAAGTTTGGGTGTTTATATTTATGTGCACGAGAGAGAGAGGCTAAAACGCGGCAGAACTCCCCATGACCCCGACAATGATATGATAAACGGTACCAGGTACATAGAGATTCTACTATTAATATCAATATTTCGCGTAACGTTTCAGCATTCGAGTGCTGCTCTCTCGGCGTCTTTCAAGGATCGCTCACAGATTATATATATATGTATGTTACTGCTGTCGTAAAGTATATTCTGAAGTATATATACAAGGATGACGAGATGAGAGTACGTAGTGGAAGGGTGTTATTTGGTGTATGAGAGACCTTTGAGTCGGCACCATTTGATTATTTATTAGACTTATACAGCAGCAGTACGAGTAGGTATTAATAGTCGTTTCTCGGGGGGTGCCATCGTGCTATCGAAGTTACAGTATCGGGTTTCCTCGCTCGTTGGGAGGCATATTATAGTTGTATTTTGTCTAGTGAAACCATTATACATAGCGTGAAAATCGCCTCCGCCAGCCTCCCCGGCTCCCCGGCGGCGTCATCTGGAAGAGCCTCCGGCGCCCCCCCCCCCGGCTTGGCGGGGGGTGGGGGTACTTCGTTTTCAGGCATGGCCGTAGTCGTATGACGGGTTGCTCAGCTGGCAACAGCAGCCCTTTTTCCGACTGAAGCCAGCTATTATAGGGTATGTAGTCGACTAACACCCCCTACGTGCGTACGTACGTATATAACACTTATTTATTTTTCACCACTCTGATCCGGAATATACGAACCTTTAGTATGTTAACATTTAATTGAAACGGTCCTTATATTTATAATTTATACTGGTAGTTATTTGTCGAAAGTCCTGCCGACACCCAGCTCTATACCAGTACAGTACAAGACACCTAGTAAAAAACAGGCTAACAAGAAAGCCAGGCTGAGATTCAGAGGAAAATAAGAAATTTGGGAGTGGCTATGTTGAAAATAGTGTAGCAAGCACCCTCTCTCAAATAAGAGATCCAGCCTGGACCAGATTTCCTGCTCCTTATTATAATAGGTGCCCTGTACTGCAGTGTAGTGTTTGATGAGTTTTTTCGGACCGAATGGAGCGTGCGATGGGCGAAATAGAAAACATTCAGCCCATACAGCAATGGTAACGGTAGCACATTTAGTAGTGATGTAGTGATATCAGTACTGAGATATTTTGTCAATTGCTTGTTCTTCGAGTGGAGGCGTGTTTCCCGAATCAAGGTGTCTCTAGAGAAGCGCGAGTTAACAACCTTTTCCGGCGCCTGGTGGTTATTAATGTATTTGTTATATATAGCTGGTGGTGTTGTTGCCATGCATAGTGTCTCTACGCTTATCAGGGTGCCTATTTCTAACCTTACGACGTTCGGCACCCAACCCATGCACCCCTAGGAACCTTACTATGTACCAGAAATCCTCCTCGAGATACACGGCAGTGCTATAAGGCTATAAGCTATAAGGGTATAACAATTTCTGGCGGCAAAAAGGTCTAGGAAATCAGCAAGTATCAGATGCAATAATGTCATGGAATACTCGTAATAAGCAGTATTTATAGTATTATACGCGAAAGATGTTAATAATCTCTTATTTTTGGCCAGGCTGGAATTCTTATGTAAGACTGGGTGTGTTCCACACTATTTTCAGTACGAATAGGTCGCGTTCTTATTTTCCCCCCAAAATCTCAGTCTCAAATTCTTAATTATCAGATTCTTAACGTCTGTATCGCACTGCTGTAGTAGCGAATACTGCGGTACCTGCTCGTGTCCTATCTGGGGTGCGGAGTATAATGCACCTGATACCCGGTATATATATTTTTTGCGTGACACCCTGACACCATGTTTCGCTTATATCGTTTCGTCAGGCGGCTTCGGTGATAGCGGGGGCGGGTCTCACGGCACGCGTGCACCTCTCCCTCTCGTGCAAGGGCCTGGCCAACGTAGACGTCGGCAGCAAATCGGACCCCTTCGTGGTGAGTGTGTTTGTTTGTAGTGTGCAGTGTGCAGTGTGCAGCGTGCACACCGCCAAAATAAATCTATATATCTTAGTTCGCTTATCACATATGCACATCCTTAGGTCTGCGGATATCTCCAGCCTCTGATCGCCTTTCCGCGCGGTTTCTTCGCTGAGGCGTGCCCCCGCCTCGCCTGCAACCGCCGGCTTAGCTGATCCGCCCGCTCGGCGCCGTAGCGCGCGCGCGAGGCCTCGACGTCGAGATCTACGACGAGATCTACGAAAAATCGTGCCCTGTGAGCGTTTGGGCACATTGCCCACCGACAACGCCTATACCTTCGCGTGGTTTTTTCACGTACGTGTTCTCTGACCTCCGACCCGTGGGGGGGGTCGGCTTCCCGGCCGCCGTCAACATGGTGGAGGCCTGCGCGGGAGGCTGTGTGCTCAGATCTGAGACGCCCCGAGAACACATACATGCCACCCAGGCTTTGTCGAGAACTGCCATCAATATTTTTTTCGCCGAGAGAGAGCTCCTGCTGCTGTACGCATACGTGTACGTATGTATGTATGTAGTCTACAGCAAGTAGCACGTGTGATAAGAGACTAGCAGCTCATGCACTGTCAATGTTGTTGCGGAGCTCCTATGATTTGTACAGCAGCAGCTGTGATCGCACCTTTTTAGCGGACTACGCGCTGCATGCTGTTGAGGGTTTCAGCGTAAAAAAATGGCATTGGCAAACGGGGATGGGGAAACACGTTTTTTTGTCGTTTTTTACCGTTTTTGTTTTTTGTTCTCAGACGTATAGGAGGCGCGTAGATGTACACGTGCATCGGGTATATATCGACAACATGTATGTATCAGTACTACTACTGCTGTACTACAACAGTACCTACCACGAGCAGTGAGCATCACAAGTATGTGGGTTGGATATGTATGACCACTATCAAAGATACACGCAGCATGTATCAGTTGATGTTGCTGTTGTCGCCGTTGTTCGCCTGTTTCGAATTTCGAAGATGTGTACTCGTAGTAGGTGTGTAGGCCCACACCGTGTACAGCATACAATGCGCATGTGTCAGGCTTGTGACCAAGATACATACGAGCACACACGTANGCGACTTGCAAATGCATACAGCAGTACTCGTAGTAGATCAAGAGAAGATACTCGTAGATAAATAGTTTTTCGACAAATAACGCACCGCTTGAACTTGGCTTGAATGTTCTTTTATTACAGACTAAAAAATCCTTATAATATTTCGGACATACATACTGGATTCATTGCAGCAGCAGCAACAGTGAGGACCTTCATGTTCCCCTCGTGTCTCGGTGGACACGCCACGCCTAGCCACGAAAAAAACGACCGCGCTCCTTCTGACCCCCCCCTCTACTGGCCAGCGCCCTCCCATATACCCGCGGTGGTGCCGGGCTCGCACGCGCTGTCGTGCTCACTGGGTACACGCACGAACCCAAAACCGGAAATGTTTAAAAAAAATCAAGTACGTCGTATCAAAAAATGTTTTGTAAAAAGGTTGAAATTACAATTTTAGAAATAAAAACACAGAAACTCCAGAACCTGCGGAACCTGCGGAAAGCAAATAACTTTTGCTTCGGCAATTAGAGGCTGAGAGTGGCTGTGAGGTGCCAAGATATGCCGAGGAAAGCTTTCGAACCAAAGAACACAAAGCTATGTATGTCTATTTTGACCCATCCGCGGAGGATATAAAAAAAAAAAAAAAACTCTGATTTTCATCCTTCGACACAATG
>MEHQ01003469.1:378425-493721 GCA_008828725.1 Saccharina japonica
CTACTACTGCTACTACTACTACTACTACTACTACTACACTACTCACTACACTACTACTACTACTACTACTACTACTACTACTACTACTACTACTACTGCTACTACTACTGCTACTACTACTACTACTACTACTACTACCACTACTACTACTACTACTACTACTACTACTACTACTATACTATACTAGTACTACTACTATACTACTACTATACTACTAGTACTACTACTACTACTACTAGTACTACTATTACTACTGTTCTAGCTAGCTACTATTACTATACTATACTATTACTAGTACTACTAGTACTAGTACTATACTATCTACTACTACTACTACACTATACTATACTACTACTACTACTACTACTACTACTACTACTACTACTACTACTACTACTACTACTACTACTACTACTACTACTACTACTACTACTACTACTACTACTACTACTACTACTACTACTACTACTACTACTACTACTACTACTACTACTACTACTACTACTACTACTACTACTACTACTACTACTACTACTACTACTACTACTACTACTACTACTACTACTACTACTACTAGACGAGCAGACAGACAAACCTCAATATTAAGGATTCTTTAAATAAAGCCACGCTGCGGCAGCTTTCAGAACTGTTTTTTGTCCGTTTGTGTCCGTTCGCGACCAGGGGGGTACACCCCCACGGGCACATACCCAACCATTATGAAGAGCATCTATTGATGCTTCGAAGGGCTTCGCCCTTCTCAGCATCAAGTATCTCCTCATTACTAACACTATTTGGTTCTATTTACTATGGTCCACCTTGTTAGGAGTAAAACACGTTTAACCCATTCAGAACTGAAAAAAATGTCCCACACTAATTCCAAGTAGTTTATCCCCAAAATCGTGGGACCAGTTCTTAAGGGGTTAAGCTCTTTAGCAGTGCACTCCCGATGGGGGGGGGGGGCAAAACGCTTGGATTAACAATGCAGCAGTCCAAAAACAATTTCGCCCTCGTTTTCTTAAATTCGGCCAACCACAACTGCTGTTTCAACTGTTCGTGGCGACTATATTATCGATGCATCTGATACTCGGGGCGTTTTCTTCCGTCCGAATTTTCTCGCGTGCCTATTGTGTGCTGTGCTCACCATACACGCCGTCCCTCCATGAACGTTTGAGGGAGGGGGGGGATGGGGTGTACTCGATATTCATGCATGGCCGTAGTCGTATGACCATAGACCCTCGCATCCCTACAATGCCGGGACGGAGCATGTCGGGGGGGGGGAGGGGATTCTAACGTTAGCCCCTGGGATTGCACCCTTATTTTCGGGGACAAACTACTTGGGATTAGTGTAGGCTGTTTGTTGCAGTGTTATGTTAAAAGGGTCTGAGGCCGATGCTAATGGAAACACCATCTTGTCAAGATGCCTTTGTATTTCCAAGACGCCCGCTGAAATGTTCATGTACCGCTCTCTATGGACACGAATGTTCATTTTGATTCTTGCAGTGGTGTACGGGTCGTAGCGTTTGTGTGACGGTCTTACATTCATTCCTGGTATTTATAGTGTTAAGTGTAAGGGTCTTAGGGCCAGTATTATCGAAGAGTTCTTTGTCCTATCTAAGTTTTCTGTTTGTTTGTTTGTTTGTTTGTTTGTTTGATTGATTGTTTGTTTTTTCCCACAAAAGGAAATCTAGCCTTTCTTGGTTTTCTTTGCCCCTGTTATTTTCTGATTTTGGATATGTTTCCGCTTTTCCCTCGTTTTACTGATTTGTTTCTTCAAGAAAAGGAGGAAAACCCAAGAAAAACAATGTTCGATCACAATGGCCCTTAGGTAGGGTACACCCCTCAACGCTGAATGGTGGATGTTTTCCAACTCGGACAGATCATGATCTATCTGTGTGATCTAGATAATCGATTCCTACTTGATGATCTAGACCTTTCAGGGAAGATGTACCCCTGATATGTATGATCTGTATGATCTGTATGATCTGTATTTTCTGTATGATCTGTATGATCTAGCTCATGTTGCCGGGTGGGAGTCATATAAGCTGCATTATCTACGACACGTTTCCTTGGTTGGATCTGTACTATACAGATATTAACATATCATAACACGGCAGGTTTGGTTCTAGATATATCTGTAGATGATCTATCTGTAGATCTATTTGTAGATTATCTATCTGTAGATTATCTATCTGTAGATGATCTATCTGTAGGTGATCTACCGGTGCGACGTGTGGATTTGTTTTTTTTTGCTCGCTAACCTCGTCGGGCGCCCCTCGTCTATCGCTATGTCTATTTTTTATGTATGCCTACGTCTCTGTCTGCTGCTTCCAGCGTGTTTTTCCGAATAAGCCGGACGGCGGAGGCGGGATCTTCGATACCCTGCTTCAAGTCAGAAGTTGCACATGTGAGAGGACCCGACCCGGCCTGACCTGGCCCGTCTTTTGCTTGCTGTCTTTTCGTGACATATTTTTTGTACCCGTTTCGCTTCGTTAACGCCATTCAGAACTGAAAAAAAATGTCTCCACACTAATTCCAAGTATTTTGTCCCCAAATTGGTGTGTTGGTGTGACCAGTTCTTACGGGAGCATGGAGTGAATTGACACACGACACGAAGTGGGACGTGGAAGTGTGGAGGGCTTAAGCTTTATTTTTACCCATCCGCCGGAGGATATATATATATATTTTAATTAAAAATGAAGACGTGCTACGACAGAGGTTGCACTTTTAACCCTTTTAGGACTGCAGTAACCACTCTAATTCTAAGTAATTTGTCCCCAAAACGGGACTCCAGTCCTGCAAGGGTTAAGGCTGTTTTTTTTTCTGAATGATCGGGCTCCTTAGGGCCCGTTTTAACGAGTATGAAATAAATTCAATTTGGAAAAAATAAAATTCAAATACGCTTTTCATTGGTCAACACACGCACCAGCATCAAAGATTAGGATCTTGGGGTCTAATCAATTTGAATTGGACGAAAAAACCAAGAAGGTCCCAGGACCTTCTTTTCCAAAGAATTCAAATCAAATTGAGGAGTTGGCCCGACTTGGACCGGCATGTCCACGGTGGGCAAACGCCCCCGGTACAATCTGGTAATTTCTTGGTGGCACCGATGACCACGACCGAGGCGACAACACGTGAACCACAACCCGAGGCCACCGGGACAACAGCCGCGCCCACGCCTATAGACAATAGCACAGCGTATCCCGGCGGTGGCGCCTCAAAACCAATCATGGCGGTCGCAATCCCAACTTTTCAACCAGCTCGATGCTCCAACCCGATCAAAAACCGAGCGATCGACCCAAAAACAGCATGATACGCTCAAGACTTCGATAACACAATCGCCGCCCCTGTCTCGCCCGTGGCGTTCCAGGGATCCCTACGCCCACCCAGGAGACCCTGAGAGCGATAGCTTCCTAGCCTGGGCGATCAAAAGCAAAAGTATGCTGGCGGCGGCGCGCACGCGTCGACGCATGCTTTCCCTCTCGTCTCCTCTCGTCGATTTTTTTCACCTGGGTGCTGTGACGCATGCTGCGTTTTTTCGATTTCATAAATACTTGAACGAGCAATTCACTATTCCCCATAGGACGCAAACCACTTTTTTTTTGCGAAATCACGTTCAAATAGGATTTTATTTTCCAAATTGAATTTTTGCTGTCTTCGTTAAGATGGGCCCTTAGGGCCCATATTAACGAGTATGAAATGAATTCAATTTGGAAAAATAAAAACATTCAAATCCGCTTTTCATTGGTCAACACACGCACCAGCACCCCCCAAGATCCTCATTGGTCAACACACGCACCAGCACCCCCCAAGATCCTAATCTTTGGTGCTGGTGCGCGTGTTGACCAATGAAAAGCGGATTTGATTTTATTTTTTTTCCAATTTGATTTTTTTTTTCTTCGTTAAAACGGGCTCCTTAACCTAAAAATCGTCCCGTTCTGGTTAAGGAGCTCATTCTGGTTTTGAAATATTTTCCATGTTGTGCTCATACTCGTAGGCCTGGGATTGACTGCTCATCGGGTACGACGTATGTACGTGCTCGTAGCGCTTTTTTTTTCTTCCTAAACCTGGTTTTGGGTGAGATATTTTACTCACAGAGCTCTCCCTAAGTGACCACCCTTACAAGGCAGAAACATGGTGCGCACCTCTATGTGTACCGTAGCATGCGTCTTTTTTCGTGTCATTTTTCAGGTCAGCAGTGACCCATTCCGAGGCTTGTGTTGCTGTGTTTTTCGTGCTACCAGGTATGTCGTATCTTTTTCAAGTCAGAAGTGGCGCATTTCGAGACTTTTGTTGCTCTGTTTTCGTGTTTTATTTTACACGTCACTGCTGTGCAGAGTGGCGCACGTGAGAGAGAGAGCCGTCTTGCTGTGTTTTTGTGTGGATTGTTGAAGTCACAAGTGATGCATCTAGAAGTCACCTTGCTGCGTGTGCTTTTCTGGTAGGTCATGTTTGGCGCATGTGAGGTATGAGGCCTTAGTCCATCTGTGAGTTTTGCGATTTCACGTTTCTGACCACTCCCTTAAGCAAGTTTACGTTTTCAACCACCCTTCTTTTTTTTTCTTTTTTTTTTCCATCCCATTTATTATCTTCGCCCTTCCGTCTTTCTCCCTCCCTAGTCGTAACTCAGATCCGGGGTCACAAAGTAGGCTCCTCTCCCTCCTCTCCCACTACCGTTCTTGCCTTGATTTTTATCGCGCAGAGGGTTCAGCCTTCCCAACGCTCGTCGATTTTCATCGAATTTTGCTAGCTCACGCTGTCGCGCTTTCCGCTAGTCAATATATTTTTGTTGCGAGAAAAAGTCCCTACGAGCATGCACTCGGGGGGGCTCGAACACGCGACCTTGACGCTGACAGGCTTCGTGGTTAGCCGCTAGCCCACCGGGGCGACCCTTTGGGCGTTTTCAACCACTCCCATGGGCGTTTTCAACCACTCCCATAGGCGTTTTCTGCCCTCGCTTATGGTCCGCTAACCCCGGTAGTGTTGAGTTAAGACGTCTATACCCCAGGTGGTCTTATTTGCCCACATGCGTGACCTGCCAGTGCTATATATGTACGAGTAATGAATCTCGCTTCGTCTACCCCAGATGGTCTTATCGTGCCCGCATGCGTGACCTGTCAGTGCTATATATATACGAGTATCAGCATTGAATCTCGCTCGTAGCGTCAGACGTCGGGGTGAACTCAATGATTAGTAACTCGATTTTTTTTTTTTGCGTTTTCGTTGGGTCTCGGTCGCTGAGCCAATATGAGCAGAGTCAGGCCAGGGGGAGCTGCTATTATAAAAACTAAGCACTCGCCGACGGCGCCGCGCGTTCACCTACTGCTGTATTTTTGCAAGACCCGTTCTTTGTATGTACACCACTGATGTACACCGCTTTCCTTACACACCTCCCTCTTATTTATATGCGGGGCGGCGTGCTCGCCCATGCTGAACCATGTTTTGTTTTGTCTTGCTGTTTGCAAGCCCGTACTTGGTACGGGTACGTACTTGAACCTTATTTTTGTGTGTGTTTACGAGCCCGTACCATATAATACGTGTACTGAAAACATGTGTGTTCGCTTGTTTGCTTGTTGCGAAGCCCTCCTGAAATCTGAAACACGTTTTTCTTTTGGTTTTTTTTTTGGGATGTTTTTTTTTTTTTTGCCATCTGATCAAATGTAGAGCGCCTTGTTCCAATCACGCCATCCGCTTACCGTACACAAGGGAATAGATAACTGATACTTTATACTCGTACATTTTTTTTTTTCCTTTTCTTTTTTTTATCCTCCGGCGGATGGGTAAAAATAAAGCTTATTAAGCCCTCCACACTTCCACTGATACTTTATACCTGGTACCATACTATGACTTCCGGCACACCTGAACACTTGATGAAACTAGACCAAAACACGTACAACCCCTTTAGTTTTTGCGAGCCCTTGACGAACCTAGACCGAAAATGCAAACCCTCTTTTACGTTTTGCGAGCCCGTATGTATGTATGGACATACTTCGTATAATAATACGCGTACTGAACACGTGTGCTGAAAACTGTTTTTTTGCTCTTTTCTTTTTTTTTGTTTTTGCGCGATACATGCAGGCTACGTCGAACTCCTTACGCTGGCGGGAGAGCCAAGTCGGCCTGCCAATTCTCTCGAATGGAGATCGCTTTCGGCCGCTCGTAGTGGAGCTCTTCGCATACAAGAGGTGAACCGCCCCAACCGATCGGTTCTACGTACAGCAGTACAGCAGTACAGCGAAATACACACGATGTTCCTTTTTATATGTTGTGTTCAATTTTACATACCAGTTCTCGTCAAATGTGTCCCATTTTTGGTTTTCCATTTTTCGTTGTTCCGTTTTTTGTTTTCCATTTTTCGCTGTTCCATTTTCGTTGTTCCGTTTTTTGTTTTCCATTTTTCGTTTTCCATTTTTGGTTTTCCATTTTATATTTGCCACTTTTCCCCCCATGGGTACCCCCCCCCCCCCCCCTCGTTTTTTTTGTTCCACGTTATTTTTCTATGTTGTGCTCAATGTCGTGTTCCACGTTGTTTTGCGTGCTGTGTCCCGTGCTGGCAGGTCTGGCTCGCACGTGTCGCTCGGATCGTGCAAGTTCAGCGTGGACACGATGTTGGATAAGGCGGGGAGTGGGAGCACCTTCTCGCTCGAGGGCGGCACCGGAGAGGTTACGGTGCGCAGGTGCAACCTCGTCCCTCAGCCCAGGTGAGTGCTTATCATGGCATGGCTCATGACATGGCCCATATCATGGGGACATCGGGACATATCATGGGTGACAGGGCGATGGTGTCTGTCTCTTTGAGCCTTTTGGGATGGTGGCGAGGGAGAGAGGGAGGAAGGGGGGGGGTGTACTTCATTTTCATGCATGGCCGCAGTCGTATGACCATAGACCCTCGCATCCCTACAATGCCGGGACGGAGCATGTCGGGTTTTCGCCGACCAGGCAGACATTGCTTGCTTGCACCAAGCGCGAAACGCCGTGAGGTGTTGGGCGAGTCACATGGAGGGTGAGCTGCATCCTACTAAGAACCGTCTGTGAGGCGGACTTGCATGCGAATGAGGGGTCCTCGCAATGATTCAAAGCTTGCTCGGATCATGGTACGGTGTCGGGCGTCATTGCGGTATAGAGCGCTTGTGCACAGAGTACGCCATAGGCATAGCAATACAATGCATAGCACAGCATGGCATGGTGTAAGCATACCATGGTACACCATCGTACGGTAGGAAAGCGAAAGCTTAGCGTACCATACCGTACAATACCACATCATTACATACCATGCCATGCCATACCATACCATACCATACCATACCACATCATTCCATACCATACCATATTATGCCATATCATACAACGCCATAGTATACCATACCATCATATAGCATAGCGCAGTATATTATAGCACAACACAGTACGAAAAAAGAAACGGGATGCCTTTAGTGCTATGAAGCACGAAGCAGAGAGCGGAGGAAGCCCTACAAGTGGAGACGACGTGTCACCGTATGCAGCGCACGAGTCGCATCTGGATAACCGCAAATTTGCAGGGGAAGCGAGCTCGCCCATGCCCGATAGATAGCTCACGAAACCACCGCCTCCCGATCGCGTTTAGCATTCGACAAGGTCCGCTCAAGTCGCCGGCCAAAGCACGTGATGTCCCATAACGCCTCTCATCTATTGAAACACGGCTGTTTTGTGCATCTGTGGTGCCCTCGTTGTTTGCTGTTTTGATTAAAGCGCTGCTGCTTTGTGCGTGTGTAGTGCCCTCGTTCTTGCTTAGCTGACACGTACTATACGCGCATTTTTGTTTTTGTTTTGTTGCCGTTTCGCGGGGTGGCAGCTTCTTTGACTTTTTGGCTGGCGGCATGGAGATGCAGTTTGCGGTGGCCATCGACTACACGGCGAGCAACGGCGACCCCAACCTTCCTGACTCTCTCCACTACCACGATCCAACCGGACGATCGCTCAATGAGGTTAGCTTGCGTCTCAAGAATATGCCACCTTCCCCCAGCTGCTGACCGAAAAAACAACTGGTGGTGTTGGTGGTGGTGGTGGTGGTGGTGGTGGTGGTGGTGGTGGTGGTGATGGAGGTGGTGGTGGTGGTGGTGTTGCTGCTGCTGCTGCTATTGTTGTTGTTGTTGCTGTTGTGTTCGCGAGCTTGGGGCGCTAAACGAGGTGACCTTGCGTCGGAAGGAAGCGTCTCAAAGTCTGACACCTTCCCCCAGCTGCTGGCTGAAAAAATGATGATGATGGTGTTGTGTTCGCGACTGCTGTGTTATATGAATACTTCTGTAAATGTGGTGTTGTTGTTGGTGATGGTGATGATGTTGTAACCGCTGTTACTGTTGCTGTTGATGATGCCATTTGTTGCATTTTTGTCGCATGGGACAATGGTTGGCGAATCCCGTCCTATGGCGCACCACCACCACAACAAACAGTTATCACGCCTGTACTGTAGTATCAAACGACTCGCTATGGCCTCAACCATCAGCCGGAGAGGTAGGTGAGGACGTGAGGACCCACCGCCACCGCCTCCTTGCCTTCCTTCTCTAGCCCTTCAGTCGCCCAAATCCCCCCGTCCCGGCATTGTAGGGGTGCCAGGGTCTATGGTCATACGACTACGGCCATGCAAAAAAATGAAGTACACCCCCTCCATATGCAAATCCGCCTCACAAGCGGTTCTTAGTAGGATGCAGCTTACCTTTCATGCGACTCGCCGAACACCTCATGGCGCTTCGCGCTAGGTGCTAGCAATGTCTGCCTGGCCGGCGAAAACCCGACATGCACCGTCCCGGCATTGTAGGTACTAGCAGGCAGGCACGCGAGGGTCTATAGTCCTCCAGACATGGCAACGAGTACCCCCCCCCCCCCCCCCCCCCCCCCCCCCCCCCTCCCCCCCCCTCCCCTTGCCACAACCGCCGCAGTACTCTGCCGCGATATCAAGCGTGGGCTCCATCCTCGAACACTACGACTCCGACTCCAACTTCCCAGTGCTGGGCTTTGGCGGGCGTCCCCACCCGGGGGGAGCGGCGGTTCACTGCTTCTCCGTCAACAGAAACGAGGCCAACCCGGAAGTGCACGGCATCAGCACTATCCTTGACGTCTACAGGTGCGCGAGGGAGATCGGCCGTTCTGCTTCTCGGCAGGGAGATGTCACTGCTGCTGCTGCTATATACTGCTGTGTAGCAGCAGGAGTGTTTATTTTTTATTTTTTTAGCGATGGCGCCCTTTTGTCAAACGGGGTGGCACTCGAGTCGGATTGGACTTTTTCTCAAGCGCGTAACAGCCGTCGAGCGGTCAGCGTGTAGCCGTCGCGCGGTCGGCGTGTAACCGTCGCGCGGTCGGCGTGTAACCGTCGCGCGGTCAGCGTGTAGCCGTCACTCGGTCAGCGTGTGATCTCCACACGCGGCTAGAGTGTAACCGTCGCGCAGTAGGCGTAAAACCGGCGCGTGGTCAGGGTGTAACCGTCGCGCGGTCGGCGTGTAACCGTCACGCGGTCAGCGGGTAACCGTCACGCGCGGCCGGCGTGTAACCGTCGCGCGGTCAGCGTGTAACCGTCGCGCGGTCGGCGTGTAACCGTCGCGCGGTCAGCGTGTAGCCGTCACTCGGTCAGCGTGTGATCTCCACACGCGGCTAGAGTGTAACCGTCGCGCAGTAGGCGTAAAACCGGCGCGTGGTCAGGGTGTAACCGTCGCGCGGTCGGCGTGTAACCGTCACGCGGTCAGCGGGTAACCGTCACGCGCGGTCGGCGTGTAACCGTCGTGCGGTCAGCGTGTAACCGACACGCGCGGTCAGCGTGAAACCGTTGCGTGGTCATGGTGTAACTGCCGAGCGGTGCGATGGAGGACGACCTGCGCGCACCTACAGTAGCATGGTGGCAGCCCGGCGCACCTGAGGCGGGCGTCGATAATCATGTTTCTGCTGTATCATCTGTGATGTCGATGGTCTTCGTCTTTGGGAACGTTGCACCAGTGCGCACGGTGATACCTCCGCGTCTTCTCTCGAGACGATGGTCACTGCTGTTCGCACCGCGCGTAAAAAACTTACACCCCCCTCTTTCCGAGTGACGCCTGTGAAGACGAATGAACTCCACACAGACGTATAATATGTCAATACTAATACTGGTAGACCCAACGAACACGCTTCTCTTTTACCTCTTTTTGTCGATCAGGGAAAGCTTGACGTGGGTGCAGCTCTCTGGGCCGACGCTGTTCGCTCCCGTGATCAACCAAGTGAGTTTGTTTCAGCCCTATCTTCCTGCGTCTCTAGCGTAAGGGGGAATGAATGCTACACGTGGCGTAGTGGAGAGGGGCGCAAAAAGACGCGGTGGTCAGAGCGTTAGGGTCGCTCGGGTGATCATTCACACCGTGAGAGGGCAGGGGAGGCCATACCCGCCACGCAATCGTGGGAGCGAGGCTGACAATTGATGCACCGAAGGGTATTCGTTAGCGACGATACCCCAGTATATACACGTGATGACTTTGTTGTTTGGTGTATAGATTACTAAACCACCCCGAGTTTCTGTCGGTGTGGCGTTGTTGTCTGCTAAAAGGGCCACTCAGTCGTCCGGGCTTCCTGTCAAAGCCGCTGGCTACACCAAAAGTATCGGTATTATTGATAAATTTCGCTTACAATCAGCCGCTGACTACTATGAATAGCATATCAGAAGCGTCTGATCTGTGCTCTACTACGTACCTGGTCTTTATTGGTGTAGCAAATCGAATGGGCAGCGCTAACGCCTGAGTTCAGCGAGGCACGAGGGAAGGCGAGGTGCGGTTGATTCCTCAGAAGAGCTGTTTCGAGGTTGGGTCTCGACCTCACAGTGAATTCGCATGGTATGTGGCGGAGCACAAGTACTTTGACCGTGCGGCTCCACTGCCGTACGGGTTGGCGTCTTGACGACCGTTTCCTGATAAATGCAAACGTATCTACATGCTACACCCGGAAGATGCGTAATATGGTCAAACCCGGGGATGGAGCTATAGTGTCCCCTGACCACCACGGCCCCCCTCCTCCTCCTCCTCCTCCTCCTCCTCCTTGTGGTGTGTTTACGTGGAGATGTGTTTTTGCTTGTTTCTCGCCGTTCTTGTTCTTGTTGTTTATACACAGCGTTCTTGTTCTTGTTGTTTATACACAGCGTTGTTCTTTAGGGCCCGTTTTAACGAAGAAGAAAAACATTCAATTTGGAATTTTTTTGATTCAAATCCGCTTTTCATTGGTCAACACACGCACCAGCACCAAAGATTAGAATCTTGGGGCATAAAAATTGGTGCTGGTGCGTGTGTTGACCAATGAAAAGCGAATTTTTATTTTTATTTTTCCAAATTGAATTTATTTTATACTCGTTAATACGGGCCCTTACCTTGTTCTCACCCCTGTTCTTGCTGTTGTTCCTTCTCCTGTTCCTACTCTTGTTCTTACTCCTGTTCCTACTCTTTGTTCTAACTCTTGTTCGTGCTCTTGTTGTGATTGTGCTTGTGCTGGTTCTTGCTTTTGTTGCGCAGGCGGCGGCCGTGGCGGCGTCGCAGCGCACCCTCGACCCCGAAAACCAGACGTACCACGTCCTGATGATTGTCACCGACGGCGTGATCAACGACATGGGCAACACAATGAATGCCTTGGTCGCCGCCGCGGACTTGCCCTTCAGCGTGATCATGTCAGTTACACCATCCTTTAGCGTTACAGCAGTATCATGTCAGGTATCCTTCGACGCTATACTGTTGGATATCCTTTAGCGTAATCATGTCAGTTATCCTTTAGCAGTCATCCTTTAGCGGTATCATGTCAGGTATCCTTTAGCGGTATCATGTCAGTTGTACTTTGCGTTATCATGCCAGTTGTACTTCAGCTGTATCATGTCAGTTATATTTGTATCGTTTTCATGTCAGTTATCCGTTGGCGTCAGCATGTCAGTTATCCTTATAATTTTCATGTCAGTTATCCACTAGCGTTGTCGTGCCAGTTAGAGGTCACCCGTCGCCGGATTTTGTTCTGTAAGGTGGTGCCGATAAGCAGGGCCGAGTGGCCGTCTCGTCCAAACGTGAGGTTCCGTTTTTGCGCGCGCTCGATCTCCCATTGCTTCCAGATGTTCGCCAAACGTTTCGTACCAGGGATCCACCTTTTTCGTCTTTCCATCGAACTGGACAAACTTTTTTCGTGCGAAGGACCCAACATTTTGGTATTTTCCAGCGAGCCTTTAGCCTATAGTAGCGAGGATGACAACAACAATATTTGATACCAGGTGTTGATAGTATGATCGGAGGCATTTCCATTGGAACCTTCGAAAAATCGCTCATTATGTTTTTTCTGCTCGCCTGCCTGGCTGCCTGGCATTTTTGTGCGTCCCGCCAGTGTGGGGGTGGGCAATGCGGATTTCACCTTGATGGAGGAGCTGGACGGGGATGATGTCCGGATCGCAAACAACGACGGCAAGAAGGCGTCGAGAGACATCGTGCAGTTCGTCCCCATGCGGGAATTCAAGACAAAGGGTTTCCACGCCCTCGCCAGAGAGGTGGGTCAGGGGTTATAGTCAGGGGCCAGGGGTTAGTCAGGGATTATAGTCAGGGGTCAAAGTAAGGGGTTAGTCAGGGGTCAGGCATCAATAGTCAGGGGTTAGGCAGGGGTAAGCCACGCGTGTTGGTTCGTGTGGTGTGACGCGTAGCCGTGAAGCGGCTATCATAGCGAGGCGGGATGAGGCCGAAAATGTGCGGAATAGCTCGTGTGTTGAGCCTACGTGGAGCCTGCGTTGATCGTGCATGGAGCCTGGAGCGAGAGAAGGGAATGATATTTTGAGGACCCACGGCTACTGTTGTTGTCGTTGTTGTTGCTGCTGCTGCTATTCTTGTTCTTGTTGCTGCCACGCGAGATTGTTTGGCATCGTGCAGTGTGGAATGTGCGATACCTGGTATATTTCGTTGGATGGAGGAGGTGGCGGTGGAACGTATCGGGGGCTTGCATTATTGTCGTGTACCAACACGCGCCTGCGGCAACCGAGTGGATTGTCGTCGGTCTCGCGGGTGCTCAGTGCATGCGGTGTTCGTATCGTGGGCATGGTCAGCGCAGTCCATGCGGTATTCTCGCTTGCATCTTTGCCGCAAACACAGCAATACTTGTCGATGCACGTCGTCTTTTGATAAGCATACAACGCCTATTAATAGGAGGTATGTACACCTATTATTTTTCAGCGGAGTAGCGTATCATGAGTACTCGCCTAAAAATTACCTCTGTTTTACCAAACGGTGTCGGGTACTTCCGCGAAAATACGAAAACGCCACACACGTGGTACCAGCAAAGACGCATGCCACCGTAGAGGATGCACCTTGTTTTTCCGAAGCTCTGTATGTCACACTAAAACCGTTATTTTGTTTAAGGAAAAGTGCACGCTTAACCCGATGAGGTGTATTATCGAAAAATAGTGTCAAAACAAACGGTAAGGCATACGCCATATTGGGTGGTAGTTCCTCAGTTGAGAAGCCCCATCAGTCAGAAATATTAAGTATTTGCCTCAGAAGGCAAAACAAAGAGTGCTACTCGTACCCCTATGGTAGAACCCATCCAAAGCCGGCCAGTAGTTTCGTGTCCACGACATACGCCGTGTTCCGCGCGACCGAAAAATAAAAACCGGCACCCGGGAGCAGCGCAACTTTGTTTGTTTGTTTGTTTGTTTGTTTTATCACTTTTACTGTCCGGCTCAAGTCGTATTATACTACTATTAGTATAGAAGGTGTTATCGTCAACGGCTTTCTGGACAAGCAGTGGTGGCCACAAGGCGCCCCCCCCCCCCCCCTATGCATGCATGCCTCCATTTTTATCGCGCATGGGATTCATTCGGCATTCCCACTGCTCATTTTATCTCCTTCTGACACTTGACACGCTTGTTTCTCGCCCCCACGGCGCTTCGCGCTTGGTGCTAGCAATGTCTGCCTGGTCGGCGAAAACCCGACATGCTCCGTCCCGGCATTGTAAGGGTGCGAGGGTCTATGGTCATACGACTACGGCCGTGCACGACATGAGTACACCCCCCCCCCGATGTATGCCTCCATTTTTATCGCCCATGGGGTTCATTCGTCATTCCCACTGCTCGTTTTATCTCCTCCTGACACTTGACACGCTTGTTTCTCGCCCCCCCCCCCCCGTCGGCTATTCGACCGTGCTATTTCTGCGGGAAACAATAGGTCTTGGCAGAAATCCCGCAGCAGGTTGTGGAGTATATGGCCAACAACCGCATCATCCCCTGCAAGCCCAAGCCAAGACTACCGCCGCCGCCCCCGGCTCAGTACCACCACCCCAAGGATATCGGACCCATTTCGTCAAGCCACATGCCGTATGGACAATAGGGTCGAACCTACATGGAGAATAGGGTCGAACCCACATGGGTAATAGGGTCAAACCACAGGCCGCATGGGCAATAGGATGAAGCGGCATGCCGTATGGGGGCAATTGGGTGAAGCGACGGGCCGTGCGTATGTATTGACAATAGGAGCGCGCAACCAAAGTGTTGCGGGTTTCTGGTGAGCCGCAGCGTGGCACGTTCTGCTCTTTCTGCGGAATGGGCCCTTTTTTGTGTGTTGTGGGGTCGTGGGAACGATATGATAAGCCCGTCTTACAGGAGAGTTATGTTCTTCTGCATAAAAGGCAGTGCGGTTCCTCCATGAGAAGTTGTTTGTACGCGGCGGCTCGGCCCCGCAACCCCCGAACTTGTGCGACATTTGAGGACGGTGCTTTAGCGCGGGGGGGGGGGGGGGGGGGGGGGAACGGGGTTTCCATTTGTATGCGCGTTTTGTGTCAGGTGCTGTCGTTGAATCCGCTCGGGGGTTGGCGCCGGTATTTGTCTGTGCACAGGGGTGTGGTGTGCCGGGGGGGGGGGTGTATGTAGTGGGGATTCGGCGAGAGCGTCGCCATGTTTTGAAGTGTTTGGTCATGTTTTTTGCCTTTTGGGCGTGCCTCTTGCTGTCCACGTGAAAGGCACTCTTACGCGTAAAAGGTGCATTTGTCGCTGCCCGGGCATCGACTCGACCTGCTGTGGTCCGATATCGTCGTTTTTTTTTCTAATGGCTGCCGTGTTTTTTTTTTTTTGTTATTGTGGGCGGCATCAGCGAGTTCACTGTAGTGTTGCTCCTCATGTTCGCGTCTAGGTGCTTGGGTTGTCCCGTCTTGGGTAGCTTTTGTGGCGGTACTAATAACATCAATAGACTACGGCAAGAGAGAAATGTATGTCGTGCCCGCAGTTATCCGATTGGTTATGTTTCTTGGAGTGTGTTCTGATTGGTGGGAAATGCTTAGATTACACGACACGTGACGTTGACGTCAATAAGGGTGGCGCCGGTTGATTTCATGGACTTTTTTTAAGTGGAGTGGGTAATATATTGGCGGCGCCAGCTATTAATAGTTAGCTCGTCCTGGAATTTTCGCGCGTGCTGTTTTGTTGTCTAGCACGCACCAGGCAGGCGATCGACGAAGATCAGACGCCCAATTTGTATCAACTTTTTTTAACGCCCCGTCTATGCCGGCAGCGCTGATTGGCCGCTTATTTGATTGTTGCCCGGTGTGTTCCGGCAACTCTGATTGGCCGCGCAGCTGCCGGTCTGTCCCAGAAGTGCTGGTTGGCCGCTTAATTGAACGCCCCGTCTGTTCCGGTAACGCTGATTGGCCGTTTATTTGAACGCCCTGTCTATTCCGGCAACGCTGATTGGCCGCTTATTTTTTAACGCCCCCGTCTGTTTCGGTAACGCTGATTGGCGGCATAATTGATTGCCCCGTATACTCCGGCATCTATCTCTGATTTGCCGCTTCTTTGAACGACCAGTCTGTTTCGGCAACTCTGATTGGCGGCTCACGAATCTGCCGCATCTCCGCGGCCCCTATGACGGAGCTAATGTTTAGGCTTGGTATGTGGCTTGATGCGTTCAGGATTGCAGGTGATTTGGTAGCGGGTTGGGTCTACTACGGAGTACACGCGGGCATCTTGAGCTTTACCACCGAAGACAGAGCTTGATGAGTGCGCTGTGTGGTGATCATGTGATCATTCCGCTGAAGACAGGTTTGGCGCTCCCTCCAAATGGGGAGAGGATGAGGGGGTGCTCTTTCCAGTCGTTGGGTTGCCGCCCTTTTCCGCCGTGATTTGTCGACACCTGCTTGCTCTCGTACGAGTACTACTCGTACAGAAAATACGAAGCCCCCCCGTGTAAAATGTGACTGCCTGTGCTCGATCCGATGCAGTTACGTAGTTGCAGTGTTGTTGCCATTGTTGGAGCATCTGTACCTGAGGACTACGTACGTATGTATATGTATATATGTACACGCGAAAATGGGCCTGAAGTGGTCTGCCGTGCACGCATGGGCATGATCCACCTCCTTTTTTTCTTTTCGGGTAGTAAGCAGGCGCGCCTCACCAGTTTGCGGTGATAGATTTTGTACATGCTTGTGATAGTGTTTTCGACCGCTACCGGTTCCTCGCCAGACCTACAGTATTAATATTAGTACGTAGTACTACTTCGAAGTATGTATATACCAGGTATTACATGTAATCGAGCCTTCCCCGGGAGGCTGCCTTCCCCCGTCCCCCGCTGGCCGAGTTCGGCGATGGCGCCCGTTCTCTCGCTTGGGTCACCGAGGGCTGATGCGTGGGGCGGCCGGGGCGGTGGTGCGGCGTCGATCGGGGTTGGGTGGTGGGCGGTAGAGCCGGTCTCCCGCGGGGCATACGGAAACCGGCGTAGTCGTGAAGGTCCCAAACGACGTCACCATCACCACTACCGAAGCCTATTATATTATAAGGATACAGCAGCAGTAGTTACACGTAGTCCAGAGCTCTGGACAGTGGAAGCTCTTGCCATCTGAACAAAAAGGACAATTCTGGCCGTAAAACCTAAGGGGGACCGTTTGATCTTCTTATATATGCCCCAACGGTACTTACTACCTGGTCTAACTATTTCTGTCCAGAGTGTTACAAGAGGATCAATGCCCCCCCCCCACCCCACGCAAGACAGCAGTATATGTTGTAGGAACAGCTCGTACACGTACTAAGTGATGTGATATTTATACCAGGCATCATACATACGAAGTACAAATATTTAGCCTGATGTATCATATGTATGTGCCGATCCTCTTTTTCGTCGATCTTGTGTGAAGATAAGCCATAGCCTCATTGCCGCGGCATCATGCACTCAGTTTATTTATGCAGTATGGGGCAAGCCCGACTACTGTGCAGATTCACTCTGGTTACTCTCAATCACTCGCACTCACACGTGTCTGGTTCATATTATTTCGTAGCGGTTCCTTGCCTCTCCAGAAGTTCTGAGCAAGAGGGGCAAGTATTCCTCTTCTCATCAGAGGAATATATAAATAGTAACGCCTCCACAACAATAGAGGGGAAACGGGGATGTAGTATGTAGTATAGTCCAAGTGGTGGGCGCGAAACGCCCTTCGATCGCGGAAGGTGTCTTTCGGTGGGCTTGCAGAAATCGACGAACAACGCCTCTCAACGAAGGGTGCGTGTATTAACGGGTACCGGTTAACACCGCTCGCGAGTTGCGTTAAGAATATAACTCATCTGTCTAACCAAGTGAAAATAAATGGCCACTTCTTTCGAAGTCGTTTTTCGTGCACCACGACCCTCGCTAAACCCTAACCCTAACCCAACCCCATGTGGAGATGCACGGGAAAAAAAAAATGTGAAAAATGGCCAAATCCTATTTACTTGGTTTTAGAGGGAGTTGTGTTTTTAAACGCAACTCCGGAGCTGTGTATACCGCTACGCTGTATGACCAGCCTGTATTTATCCTCCTCGTAGCCTGCACGGCGGCTGACTTTTGGATGTCATGTGTAATAAATACATGGTACGGCTTTTTGATGCGTATTCCAGTCTGCTGACAACGTGCTTTCTTCCTGATTGGAAAAGGACCGCCAAGCAAGTGACAACACAGACAGACGTGTGTTACGTACGTGTAAATTGTCGTATACATACTTCAAAGTCCACGGATAGGTGCATCCTGATATCATCATAAAAGCAAAATTCCGTGGGTTCCAAAACACTCGGTTGTCGTTGTTGTGATGAAAGGAAAAACGATGCCAGACTCGTGAGTCAAGTACTATTAGTAGCCGGTCGCCCCGGTGGTCTAACTGGTAGCCACGAAGCCTGTAGGCCCGGATGTCGAGGGTTCGATTATCCCCATGGAGGTTTTTATTCTCAAATGACACCGTCTGTCGAGAGCGCATATTATAGCGTGGGTAAGCAAAATTCGACGAGAGTTGACGAGGGAAGAAAGTGCTGAAATCTTCTCGCGATAAAAATGCAAGGCAAGAACCGTAGTGGGGGAGGATGGAGAGGAGCCTACTTTGTGACCCCGGATCTGAGTTACGACCATTGAGGGAGAAAGACGGAAGTGCGAAGATGATGAATGGGATGGCCAAAAAAAAAAAAAAGTACTCGTACTACTACTGTCTGTTCAATCTTTTTAGTGTCGGAGGTTGGGATGATTGCATTGCCCTGAAAATAATAATATTTCAGTCTCTCTTTCGAATCGCGCCCAAACAACGCCGTACCATATCATCACTGGAAACCCTAACCGTTTCAAAACGCAGCCCCATGCCCCCATGCTCTGCGCCCCACGCAAACCAGCTGACAAGCACACAAACCCATCAGAGGCCGGCCTTTACAGTACAGTAGTACAGGACACCTAATAATAAGAACACGAGTAATAGAAATGGAAGGCTTGAGATCCACAAGAAAATAACAAATCCGCCAGTCATTACACTAAAAGTTGTGTAGAACCAGGTAGAACGCTCCCGTTTTCATTTTCATTTTTTTTCCCCATCCCATTTATTATATTCGCCCTTCATTCCTTCGCTCTCCTCCTTCCCTAGTCGTAACTCAGATCCGGGGTCACAAAGTAGGCTCCTTTCCCTTCCCCCCCTCTACGGTTCTTGCCTTGCATTTTTATCGCGAGAAGACTTCATTCAGTCTTTTCTTCCCTCGTCGACTCGCATCGAATTGTGCCTACCCACGCTACTATTAATATTGATAGGCACCCAGCTGGTATTCACTCACGCTTAACTCACGTGCTACGAGTGAGTATAAAACATCATACGTACCCACTTAAATTTGGCGAGATGAAAGTTTGTAGATTGGGATCGAGGATACAGCAATTTTCGCCCAAAACTAAGATTTGACAAAAAATCAAGATTGTCCTTTTTCGGGCTGTCTTTCTCAAGAATTGATCGGCACTGTTACTGGAGGCAATTATCATCACTGGTATTATACATACTTCAAAGTACACGGGTAGGTGCATCCTGGTGGAAAGCAAATTATGTGGGTTTCAAAACACTCGGGGGTTATAAAAGGAAAAATGATGCCTGGAGTCACGGTCAAACCGTCTTTCAATCGTTCCTTCAATGGTACTTTGACGTGCGGCATGATGCACCCAATGCGGGTACGCCGGGCTAAAGAGCGACGGGTACGCACGCGCTCCCATCTCAAGCCGCAAAAAAAAAAACGACGTCTCATGTAGGAGTAAACATTTTATCACAAAAACAGCGAGCACTGCATGCTCTCACTCCTAACACGTATATATGACCTGGTTACACAATATATCACGTATATCATCATCTAAAACAGTTGCACATTGTCGCCGTCACAAAGGCTTGTCATATTTCATTCATGAGGGTGAAAATCACACCGCACACTTCACCAAGCACCAAAAAACACATGATAATAATTCTCCACATCGCCAGGATGGAAGTACGAGTAGAGGCAAAAGCCTTCAGACCGAAAACGGCCGGAAAAAAAAAAAGAAGCAAGATTAAATTATGTTTCGAAAAAATGTTTATATTTCGTCACCAGTCCCCCAGATTCCACCGAACATCAAGGTACACCCACCATCATACCAAGAAACACGGTGGTCCACGCGGAAACATCAAGTACTCGTACGCTTGCACATAATCAGGAGACTGCTGCTCCCTCGGTCCAGCCTAAACGGCAACCCTATACCCGTCCAAACGATGTATGGAACCCACCGCTAGCCTATGAAAGGTGCAAGCCTAAAATCATCAAAAACTAAAACAAGAAACGCACACTCCCCACCACCGCAAAAATAGCGGGGGGAAGGACTTGACTAGCATTGCGGGGCACCCTACCCTTCACGATGACTGCCACCGCCCCAACGAGTCGCCGTCGCGATACACGCGGCGTGCGCATATTTTCCTAAAATTTCCATTTCACTACATAACAGTACGTTTTACAGCGCTACCGGCGGAGCTTCGAACTAACCAAGACTCTCGCCGAACAGACAAAAAGAAGCACGCAGAATTTTACGCTGCTACTAATGCCCGATAAAGCGAACACAATTTACACCCAGTCACCACGGCAACTACAAATCGTCCCCACGGCAACTAGACACCCACAACACGGCACCCCGTTTTTCCTTTCAGAAAAACAAGCCTCCTGCGAAAATGGAAATCCAGATACCCCTCCCCTCTCGGTAATAGAATTCAAGGGTGCGTCCTTCCTATTAATAGACGGGCTTCAACCGAGGATGTTGACCGGGTTAACGAGCTCCTGCACCAACATGCCGGCGATGCCGATCATGGCCAGGCGCCCGTTGTTGAGCTCCTTGGTCTGCATCGTGGCGAGTGCCTCTTCGGTCTTGGGCTTGAGGCCGAGGGGGTCGAAGCCGAGGTCTCCGGGGGTGTAGTCGTCCCTGAGTCCACCCTCGCCGGTGACGGGGCTGGGCTCAGCGAAGGCGGTGGTGATGGACTTGTACTCCACCAGGGCCATGCCGAGGAGCGAGAACACCCAGAACTGTTTTCACGAAAGTATGCAACGGCGGCGGATGAATAAATACATTTTTAGTCGGGCAGTGCGAGACAAAGAGGTAATCTCGACATTGATAAATCTCTTTGTGATTAGAGATACATGCTACGAGTGTCTATATCGTCGGAAACTCGTGCAGTCGCGATTCAACCGCTCAAGAACTGGTCCCAAGTATTTGGGGACAAACGACTTGGAATTAGTGTCGGATAACGTTTCCAATTATGGATAGGTGAAGTAGGAAATTCGTGTACCGCACCGGAAATTTCATTTTTCAAGGTTTCACTTGTTTAGTTTCAGGGCCACTTTGTACACCCGGTCTATCAACTGCTGTTATGTATAATATTATTATCATCTCCGGTTGTCGTGAGTGTTGACCTTACAACACTGGTGTTGAGGGTTTCTCTCAAGTACTTACATGTATATTACCCTGGTATATGATATGATACGACACGCTGTTTGTCCTGTCAGTCAACTATTTACTACCAGACTTTAGTAGCGTGATACTACTGTAATAATATGTGCATGCATAACATGTACGCGTGGTACATGGTACATGTCATATTATATGTATTGAGTATTACGAGTATTGTATTACTCGTAGAGAAGACTCCTCGACCTGCATATATTTAAGTCCTCTCCGAAGACCAAAGACTGAACCCGTGCGTACGTAATTCATACCGGTATACTCGGAAGAGTTGACATTGTTTGGGAAATTTTCTTGCGCTCCAGTTTTTCGGAGGCTGTCCTGTGACCACGTGACCACGGACAAACGGTTCAACATACCTTCGTAGAGTTAATGTGAAAGCAACAACCAACACATCAATCGATATCTCACCTCGGGGTACTGCGCGGTGATCTCCTGGAAGTGGTCCACGGCGGGGCCGATGTAGTCGGGGCCCATGAACAGAGGGTGGAATTGCTGTAAAGCAGGGGGACGACACAACGTGGGGGAGTACGAGTAGGGCGTTCAGTTGACAGCCACAGCCAGAAACGAGAGAAACTTTGTAGGGTGTACGTATATACCGGTACACGATACTCGTAGCGGAGAACAAAACAATGATTGTGCACGCTGACGTACGTGAACACGCCATAATGTACAGCGCACTGAATGCATGGCCAGCGAATGTATGACGATCCATAGTGTGTATTGGTACAAAGGCTCCGCTCCGCGGGCGGCTGACGCCGCCCGCTACGCTCGCGCAAGAAAAGGGGCAGAAGAGCCCCATGATGTAGTGCAAGCAAGCACCGACTTGAAAATGCCAAGAGGTTCATGGTGTACAGCGAAGAAATGGCGGACTTGACATGCATGCAAAACATGCTCGGGATGCACATTCACAGCGCTGCGCTGCCGGCTGTGGTGTGTGATTTGTGCCCTTTTCTTGAGTATATGTGTGGTACGTAGGTCAATAACGGTGGTGGTGGTACTCGTAGTACTTCCTACTTTGCATGCATGAAGGAGAAAGCACGGCACAGCACGGTCGTCGAGTTGTGAAGTACGAAAAACAGAAAATCAACAAAACTGAGAAAGACGTCGTACACATGTTTACGTACGTACGTACCCCGCGATGGCGCCGGGCTCGCCCGCGCTGCCGTGCTATCTGGGCACACGCTCGAGCCCAAAACTGAAAGAAAAGACGCTTCTCGCGAACCACGTCAAGTATATAGGGAACAAAGAGAGAATGCAACGCTGAGCAAGTAATGACAGGTGTCGAAGTGGGAGCTCTGAGAGGCCAGGGAAGGGCAATCCCTGGGCGAGATATTGGTAAGTAAGTCTATACCGGTATCTACCCGGGGCTTTTGCTTGAGCGGCGGAGGGCGCGCGTACGTTTGCCTGCACCTGGCGATGCAACCACAACAACGCCACGCCACCACTGCTGTACAAGTTCGTACGCACAATGGCACAATAAAAGCTGCACGTGCCGTAGATTTCACCTCATATCAGAGTTGGACGGATGACAAGAGAAAAAGGAAAGTATTCTCGTACTTTACGTACGTAGTGTCGAGCTACAGCGCTAGTACCGCCAGGTACAAGGTGGGTATGCACCAAGGTGGTTATACACCAAGACTGCTGTAGTAGCTTGACCTCTTTTGTCCCTCACCTCGGCGACGATGACACCCAGGGACGCCAGCATGGCCACACGGCCGTGCTTGATCTCGGCCTCGCGCCACTTCTTGATGTCGCCGGGCGCGGCGCCGTCGGACAAGTCGAGGGGGTCGAAAATCTGCAGCAGACGATCATGAACGGGCAAATTCTTGTATAAGTCAACATGTCAAAACATGATATTTAACGAGCTGTGGCCAGCCGAGTGTGCAACACAGACATGGAGACACACAAGAGTGGCGTGGCGTGGTACGTGGCTCCATCGCTGCCTGCCCTGCTTGGCACTCGCCCGAGAAACGCAACGGAGACAAACTCGTACTGCTGCCGCCGTATGTATCCGTCTGTTTACGGTTAAATACCAAGTACACGAACGAGGCCGAAGATAGCTGCGCCCAACAACCACCCCAATGGATAGCTGACGCTACAGAAAGCGGGCCACAATGATGCTGAACATATCACAGCAGCGCTGGGTACGATCGCAGCGATGCTTACCTTGCCGTCGGAGAACGGAGCGCCGGGGAGAGTGGCAACGTACGCGGAGCCTTCGCTCTGCATCGTCAAGCTCGACGAGGACGCGGGCGCAACGGATCGCACGGCCATCGGCGCCATGAAGGCGGTCGAGGACGCGATGAGGGTGGCGGCAGCGCCGAGGAACATCTGGGTAGCGACCATCTTGCTGAAGTGAAGGTAGTTGTGAGGGTGCTGGATGTGCTGTGTTGAGGTGTGGAGAGGGAGTGCGAGAGTTGTGATGGAGGTGGGGCGGGGTTGGCGCGGCGGTGTTGGCTGTGGCTGTGGATAGCTGAGCCAGAAATCGCTGACTCGAGTATACCGTAGATGATAGGTGAAGCAACACTTTTGGGTGACAAACGTACCCACTGCGTCACTTTGTTCCTGCCTCACTTCTACGTTTTTTTCGACGCCGTACTTGCGATCTACGATCCACTATCTACGATTTTTTATGCACGATCGTAACATGTGTTGTGTGAGCCACACAAAAATCAATACGATAACGATCGCGGGCCTTTTTCGTAATTATGTACAGCGCACAGCACAACATTTATGTACCCGAACAATTTCGTTTTTATTCTTGTCATTTTGTTCTCGATTCTCGATCTCCTCTCTCGTGTGGATACCAGGTCCCCTTCCCCTCCCTAGATAGCACCGCCTCATTACACACAAGTTCAAGGTCAACCAGAGGTTGCCCACTCCGTTCCGTGAAGACCCGAGACACCAACCCACCTCGGTGTGTCCTCCACACCACAACCACATAAGAGAGAACCTGCCAGGGGCACCGCCCCACACCCCACACTCGTTTGATTTCTAAAACGTGCATACGTATACGTATCATAGTACGTATCATATAGTACGTACTGCCATCTATCATGTGACGTGTACGTAGTGCTCCTACTGGGGTATCATATGGATGGAGTACAGAGGTACCAGGTATCATAAACCGACTGCTGTATGCTTTATTATTATTCCTCGCGGCTCCCAGACGAAGAGCGAGAACGACCACAGCACGCCGGCTGTAATTAGATGTAATTAAAGTGAAGTGTCACAGAAGTATACTATTATTATAAGACGTCTCACGCGCCCACGTGGCCTGCGGAAAATAGCAGGAAAATCGGGAAAATAGAAACAGGGGGCAGAACTATTATACGCCGATACCATACATCATGTATCATGTATCATGTGTCGTACGTAGTTAGTTGTTGTTGTTGTGGTGGTGGTGTGCGCTTTTCGACGCGATCCCCCCCCCCTTCGCTGTGGAGATGTGTATAATGAATAGTATAGCCAGCTTATTGCGTTCTTCCGTTCATCATAAGACATTTGTTTAATGCATGTTCACCCCCCCCCCCCGTTTTTGGGCGGTTACACCACAATAATAATAACGCACGGCTGGCGGTCGAGGTAGATCGTATGTATTTGCTGTGCGGTAGTGGAAAACCTTAACTCTCTCTCGCGATCGTATCGCGTAGTGTGTACCAGTATACCAGCAGTATAGATGATAAGGCACCCGCGAGAGGCAGCTATATATACTTCACGTAGTGTCTGCCCATTGCTGTTTCCGGAAATGGCCATCACACCAGAAAACAAACCTGTTCATTCGAAGTTCTCGTCATCCAATCAAGGCAAGAATGCCCGCCTCGAAAGCGCTTTCTTGTGTAGAATGCAGCTCACCCTTCATGCAACTAACTGTGGCCCAACGCGCCTATATACCTCACGGCGCGTCGCGCTTGGTGCAAAAGCAATGTCTGCCTGGTCGGCGAAAACCCGACGTAACGCTCCGTCCCCCGACATTGTAGGGATGCGAGGGTCTACGGTCATACGGCTACGGCCATGCATGGACATGAGTACACCCCCGCCCCCCTCGGTGGGGATGTATAACAGTATACTTCGAAGTATATGTACGTATACACTACCGGCCCTCTCATAAGAAAGTACCCCACGAGAAACCCAGCCTAAACATTACGGGGGAAATAAGAATGTCGACAGCTATTATACTGAAGTTAGTGTGGGACACACCCCTTTCTCAAATGAGAAAGTCAGCCTAAGCCCGATTTCTGTTTTCTTATGAGCGGGCCGGTACTGTAGCATGTGTATATCCTTTCGTTTTTAGAACGCACTTTTGCCTGCCCCCCACCCGCCCTCGCCGGGGATGGACGTGGTCGCATTTGCGCCCTCTGCCGTCCCCTCAGTCGCGATGTGTGGCCGTACGTGGCTTCGGCGTTTGAGACGCGCGCTAGATTTCGCTACGACGTTTTCGAGCGCTCCTTCGGGGTATAGGCTTCCTTCCCTTTTTTCCCCATTCTCAGCTCTTCTTCAGGACGAGTCTTCACAGCCTCGCAGGGGTGGACTAGAAGGAATGTGATGATCGCCGAGAATCGAAGTCACGGGTGTGGGTGCAGATCGTTGTTGGTTCTGAAAGCCATAGCTTGTCATCCTTTCTAACATTCCTGGGGGGGGGGGTGATTTATGAGGAGCCGCATCTTCCTCTCGGTTCATGTTCTACGTGGCAGTAGCTTGTGTGGAGCCGGTGTTTTGCCCGGAATCTTGCACGTTTTCTGGCTAGTACACGGCTCTCATCAGGGTGGGCTATACGAATGGTTTTGTTTTGGTGTCGCCCTGGAAGGCCTGCAAAGGCCCAGGATTTGGAATACAGGAAATTGTGGCTTAATACTTGGAAGGACTGTTTGTATGGGGGAACAGGGGCTATTCAGGGCGGGGCGAGAGCCAAACCCCATGTTTTTCAGACCTTCATCGGAGCCCTAAATGGGCAGACTTTCGTCGGAGCCCTAAATTGATAGTACCTCAAAGGTTTTCGAACCAATGAGCGCGCAGCCCACGTGGCGAGTGGCAACGCAGGACCTGATTAATAGCCAAACCTGGAAGGGGATAGATAGCTGTTTGTCCAAAGAAAAATCTCCAACCCATCGCCGCGTCGCCGGCCATATTCATACACGTCATACACTACGCGCATAGAAATCAGCGCGATGACTACGACGGTCGACAGCATGTGCTGGCAGTACTGAACGCGTAGTAGTAGTAGTAGTAGTAGTAGTAGCAGCAGCAGTAGTAGCAGTAGTAGTAGTAGTAGTAGTAGTAGTAGTAGTAGTAGTAGTAGTAGTAGTAGTAGTAGTAGTAGTAGTAGTAGTAGCAGAAGTAGTAGTAGTAGTAGTAGTAGTAGTTACTTGGATGTTTGTGTGGAATCGCCGGCGAGCCGCCCTTGGGCGTTCCGGCCCCGAAATTGGACGAGGGTGCGGGGGCTGGGTTGCTGTCGGGTAGAGGGGGGGTCATAGCAGTAGTAGCAGTAGTATAGCTGTAGTCGTTGTACGGGGGCCTTGGAGCATTTCCCCTTATTAGCAGTAGACGTCGAAGTAGAGCTCCTTGGTTTTTGCTTCGAATTTTATTAGAAAATAATTTGGAAGTTTGCTTTGCTTTTGCTTCGGATGATACTGAAAAAAAAACCAGGAGTTTGCCTCGACAAATGACTGGAAAAGGTGCTTCGAAAAGTACTAGAAAGTACACCGGAAAATGTGTTTCACGAATTAATATAAAAAAGAATATCGCTTTTATCGCTCTGATCTGTTTTCTTCACGAAAGGGAGAACCAAACAGTTAATAAACTCTTCGGAATGATTTAGTCTCCGCCTCACCAACACCGCTGGGGGTAGCACACAATAAAGACAAGTGCCTATGATACGTGCATGCACGACAAAAAGGCGAAGATAACAGCGCAAGGAAACACGGATTTGAGATTTCGTGCCTAAATCTTCTCATCGTACGCTCACACTCGCCACCAGCCGTACATACCATGGATAGGCGCGTGTAGTACGGCCTTTGGAGACAGTCCTGTTGCTATGCATGCCCCCATAGAGACAATACCAGTATTTCATGGTCGTCTCGCAAGCTAAGGTATCGACTAAAAATAGGAGGCTAAGCCATCGGGTATTATTAACAAGAAGGTCTGCGTGTGGCTGTCGTTAGGGTTGTTCCTTTCGGCAAACATGCCCGACTGCCTCAATGCTTCGCCGTGCACACCTCACAACACCCGGGCTCGGTGTGCAGTATACTCAGAAACCTTTGCCAGTACTGGGAAAATCAGTGCGGCGCAAACATTTGCTGGAGCGCATTCACGTCAGTGTCATTATATTATTATCCTCGCCATCCGACAATGTGTACTATTAGTAGCATGAAAGAGCTTCAACATTGATCACTCAGAAACATGCCCTCCCCGAAAGAAGGAAACCACGGAGATTCGAAAAGGAGCCTACGTACGTATTCACAAAGTCTAACTCCTTTCTGAACCTACTTCCGGTTTGAGCTGTATCTACTCCATTTGCTGTCGTTGCTCCAATGTGCACCGATAACCAGGCAGCCTGGAACTCCCCGTCCAGCTTAAACTGGCCCACAATCAACCACGACCCTCTCAAAAGAGGCGTTGGCATGCCCCCTGCGGCGGAGGGCTACCGTGAAGTGTCATCATTGATTCAGTGTCAAGGACCCTGTTGCGTCGTCGAAGCCAATCGAAGGCCCTATGGATACTGTGCTGTCCATACTCGGCTATCCAATCCACGTCGATATGACCAGGCGCGTTGAGCTCTCACAGCTCTTATTGCCAGCGTCGAGGGTTACGTGACATGGGGTAAAAAATAAAGTAAACAAAAAGAAACGTGTATTGAAAGTAGTGCTTGGTATCATCGGCAGGACAGGAGTCCAGTTCACAAAGATCATACCGTATTTGCCGTTGCAGCACCTGCAACACGTTGGACTCGCGGTTAACGTATCCGCTACGCACTCTACCATGAAACACGGTAGCCGCATTCTCTCGAACAGCGCCTCTTCAAAACTGCACCGAAGGTCGGGCTAGACCTCGCGGAGCCTTGGTATGCCACACGATTGCATCATCTATGGTGCGCCACTTGATCACAACCTCGATATGCCACATGAGATTCCCGATGCTCATGGTTTTCCCGTAATAGGATAGCGATCGTTTTCTCGCTACCATGCAGTATACCAAACTTCTATCCGGGGGGTGGGTGTACTCATGTTGTGCACGGCCGTAGTCATATGACCATAGACCCTCGCATCCCTACAATGCCGGGACGGAGCGCGTTGGGTTTTCACCAACCAGGCGGGGGTGCTTTTAGGGCTCGCGTTTGTGGGGTCCATGGAAAACATCCCTCCGCCGCTATGTCAGCTAACAAAACCTTGACACCATCACTACATCATTATAGGTATTAGAGCTCGATCAGTAAAGTGGCTCTAAAGATATAATTATTGTCTCCCGAAAAGAAAACCGAGACCTGAATCAAGAAGACCCTCTGAAGCTGCAGCGAGGGCTGGCGTACTGCACACGCGCTGATCTCATCACCCGTACGCGATACAGGTATCACCAGTAAACCCAAGTTCAATCACACCACAAAAAATGCCACCACCTCTAAACTCGACTCCATGCGATAACATACCAGCTTCTATAATCTCTTACTCGAGGGCACGCACGCTACAGGTGGGTATACTACATGGGAAGATCTAGTCAACTCTTTCTTCAAGTGTTCGCATCAAGTATTCGCATCGCCTGCTCAAACTCTGAGCTGTCGTACACAAGCGCCCCCGTCCCCTCGTCCTGGCCATTATCGTACCCGCCGCCTTCAGAAGACTCCGCCTCCATGCACCTACTCGGCATACTCCGCTTCGAATCCTCCGCTGGCCGCAGAGAGTCGTGCGGGCACTCGTCGGTGGCCACCCCGGTGATATCGTTAACCCAGAAGGTTACCCCGGCTTCCTTGACTCTTCTCCAGTTGGCCGGCTTGTCCTCCTCGCAAGGCTCGGAAGCTAGCAGCGCACGCTTGTTGTCGGACTTGCGTTTCCCCCTGGCTGCGGCGTCGCTGAGGTCACCGGGGGGCGTCGGATAAATAGGTCGCACGTACGCAGGTATGAAGCGTATTCTAATGATGAGAAGGGTGCGATGGTCTGAAAAACGGCGTTGAAGAGGTGTCGTTTTCGCTACGTAGACCTTTTTGGTTGCCGGTCGCGACTAAGGTGATCGGTCGTGGGGGTGGGGAGATGCTGTCCTTGATGATCCGGTGTGTACAATAGTTCCGGGGTAATGGGAATATGTATGGCGTTATTTTTTTATTGTTCTCTGCAAGGAAGAAATAAAATGATATTCAGTTCGCAGCACAAAATTATGATCGTATGGTTCTTTCGCCACTTATTCAAATGTAGTATCTGAATGTGTAGCAATATTAATAGTATTAATAAACAGTTCTCTGGTATATCTTAACAATCAGTTAATAATAATTGAAAACTCACAAGTATTGCATTACAGCTTACAGCATGCAGGAGTATCATCAGCAGGCACCACCGCGAGGTTGTCGTTCAACATGCGCCGGGTCACTGTAGGCCTTTCCTTCAAGTAGTATCTTCGGTGTAACCCTTTTGTATTCACTATTTTACTGCAAATACTGCTGATGCACCCACGTTTATTGAACAAACTACTTGGATACAAAGTGAGACAGCTTTTGCTGTGGTGACAGTGAAAAGGTCAAGCTGCTCTAGATACACAATACTGCTGTGCTGTATCGTAAGTAGGTACGCATCTCGCAAGTATTGAGCCCACTGTGGTCTGTTTTTGTCTCGTACACCTGTGTTGTTGTCGTCTATGAAGTGTACAAATACACATTTTGCGAACGTAAATATGCGCCTATCGATTGAGGGAACAGGCCCAACCAAGGTGTACCAGGTATGGTCGAGGAAAGGCGGCGTCCGGCGTTCCAGATCCGTATTCGATTCACTTTTTCCACTCAATAATCCACTCCATTTTCAACGCTACGACTGCCACCGAATATGCTGCAAAGGCCGCAAAACTGGTCTGTCTACTGCTGTACAGTATACCATGTATAAGGAGGAATACCCATCCGAACTTGGATGTTTTTACAGGACGCCTACTAAGAAACAGGCTAATATGAAAGGCAGGTTGAGATTTACTTGAAAGGAAAATACGAAATTCGGGGAATCGTTATCTTGAAATTAGTGCGGAAAACTCACTTTCTCCTTGTCACGAGAGGTTTTTTCTCCATTGCTTGCGCTCGCACACCGCGCAGTGGATCAACCTCGGTGCTCTTTGTTGCCCGTAGCTGACGCGCGGCATGTCGTGGGGGACAGAGGACGGAGAAGATGGGAGGATGGGCGGCGGCAGAATACGCCTAATAAAGTACGTGTATTGTTGTACTGTGTACTACAGTATAATAGTATACTGCTGTGTGTACTGTAGTCACATCTACAGAGTGGTCAGTGCGGCAAAAGGTGCCAATCTCAAGGGTTGGAGGAGCATGCACTTTCTACAGTATACCGTTGTATATGCGAGTACAGCAGTTATATAGGAGAGGGGAGTGCGGCAACGTGTCAATCTCAGGGGTTGGAGGAGCATACACTTCCTACAGTCCGTATACCGTTGTTCGAGTACGTATATAGGCTACTCAGTGTACCAACTTATTCCCATTTCGGAGACAATCGATTGTTTTTTGTTTGCGAGTTCGACGGGAAATTGTTTGCGCGTTCGACGGCAAATACGATTCAAATGATACTGCTGTGTCTGCACTTGCTAGCCAAAAAAACTCATACGAACATCAATCGGACGGCGGTGGTCTTGCTCGCTGATAGTGATACGGCGCAACTGGACGAAATAAGGACGGCGTGTATGCCTGTGATCTCTTATTTCCTTGGTGTGGTCGTCCAACACAAGGCTTTGGGGTGGGTTCTTCACCATTGCTACTGACACCTGCATACTCGTAGCTCGTGCATACAGTAGTAGTACGCGTACTCCTACGTAGTTCGTACGTGTAGCCCTATTCGACCGTAAACATTCTATGATACGAGTAAAACACCGGAAAACATATGAACGACATAGATGGACCAGTTCTCGAGAGCTGTCTCACCGCACAAAGGGCAGAGTCGGCCCTAGCTTGGCGTCTGGACATGAACAGAACCGGCGGCTTCAGAGTTCTTCCCATGGGCTCCAGTGTACCGGCGGTGCCGCCAAAGAGACCCCCATCGTCCTCCTCCGATAGGTATACCATCCTCGCGGCGTATCTCTGTGAGGACTCGCCCGGGCTCGTTCCCAAGTCGATTGAATTTGTTACCACCATGATGAAGCTCAGAAATGGTTGCCCCGCCGTATCCAACCCTGTGTGTGCGAAGAGAGAGCTCTACTGTAGGTGAGAAGATAGAGAGGGAGAAGTGCTTGTTGGCGGATGCTCAGTTTCTGTACTGACGGTCAAGGCCCCTGCCAGGGCGAGGATGATTACACGAGAACAACACAAGAACCTTCTTTCGTTCTTTCCTACAGAGTAGGAGAGTCCAACAACAACGAAGTCGGACCGATTCTACGAGTACAGGTGTGTTTTTGGTTTGTTTTTTCTCAGACACGAAACGCAACATAAAAAAATCTTCGGCGGATTTTTTTGTTATTGCGGGCGAATCGAAAAAAAAACTAACGGCAGAATCGGCGGGCAATTTAATAGAGGATCGGTGGCAAGCAGCCTTGCGCAAGGAGCGCATTGCCCCTGCCGTCTACGTACGAATCGCGGACGGGCGTGGTGTATGCCAAGTCACTACTACTACTGGTGCATACTGCTGCTGTGTCGTTTGTACCTTTATTCGAGAGGCTCGAACCTGCGCAAAATTGCAAAATTATCGTTTGCAATTGTGACATCCGAACATTAACTTTTGGTTATCCGACGGCGGATATTCTACGTATCAATATGTCCCTAAATATAAGCACGTTTTGTATATTCATATTTAACCCAAACAGTTATTATATTTCGGTACAAAGTGGTACAAACAGTTTATTTGCTTAGATACGTACGAGGGTAACATGGAACTCGTACAGCAGCAGCAGTACCCAGGTAGTAGCGTAATAATGTTGTTGTTGCTGCCTAAAAGCTCAGTGTATGCTGTGCGCATGTGGCTACGCTGCTACGGTAGTACTCTATATGGATCACACATATCATACACGTTTTATACGAGTAGGAGCAGGTAGCATTCGGTATTTGGATATCGGGTACGAGTACGTATTCATCAGATGTTTTTGGATATTGGGCTGCTGTGGCCGTTGTGTTTATTAGCTGGTACTTCTACGTAGATTCGTCACCATCACACACCATCGAAATTTAAAAATCATGATCGCATGATTAACATCCCCCCACCCACCGACACAATAATAACAACAACAACAACAGCAGTCCAACCTCCCTCGTACACATACTCATAACTCACAGCAGCACCATGGTCGCCACCCAGATGTTCCTCGGCGCTGCCGCTACCCTCATCGCATCCTCGACCGCCTTCGTGGCGCCGATGGCCGTGCGATCCGTGCGATCCGTTGCGCCAGCGTCCTCATCGAGCCTCTCGATGCAGAGCGCCGGCACGGCGTACGTCAACACTCTCCCGGGCGCTCCGTTTCCCGATGGCAAGGTGAGACCAAACAAAGCTTAAGCTTCATACCACTGCTGCTGTGGACGTAAATATAAGGGCCATTTAGTTGTAACATTAATCATAAAAGGTTTCTTTTATTTCCGTCTACTGTAGAGGGGTATGGTTAATGGCGTGTGCCACCACACTGAACGCATTTTTTTTTCGCGTGCCTTCACCACACAGGATCCCACACAGGACCACATGTGACCTGCTGGCCATGGCCCATCATGACCAGCACAGACAGACAGGTGGTCACAGCATTACCGGGTAGTACATGCTTCCACTCTCTGCTGAGCTGAGAGGAGAGTGTGCCTATATTGCTATGTGTGCGCTGTGGATACCCAACATCTCTCTCGCTTTGCTTTTTTGATGACTGCTTTTACTGCAACAACAACAGATCTTCGATCCACTGGAGTTGTCCGATTCTGCCGCGCCCGCTGACATCAAGAAGTGGCGGGAGGCAGAGATCAAGCATGGCCGCGTGTCCATGCTGGCATGCCTAGGCGTCGTCGTCGCAGAGGTATGACACGATATATGTACGACATATATGAGCACTTTCATTCGTAGAGCCTGTGAGCGAGTGAGTGTACTACAGTCAGTAGCTGCTTGTGTGCACTTTACTGTACCAGGCAGTGAAGTGGTACTGTTTGTTGTTGTCGTTCGTTGTACCAGGTAGACGGTATACTGTAATAGAAGGCCCTTACAGGGGGCAAGCAGGGGGGCATCACAGAGTATATACAGTAACATAATATGTATGTATGAGCAGATGAGCAGTAGTGAGAAGCAACGAATTGATGAAAAGTTGTTTGGTGACCAGGAGACAACATTCCCCCGTTGAACAGTACCAGGTATAGTATTAAATAGTACAGTTAGTAGTGCAGTATTAATAGTGGTCTTTGAAATATGTTCTGCACCCACCCACAGCTACGAGACTCGAGTACAGGTATATAGATAGGTGAATGCATTCCTACGCGGAAATCGAAGTTAAACTCATCAACTAAATGACACCGGGGTAGGGCAACAAACCAAGTACTCACAGCAGCAGTATAGTAGTCGCGCATACAGTTATAATCATCAGCTAGCTTTAGCAGCAGTATAATAGTAGTCGCGCATACAGTTATAATCATCAGCTAGCTTTCAAGCTACTACTACCGTATACTACTACGTACTACAGCTAGATAGTATTAGGTAGTACTAGTAGCTGTACTCTACCTGGCAAGTGCCACTGCTGCTGCTGTGTTGTTCGTATACTCGTTGTATTAATATCATATCATACGTCGATCTCGCGGGGGGCAAGTTCTACAGAACTACAGTAGTAGTACATGCAATGCATTCACACATAAAAGTAGTAGTGCATGATGCCTCGTGATGATGCTGAAGGTGAGCGAGTGCCCATTTTCGCCCGCACGTGCCCACAATTGATAATACACAATATCATAGTGGGATTTTTGTTTTTGTACGTACCTGATATGTACGTGTGCCTATCTTTCGCACTGCACGTGCCTACCTGATAGGCTCGTGCCTTTTTTTCTAATAAATATCCTGTAAGTACGTACGTAGATATTTGCTATTAATACTTAGACTTCGTATATATGTATATACCAGTACATCGTATATACAGTACTACTGCTGGTATATACTCGTAGGTTGTTAGATATATATGCACGTGCCTAATGAAGAGCAGCGAGAGAGTTTTAGGTCTTCCCTATTATACGATCAAATTACAACGTGCACTTCAGACCTACAAGAACACGTACAGTAGTAAAAATATGCTGCGTGTATATTATACTATTATTTCTGTATGACATTATGCCGCTTTGCTCCTGTCGGGAGATAGGCGCGTGCCTGCACAAAACATATACCATTTGTCCATAAATATAAGCACCTCATTATACATTAATATTCAATAAAAACGGTTCTACACACTGGTATGTAGTTCTTGCACGCCAGTATTCCAATACGGGGGTCCATAGTCCATAGTAAGCAGGACCTACGGCGGTATAGACAAAAACCTATATATTCCAGTATTTTTACTAAGCACATTTGGTCCTGATTACTATGTTCTCCCGTTATACGAGTAGTGTTAATACCGTACGTATGATAGATAACTCTTGTATTGTACATACACGTCAGTGTTATTTTGTTATTATCCTCGCCATCCGACAATGTGTACTATTAGTAGCATGAAAGAGCTTCAACATTGATCACTCAGAAACATTCCACTCCGAAATAGCAAAAAACACAGAAACAAAAAGAGCCCTCGCTGCTCAAAATATACCCCCTTCTGTACATGCTTCCCGCTTGAGCGTCGTCTACTCTACTAGTCGCTGTCTTTACTCTTAAGTTGCATCCTTCTCACCACGTACTCTTATTTTCTACTCTGAACTCTTAAGTTGCATCCTAGCTCCATCCCCACGCCATCGGTGTGAGTCTGTCACCCCCCCCCCCCCCCCCCTTTTTGTTATTTTTTTTTGGCGGTCACCAAAGCTGGCGGTCGAGTAGATCATTTGTTCGGGGTGGAGAACCTTTGTTCCGCACAAGGGGAATGGTCGTATCACGTAGTGTTAATATGGTAAGGCGTCCGCGAGGCAGTTACATAGTAAAACCCATTGCTGTCTCCGGAAGTGGCCACACCAGAAATTAAATTAACTCATTGAAGCTGTCGTCCATATGCAAGTCCGCCTCAGAGGCGGTTCTTAGCAGGATGCAGCTCACCCTCCATGCGACTCGCCCAATACCTCACGGCGTTTCGCGCTTGGTGCAAGCAATGTCTGCCTGGTTGGTGAAAACCCAACGCGCTCCGTCCCGGCATTGTAGGGATGCGAGGGTCTATGGTCATATGACTACGGCCGTGCACAACATGAGTACACCCCCTCCCCCTGATCCTTCTAGTTTTCTGGCGGTCCCTAAGCTGGATCTTAAACCACGACACCCTCCTTGAAATGGCGACCTGTGTGGTCACCGAGATCATTTGGATTAGCCGTTCCTTCACTACCCCCTCCCTCGCCATGGACTCCCCCCCCCCCCCCCCCTACGACACTAGCTGCTAGCTGGTCGATGAAGTTGCTGCCTTTCTATACCCCGAGGCGCCCAAAGCTTTCCACCGCTTGAGGGGCGAGTATGTGGCTCCGTTCGTCGAAGGACACATGTCCCGGATGAGAGTAGTGTTGACGCTTGCGCGCCTCGGAAAAGAAATGACGATTACTAGAGTAACGGCCACTGCGTGATTGGGCGACGATATAAAATAGAAAATTAGTATAGATTTATTCGTGCCATTATGGAAGGGTACGACGCAGCTGGATTGCTAGCAGTAGGTCGTGCCGGTCGTACGCGTATACGATATGTAATTGCATTTTCTGCCCTTCTTGCTGTGTTGCAACGTAGTATCTCTGTGTCGTAGTTTTGTGGCCACGTAGTGACTGGTATGGCACGAGCACTGGGTGTGCTGGATGTCGACGGGTAGAAAGGACGGTTCCATGTGAAGAACACACACACACATAATGCAAGGAAGAGAACAGCACGCGCGCAACACGACCCTGTCCTATGGGCTATGACCCTCCAAAAAACGGCCATAGCCCATAGACCCTGTCCGTCGTACTGAGCGCTCACGCTTTTCGTAGACTGTTGATGGCCCCAAAGTTTGCATTGCTGTGTTCGCTGTCTCGGAGTCCCTATAGGGGTCAAGAGAGCTCATCATTTTTGTAAGAGATTGATTCAAAGCGGGAAAACGACGGGAACATGCGACGATCACAGCATTCCCGCCACAACTGCACGATTGGGGAAGTATACGAGTTGAGTTCCTGTCCTAACTACATGTACTGGACGACACGACCGCAGAGTGGTGTTGCTATCTCGAGGGGTCAAGAGAGTTCATCCTCGTTGTAAGAGATTATGTCAGGTGCGGGAAAATGACGGGAAAATTCGACGATTCTCCGCCACTGCACGATTGGGGAAGTATACGAGTTGAGTTGATGTCCTTACTACTGTACCTGGCTGGTACAAAGCGATGGGTTGGACGAAACGGGCGCAGCACGGTCCCACCCCTACTACTACTGATGTTGGGCGCATACATTACTCGTGGACGGCTGACGAATGTAAGATGGTCACCAATATGGTTACCATCCGACAATAAATGTGTAGCATGAATGTCAAAGATGATTCCTCTAAAAGCCCCTTGAAAGAAAAAAAACACGGCTACAGAAAAGGGACCCGCACTATGCCCAAAGTCTAACTCCTTTCTGTGTATACTTCCGGCGTGAGCCCTACCTACTCCATGTCGATGCTGTCTTTGTTTTTGCTTCCTCTCATAACATATTATCTTATTCTATTTTGAATTTTAAGCCGTGCATCCAAGCTCCATCCCCACGCCACGGGTGTTGGTCTGTCATCCCCCCCTCCCCTTCTCCATCATGCTTCCTGGCGGTCCCTAAGCTGGAGCTGGAAGCGCGGCCCTCTCCTCAAAATGGCGACTTGTGTAATCGCCGAGATGGTTTGGAGCAGGCGTTCCTTCACCACCCCCTTCCTTGTCATCATTCTCCACCCCCTACGACACTAGCTGCTAGCTGGTCGATGAAGTTGCTGCCTTTCTATACCCCGAGGCGCCCAAAGCTTTCCACCGCTTGAGGGGCGAGTATGTGGCTCCGTTCGTCGAAGGACACATGTCCCGGATGAGAGTAGTGTTGACGCTTGCGCGCCTCGGAGATAGAGGCAGCTGATCCATTGTGATCAGCACTGCCTCATCGTAGACGTACATTATAGGACTAGGGTAAGGACACAGTGTACCTGCGTCGAGTAGGATGGGTGACGTCGAGTAGGATGGACTTGTCCTTATACTCTCGGTTCGGAGCGTCTCGAAGACTTCTTCTATATATGTAACTGGCGAAAATGTACCAGGTAGTAACTTCGTACTGGCAAAGGTTTCTCCAGTGTATTCAAATCAATACTATGGCAAATGGAATATTAACAATACTGGTATTGTTTCCGTGGTTTCCTCGTTTAGGGAGTGCTTTATTTAAGAGTGGTCAACGTTGAAGCCCATGCTACAAATTGGGGGTGGCAAGAATAACACGTGTGTAACGTTATACAGTATACTGTAACTTGGTGTATAAATATATGGTATAAGTATTACATGAGGAGATTTTAGTTTTGGAAGTAACACGACTTCAGTATATCCAGAGACGGCAAACGGCGTACAGGTTCGAACGGAAACATCGAAGCTAACCAACGGTAATTACGCACGAAGTACTTAAGACTATTAATGTTTATACATGTTTTTGACGGAAACAGAAACAACAGTATTCACGGCAATGCTTGTCTTGAACGTAACGGAAGAAGACGAATTTTGGTCAGAAATCAGAAGCGGTAATGGCTCACGGTGGCACATGTCTGGCACATGTTGTTTGTGGATAATTATGGATAACACGACGGAACCACGGTAATATCGTGGTAATCTGACGGCAGACATAACTTGGTGCACATTTTTCATACCAGGTCTACTTACTGCAGGAAAATAAAGCAAAGCACAAAGTAGATATGAATGAGACGAGTGAACCTTGATTCGAACGCACTTTCTAGCCTTCTACCATCTTTCCACACACCAAAAAAGCAGTGGCCACCTCGGGAAGTCTCGGCCTGTAGGTATGATCACTCTCGAAGTAGTAGTTTGTACGGCATCGGCCGTACTAGCCCGTGTGACGGTGATTGGAAAGACGGTCATTCTTGACAGTACACTTTTCAAGGGCAACTTTTGATTCAAAATTTGCACGGTAGAACATGTTTGTGTACGGTAATGGCGTGCCAGGTATCGTCATTCACGAGGTGAACCGTTGGGCGATACCAGGTACACGGTAAATCCATGATTTGGCGGTATCCCGGGTAGTGACCGCTTTCTTCATTATAGCGCGGTGATAAGGCGGGGGAACCCCTTGGAGATAATGGCTGCAGCAACTAATATTGTCGAATGCAAAATAGGACCCCGTTCGCAATCTCTCGCGAGACAATATTGATACACCCACATTTCCTGGGCGTGCGCTATCACTGCGAGGCTCTTTGCTCGTATCGCCGTGCTCGCTCATTCGTCGCTACGCTCAACCTCGAGATCATTTGGACGGCCGGGCTGGGGCACAGAGACGTCAGGTTCTCTTGTTTCCCCAAAACTACCGCTGACAATCGACGTCCACGTGTTTCTGGGCTTGTCTGGCCTAGTAGATGTCTCTGCACCATCAATGAGCTGTCCTGCTATCGCTGATCGTGCTTGTCTCGGCAATCTCCCCTGATTCTATTGACATTGACACACCCCCCACAACGCCGCGCCTTGTACATTTTTCGTGACTTGCTCTTCGCAGAAATTTCACCCTCTGTTCATGGGCAACGCCGACATCGGCCCCGCCGTCAACCACTTCCAGGAGATCACCGCACAGTACCCCGAGGTAGGGATTTTAATAAGGGAAGTATTGCTATTTTTTCGGTTTCTTTGGTTTTCTCCTTTCAGAGCGAAATATTTCTGAGTGATCAAAGTTGAAGCTATTTGATGCTACTAATAGTACACATTGTCGGATGGCAAGGATAGTGTAATACTTACTATTCATACTAAGAATATGACGTTTGTGTTTTTCTCGTCGGGGGGGGGTTGCCACGGCATCAAGGTATAGACGTATTTTGCACAGCCGTTCTACTTCGCTCATTACGCAGACTATGTGTACCTCTGCACGTCACGTCCTCCTAAGGTGGCCCTGATGCCGCGTGTGCGTTAATTATTTCCTCGCTTGATTCGCTTCTCAACATTTTCCTCTTAACCCGGTGCCCGTTCATGGCGTTACAACCTCCTTTCAACCCCACGGGGTAACCTATTCTAGAGATCACATACAAAAAGCGGCTCGCGGTCGAAGCAGAGCGTACACCCTACCTAACGTGTGGTTTAACGATTAACTAAAACGGCGCGTATGCTGTTGAGAAGAAGGGGCTGTAGTGGTGGTAATCCAATGCCGCCTGCACTTCGTCCCGCTGTTCGTTGCCGTGCAGTTCTGGGTGTTCTCCCTTCTCGGCATGGCTCTGGTGGAGTACAAGTCCATCACCACGGCCTACGCGGAGCCCGACCCGATCACCGGCGAGGGTGACCTCAGGGAGGACTACATCCCAGGAAACCTCGGGTTCGACCCCCTCAAAGTCAAGTCCAAGAACCCCGCTGTTCTTAAGTCCATGGAAACAAAGGAGCTCAACAACGGGCGCCTGGCCATGATCGGCATCGTCGGCATGTTGGTGCAGGAGCTCGTCAACCCCGTCAACATCCTTGGCTAGAGCAGTCTAGGATGGCTGCCACGCATTTACGAACGTACTGGGAGGGGGGGGGGGGGGGTCCTGGGGTCGCTAGTGAATGTTAGGTGCGACTCAGCGATTTTCGGTATGTTGTTGCGCTTGTGTTGAGAGCAGGAACTTGAAGCGCAGCCTCGTTTCAACGTGATTGTGTGGTGATTTTTTGTTGAGTATACCCATGGGTGCTAACTTGGTGCGCTCACGTTGCAAGAGGATTTGTCTTCCTATCACACGGCGAGTGTAGCACGAGTAATTTTTGGTTGGTTTATTCCGATGCATCTTCCAGCTACGTACGTACCTGGTATCATTTTGTAGTTTATGCGATGTACTTGTCTCAACGTCGGGCTTACCGTTGTCAGCGTCGTGGTATTTTTGTGAGTTCGAGGGCTAAGGTCGAGTACGTGCAAGCAGCAGCGCACTTTACCAATAGTAGCTCGTCATGCCTTAAAGTGACGACTGTTATGTGTATGATCGTAGGGTGTGAAGGACAAGCTGGGTGAATACACGTCGATACGAGACTGATTCCACCGTAGTTATAGTGCACATGGTAAGCGCTTGCGGGTTGCCTTTCAAGCGTATCATATTGTACAAGGCGTTTCTTCTTCGTTTTTATCGAGTTCTTCCTCGCAGTTTGAGGAGTTGTGTGCGCCCGAAACGCGACGAAAAATAAATATTTTTGTACCTAAGCGCCCACTGTGTTTTCATGTCTCGTGGTTGCCGACGGCGCCGACATCTGTGTCCCCATCTCTGACGGAGGCCACGTACATACAGTACCGTCGATGGAGTTCGTAGTTGTGTAACCCCAATACTGTTTAGGCACGTGTCGATGCTCGTAACGCACACACCCATTGCCAAAATGCCTTACCTGGTACCGTGGGGTGTAATCGAGCTCGCCGCTCCCACACCTCGCCCGGTGGCAACCGTACGGTGCACCGCCGTAACAGAGCAATCAGTGGGTGGAGCAAGTTGAGGTGATACCTCCTACCCCACTCGAAGACGCAGACGCATTTTTGCCGCCATGGTCCGTCAATTTTCCGGACCAGTTGCGGTGCCCTCCCCCCCCCCCCCCCCCCCGGCGAGCGCGCAATGGTCATTCCGTGGTTAATACTTTCCTCCCGCGAGCTGTGGGACGATTCGCATGCCTACTCTTTTTATATTTCATAGCCTATTCCGCCTTCGGGAAAATTGAACGAGTGAGTGGTGTTCTGCAGCATAAAATATCTTCCGCATAAGGCGCGGCAAAGGGATGTCAAGCCCAGTTCTACGTAGAGGCTCGGTGTATGTTTGTTTGTGCTCTCACACAAGACCACGCTCCACGCTCTTCGTGCATTCGACGAAACGTATACATAATCTCCTCACCACGACGGGAGGTTTCTGGCAAGGTAACAATTACGTAGGGACAGATCCTATTCTCGGTATAGTCAAACTTCTGTGACGTTTTCCGAACGCCGAACTCTTGACGATCCGACATACAGACATCCGTGTATAATAACACTGGAGGTAGAGATGCACTTGGAATTAGAGTCAAAAACAGGTTTCTGCACAGTAAATTGGTGTCTGTCGTCGTGCCGAGTGGCTAAGGGAATGGATCAGAAACCTATTGTCATTTCACGTGCAGGTTCGTGTCCTGCCGACGACGCCATTTGTTAAGGCATTAGTTCGTTGGGCTACTGGTAACACAGATTAACTAATCGCTTACCCAAACTGATACTCTTTATAACACCCCTCCCGCCCTGGAACGGATAACCTCATCTCCGCACAAGGGGAATGATCGTATCACATAGTGTGTATATGGTAAGGCATCCACGAGGCAGATACGTAGTGATACCCATTGCTGTCTCTGGAAGTGGCCACACCAGAAATTAAATCAATCCATTGGAGGCTGTCGTCCATATGCAAGTCCGCCTCACAGGCGGTTCTTAGCAGGATGAAGCTCACCCTCTATGCGACTCGCCCAATACCTCACGGCGCTTCGCGCTCGGTGCAAGCAATGTCTGCCTGGTTCGTGAAAATCCAACGTGCTCCGTCCCGGCATTGTAGGGATGCGAGGGTCTATGGTCATACGACTACGGCCGTAGGAGTATAGTGGTATTACTACTACTACGTACTACTACCACTGCTACCACTACTACTGCTACTACTACCACGCTACTACCACTACCACTACCGCTACCACTACTACGACTACGACTACGACTACTACGACTACTACTACTACTACTACTACTACTACTACTACTACTACTACTACTACTACTACTACTACTACTACTACTACTATTAATACTACTACCTCGTACTACTACTACCTCGTACTACTACTACTACTCTGCTAACTGACTATGTACTCGTATATACAGTAGGTACAAAGAGACCACGGTTACTTCCAAAGGCGTACACTGCTGCTGCTGCTGTGCCGGGCGGCGCTTTTTCGACAAAAGGCGGCTAGTTTCTTCAAAAAAAATTGCGGGTAAAACAAAGGTGAAAAATAATAGAAACACAAAACAGAAAAAATGACAACGACCGACGATTGTTCTTTTTGTTTTTCGAAACCCGAAACATGAAACATGAACATGAATAGTCTAAAAATAACTCTCATCACGGTACAAGCAGTCAGTAGTCAGTAGTCAGTAGTACGTACTTCGTAGATCGTAGATCCTGACATCGACATTATTTTACTGTGTTTCGTGTTTCGTGTTTCGTGCTTCGTGACGCGATGAACCTCGTACGTCGTCAACGAACCGTCATATCGGCGCTACGTATACATCACGCCTTGTCAGCAAAAGTTCTGTTCACATCTCATCGAACATAACAAATCGAGATTGCGGTACCAACCCCTCCCCACCTCCACCACAACTCTCGCACTCCCTCTCCACACCTCAGCACAGCACATCCAGCACCCTCACAACTACCTTCCCTCCAGCAAGATGGTCGCTACCCAGATGTTCCTCGGTGCTGCCGCCACCCTCATCGCGTCCTCGACCGCCTTCATGGCGCCGATGGCCGTGCGATCCGTTGCGCCCGCGTCCTCGTCGAGCTTGACGATGCAGAGCGAAGGCTCCGCATATGTCGCCACTCTCCCCGGCGCTCCGTTCTCCGACGGCAAGGTAAGCATCGCTGCAATCGTATCTAGAGCGCTGCGCCGAGCTCTCAGCCTTGGTGTGAAGGGAGTGCTACGCGTCGGCTATCCAATGTGTGGTCGCTGGGCGCAGCAAACGTAGTACTCGCTCTTTTGTTCTCGTACGCAGTGCGTACGTAGCCTGTTTACGTGTACGTACGTGTACCTATCGTAAGGTATCTGCTCCGAAAACAGAGACGGATGCAGCAGCAGTTCGAGCTGCCGCCGGTGCGCTTCTCGGGCGAGTGACACGTAAGCAGAGGGCAGGAAGCAATTGAGCCACTTACGATGCCACTCTGGTGTACCTTGTCTGTCTCGCACGCTCGGCTAACTACAGCAGCAGTACTCGTACTGAGTTGTAAATAGCTTGTGAAGGATCATGTTTGGCATGTTGACTGAACTTTTGTGAAACAAAGAACTTGCCCGTTCACGATCGATCTCCCACTCGCTGCTGCTGCTGTCTACGAACTCGTACCGCAGATCTTCGACCCGCTCGAGTTGTCCGACGGCGCCGAGCCCGGAGACATCAAGAAGTGGCGCGAGGCTGAGATCAAGCACGGCCGTGTGGCTATGCTGGCGTCCCTCGGCGTCATCGTCGCTGAGGTGAGACGTAAAACAATTCTGCAGTCTTCCGTGCGTATTCCATTGGTATACCTGTGGTATACTGCTGCCTGTAGCTGGTTCTTCTCCCGCGCTTGTCAAAAACGTAACTTTTGCTTTTGCTTTTTTCGATCTCGTCATGGCGTACATATAATACATCGTTGAAATCTACACGTCACGTGCAGCTTCCATTTATCTATGCGATAAAGCCACAAGTAGGTATACCTACTCGTACGGTACGCCTGGTGAGCCATTTATAGCTACTCGTACTCGTACTCTTGAGTCCAGCGAATATCGCACTCGGGGAAAATATTCCTGGCCCTCCCTCTGAATGACCAGCTCTCGATTGTACCTATTGGTGGCCCCTTCGGTTCAATTAAAATTAGTTGTTTTTTTTCGGAATTGTTGCGCATAATTCCATGTGCACCTCTCTTTGTCTACGCGTACTCTACGTAGCAGACTAGCAGCATCTTTTTTGCCTTCAATTGTACCTATAAATGGCTCAATTGAGCCCTTTTCTGGTAAAACTGTGAAATAATAACTGAGATAGGCTAACCGCCCACAAGGCTACGAGCGTATTTGGACCAGGTGGCCCGAGTTGCCAACAAATAAAACACCATCATTTTGCGAAATCACATTCTGCAGGGGGGGGGTGTACGATTGTTACAGACTACAAAATACTGCACACTCCGTAAGAACCCGGTAAGAAGTTGGTCTGTTGGCTAGGATAAGTTTTTTCCGACCTGGGAAAGAGCCCCCCTTTTTCGTAGGTACAGTTTGAGCCACTTATATGTAAACACGACGCCAAAAATAGGTGAAGCTTAACTTGAGTAGCCACAGAGCGATATACCCTGAACCTTTCAGCCAACACTAGGCACAATCAAGCGCTGGCCAATCAGCGGGAGGACCAGGGGGCCTTTTCCTTAGTTCCAATATTCAGTGTACCTACAAATGGCTCAAGAACATAGGTGTCGTACGCGTACCTATTTTTGGTTTTTGCCCTTTATTTATATTAATAGTTGTGGTGGTTGCCTCGCCAGGTGTGGGCGTGCGTACGTACGCACGCCCTCCGCCGCTCACGCAAACGGCCCCAGTATGGCCTTCATTTCCTCTATTAAATAGCATCCTATCTGGAAAGACGCAAGTCATGGTGAACAGCTAGTACTACAATATTAGTCACGTGGGTGTGAAAATAACACCGCAACGTTATCCGTCAGGTCAAGTTACTATTAATACTGCTGTCAACTGATGGGCATTCGCTGGCCAAGCATTCAGTACACGATGACGTGTGTACAGTAGTGTACAGTTAATTGCTTGGTTCTCCGCTATCGAACATACACGTACCCCTTAGAGTTTCTCTCGTTTCTGGCTGTGGCTGTCAACTGAACGCCCTACTCGTACTCCCCCACATTGTGTCGTCCCCCTGCTTTACAGCAATTCCACCCTCTGTTCATGGGCCCCGACTACATCGGCCCTGCCGTGGACCACTTCCAGGAGATCACCGCGCAGTACCCCGAGGTGAGCTTTTGATTGATGTGTTACCTATTGAGTACCTGGTACACGTACGCACGGGCTCAGTCGTTAGAGGGAACTTTTTACACTTACTCGGTGCATACCAGGCACGGTACCTGGTACACCAATACGTATTATGTGAATATAGAAAACTATAACACGAATGTACTTGGTACGTATGATATAGTATGATGTTTATAATAATTTAATACCTTCGAGTATTGCTGTACAAAATGTCGGCCCTGCCCGTGCAGTGACCCAAAATTGAAAATGAGAACTCATGAAAATTGAAATTTCCGGTGCGGTCCATATTTTACCAACAAGTCGCGACTGCACGTGTTTACGTCGATATATACTAACATGTCTTAACACAGAGATGGGTGATGTAGAGACTTCCCTGTCTTCCACTGCATTGCGTTTCTTTTTTTTAATTGCGAAGTATCGATGTACTGAAATATTCTTTGATTCGCCGCCGTTGCATTTTTTGTGAAAAACAGTTCTGGGTGTTCTCCCTCCTCGGCATGGCCCTGGTGGAGTACAAGTCCATCACCACCGCCTTCGCTGAGCCCAGCCCAATCACCGGCGAGGGTGGACTCAGGGACGACTACACCCCCGGAGACCTCGGCTTCGACCCCCTCGGCCTCAAGCCCAAGACCGAAGAGGCACTAGCCACGATGCAGACCAAGGAGCTCAACAACGGGCGCCTGGCCATGATCGGCATCGCCGGCATGTTGGTGCAGGAGCTCGTTAACCCGGTCAACATCCTCGGCTAAAAATAGTTAGGAGTGTCGTCGTCTCTAGCGAGACGGCCTCGTAGACGGCCAGGCACGATATGCTTGCCCACCGTTATTTGTACATACTTATGTAGCATGCTGGGGGAAGGGGGGATGGGGTTACTCATGTCATGTATGGCCGTTGTCTTATGGGGAGGGGGGGGGGGGGGGGTACTCATGTTGTGCACGGCCGTAGTCATATGACCATAGACCCTCGCATCCCTACAATGCCGGGACGGTGCACGTCGGGTTTTCACCGACCAGGCATGGAGGCGATGGAGGGGGGGGTGGAGCTCTTATGGGGGGGGGGGGGGGGGGCGGCATAGATATGGGTGGGTGCCCTTCGGCCCGTTGTTGTGTAGCCTCCAGTTCGGCAAAGTGTGGGGTGCACTATCCGGATATTGAGGCGTTTTTGTGTTGGGAGCAATTTTAATAGGTGTTTTGATGCAGTGGTGCGCAGCGGGGTGCGTTTGCTGTCGTTTTGTCCTTTCACATGAGAGTAACTTACCTAGCCATCAGTACCTACGTAATATGTATCCCTTTTGATTGGAGGGGAAATTTTTGTGAGAGTAACTATCGAGTTTTGGCTTCGAGGATTTAGGTGTTTTGACGCTGTGGTTGGTCCCCAGGGTGTGTTACCGGCGTTGTTCTCTTTCGCGTGAGAGTAATTCATTCGCGTATCTTCCCTGGCAGTCGTAATATTGACAACATGTTCGTTAGTGTGTTTGTCAGAGTTGATACCACTAGGAATTTTTTGAGTCAGCTGTACTTTTGAGGCCCCCATAAGACTAAACAAGTCACTTGAAGGGGAAGGGTTGGTGTTTTCATGGAGTCGAAATACGTCGAGTCCAGGTTTCTGGCGAAATTTCGGCGCGACTCGCGATTTTGTTGCGCGCGTGTTAAAACAAGGACCTGAAGCTGGCCGCGTTTCAGGGTGATATTTTGTGTGGTTGTTGGATGAAATCCGCAAGAAGCGGTGCTGACTTGGTGCCAGAGTTCTGTTCGAGTTCTGTTCCGAGTTCTGTTTCGTGTTCTTCCTCGAAGTTTGAGGCGCTTTGTGCGCTCAGACGTGACAATAAATGAACAAGTTTTTCTTTCTTTATTATCTTACACCCACGTTGTTTTCATACATCGTGGTTGGCGACATACACATATCTCTGATGGAGACCGCGTACGTGCGGAACCGTCAGTGAGCGTGGTTCGTTGGTTTGTCACCGATGATATTTTTGACACGTGTCGATGCTCGCGACGCACATACATATAATACCCACTTCAATGCCTACTACTGTCCATGGTTACCGGTACCGTCGCATGTAGTCGTGCTCTCGCTGCCAACCCGCGCTGAGGTAGCAGTCCAGTCGTGTATTCACTGCCGCCGTCGTAGTAGACCAATTGCTGCAGGGAGTTGAGATGTTCCTCTCCTACCTCGGGTGAAGACGGAAGCACTGCTGCTACTGTTGTTGTCGCTGTGGTTCGTCAATCGCTCCGATCAGTTGCTGTCTCGCCCCCCACCCCCCCCCCCGCGCAATGGTCACCGTGTGGTTGAACTGTTTCTCCCGCGAGTTGTGACGATTCGTATATCAACATAAACTGTCTACCAGTTCTTTCTCCTAAGGGAAAAACAAAATGTGGTGACGTATTACTTCGTAGGGGTAACGTTTACGCACGAGATGCGGCAAAGGGATGTCGAACCCAGTTTTGGAGGTTCGGTGTCCTCACACATGACCTCGCCAATGGCGCTTTCGTCTACTAGTAAAAGTCCACGTTTCTTTGCTCGTCACGAAGAGGTTTCTGCCAAGAACTGCTACTCTACTGTACCATGCTTTGCCCACTTCCGTTGGCCGATCGCCTGTCATCGGGCAGCCGGGAATACATGTCGTATGCTCACGTCGCAATGAGGTCGCGAGCGCCACTAAGTACCGGCCGATTCTCTCCGGATTCCCGATACAGAAACAGATCTCGTTGGCCGCCCCGACAGCGCTGACATGTTCCCAACAGACCCGCCGAGGGTGTCCTCTCCATCATAGCGGACGATGGTTTTATCGCACCTTGTCCAGGGTGACCCACCCAGACCACCCCTCCCTCGCCCATTCGACTGTTACTATTTAATTCTACGAAGTGTCAAGAGGAACAAAAACAGGCTAGCTATCATAGTGTTAGGATTGTAGGGTGGGACCCAGAGTATCTCTTGCCAGGTTTTGCCTATTGAGTAGGCTCTCGATGTTACTCACGTGCTGATAAAAGAGCAGTTACAGCAGCAGTTGTGTTCTACAGTCCGGCCACGAAGACTAAAGGGATGCGCTCGTTGCCTAGCCCTGAAACCCTGGTTTCCCGTCAAGGATACGCCTGGCAAGAAATACAAATACGTTCCCACTACCTGCACTCCAATAGCTACCAGCCTTTCAAGGTGATTCAAAGCAAAAATACCATAACACTAGCCCACTCTGATGAGCAGTACAATATCCGGAATTTAGGAACTTCATGGAACCCTGGTTCCACGAACTAGAACTTGATGAGTCGAAGATACCGCTCCTCAAAACCAACTGCCACACCTCTGAGCAGCAAGGCAACCACGCCGAGAAGAAACGTCAAGAGAGGGGAAAATAAAAGGCCTACGACGTACCCGTGACGCATGCTACGATAGAAGTGCACCATATTTTTTCTGAGCTCTTCACTTAAGGAGCGTCATACCTCACCGAAAATTGATTTTGGCGGAAAATAAAAGTGCTGCCGGACGCGAAATCGCATGACCGAAGTATAGTCTGAAACATTATTCGTCACAAAAATGAAAGTCTGACGAATTTCGGTTAAGGAGCCCGATCGTTCAGAAAACGATTCAGATAAAAAGTGCTACCTCTACCGTAGCACGCGTCCCGTATGGGACAGGAAAAACGTCAACGAAAATCATCACCCTATCACCGGCAACGGGGGAGGGCGGGGCGAAAATTTGTCGATGAAAAAGAGAATTTTTTCACCAGCGACACAACCCTAGCAACCGGGGCAAGGCGAAGTTCGATCGTCGAAAGAGATAACACGAACAATCACACCGTCCTGTGCCACATCATGAGTAGCCAAATTATCCAGATCGCCCCCGGCTCCGAGCGAGGGGGGGGCGGGGGCGGGGACGGAATGACGGGAAAATAAAATAACACGATAAACCGACTGCCATGTGCCACAATGAGTGGCCCGATTACCTGGACCAACCCTGCACTAGACGGGGGGGTTAGGCAGGACCAAATACGCCAGAAACGAGCCAAACCCGGCGCATAAACTCAGAAAACATCGAAGGAGAACAAATAAGAAGAAAAAAACGACCCCAAGAATCCATACAGACGGGAAAATATCGAGTGAAGCGGCGATGCGAAAATCACTTTCCGCGGCTACGCCTCGAGAGTGGTCTACAAAACGCTGGAATCTCCATGCAAATGCGCTACGTAGCTTTGCAGACACCAAGAACCTCGGACAGCCCTCGTCAAAGTTGTGTAGCGCGTCAGAGAAAGAGGGAGCTTGATCGGTCCCGGGTCATCCAAAAATGCACTAGGTATCATAGATATGCCCCATCCGAAATCGTACTCGCGCTGATTTTCCCTATCCAACATAAACCTTAGTCACCCTTGTGCCAAAAATGAGCGCCGTTGGGTAGCACCTTGGTGCTGTAGCGGTGAAGCCAATCTGCGTGTGGGGCGCAGTTGTAGCCGGGCGCAAGAAAACGCTCGCCGAATACTCCGAGAAAGCTCCCGTTATGCAGCACCAATTATCACCCGGCGGTACAGGCGGTTGGTTTGGCGGTGCTGGTTCGGGGTGCCGGCCCAGTATCGCAAAATCTCGTGGCGAGAAAGCTGGAGATCCATTTTCCCGCTCCCAGGACGTCCTAGAGAGTTCCGTCCAATGCGTTTCGTATATCACTGCGATGACCCAGCTTGACCGCGGACCGATCGGAGCCCGATGATCTTCTCCACTTCGAGTCGTTGGAGAAAGGTCGAAACGTCGTCTTGAGTGGCGTGGTACTGGGGGGGGGATTGGAGAAGTTTTTGAGAAAATATTGTGTCAACCCCGCTAGCAAATACTTCGGTATGTCACCATGGTCGTGGAGGTTGGCACAGGGCTTGCAGCGGTTAGCCGAAGTGCGCCGGCGCCGGGCACATTATAAGGTAGATCCAAATATAGAAGCTTAGCGCCGAGAGGGGAACCGTCCGGGATGTTAGCGGGGGAGCAGGGACCAACTGCGAGGAATTTGAAGGGGCCCGTCCGGTTGAGCGAGGTCTTGGCCTAGATGACCTTGGCGTCCGTGTCAGTCTTCGAGCGCCTTGGCGGATGGTGGAAGCCGTATTGTACACGAACGCCCAGCCTCCAACGACGAAGAAGGGAACCGGACGCAGTGCGTCGGATAGGGCGGGGTTTCAGCGGTCCATCCGAGAAACTGTGAGGGCATGGTGCCCACGAACGAGATCGTACGCACGCTGCTGGAGGTCGGTCGTCGAGTCGCAATAGGTGAGGAAATCGCAGGCCAAACGCTGGCGGCCTGCAACTCCAGCGCGTTCGAAAATCGTGAGAGGGGGACGCGGAAGCCTGCCCATGTGGACTTCGTTGGGAGCTAAGCTGGTGGCAGGGTTTACCGAATAGGTGTACGCAAATTCAACGTTAGGGAGCTATTCATCCCCGTTATTTTGGAACTCGCTGAAAGCCATTGCCAACATTCGGGCTATCGTGTGGTTAACACGCTCCACCCTACGTTGCCGTTGGAGTGGTAAAAGCTAGTGGCAATTTTCTGAACACCGAGAAGCTTGTAGACGGCGTGCGAAAGCTTTGAGAATGTAACTATAACTGGAGGCCGTTGTCCGAGAGTAACTGCGCACGAATCCTCAGAGGGGAATACGCCGGTTGGTGAGAACGTTAACTGCGCCCTCAGCTGTGAATTCAGCTGTAGTGACTGCGAACATATCGGGCCGGTGGCTGAAACGACTCGTGGAGAGCAAGATGCAGGTGTTACCTCGAGACGTGTTCGGAAGAGGGCCGAACCAACCAACGCTTACGACAATTCCGAGGCCTTCTGGCAGGGGCATCGAAATGACGTGCCAACGGGCCGTCCGACGCGAGTGTTTCCATTCTTTGAATTTCAGGCAGTTGCGCAGCCACCACCGGGCGCAGGTGCTCATACTAATCCACCAGCAGAAACGCTCAAGCCTTCGTAGAGTGCCTGCGGTGCCGAGGTGGCAAGAGGCCGTCCAATGTCAAGCCTTCATGGCCCAAGTGCGCACGAGCAGCGGCACGTAAATGCGAATATGCTCATCATTCCATAAAAAAGCCGCGCGCCCCACCAAGTGTTACGTGCTAGGCGGGGGGGGTGGAGTCGGCTTACGGACGAGCAGGACGATGCCGTCGTCGGTGGTGTTCAGTAGTCCTTTGCCAGGAAGCTCCTGAACCTCGCTAGAAGGGAGGGTGTTGGTGTGAAGGAAAACACGACAAGAAGTCGGTTGGCAAGGCCCCCGGCCGGCCAAGAACTATGTAGGGCATGGCGGTGTGGCACGCAGGATCGGCCTGTTGCTCCCGCGCCCAGTCGGCATACCAATAGCGCGCGGCGGAATCACTGAACTGCAAGTCAGCAGCCGCACTGAGGGTATCGAAGTTGGCCGGTGCGGCGGACAAGACGCCACTCGGGGGCGGGTGTCTTAGAAGAGGAGTTCCCATGGACTCGGCGTGGTCGCGGTCAGACGCACTAGGTACCGTCGGGACACGCGAAGCGGCAGGAGCAGGAGTCATTACGACGGTTGGAGGCGGCCGTGGCCGTGGGATCCGTGACGGGGTGATAGCACCCCGGGCGGATGGTCGAGAGGCCCCTCCGGGATCGAAGCCTTATTCAACAGCAGGCGGCGCAATGCCAGTGGCAGCGGCTGTGCGTCGGCGAGTCCGAGTGGAGATACGGCCGGAAGGCGGTAAGGTAGTCAAGGGCGCCGGTTTTCCAGGTGACAAAGGGGCGGACACGGCCAGGTCAGTGGTAGCGGCGGAATCGGCCTCCTGTGAAGTGCTCGTCGGGGAAGGAGCATGCTGGGCGACAGCCGTTGCTGCAGCGGGGGCTTCTGCAGAGCCCGTGCCGCCCTCGGAGAGTACGGCAAAAATCGAAGCAAACGCGATGTCGGCGGTAGGAGAATTGCCCGACGGCCGGGACAGCGATCGACGGTGGTGACGGAGGCAGATACACGGGCAACGAATATCCCCAAAGGAGAGAAAAGGTCGGAAATCCTCATATGTGGCCCGTTTGGGCGAAATTCGCGAAAACCCGAAGAGGCGAATGGAAGCTCACCCAAAACAGCACTATCGGAGCAGGATACTAGCCCATCCAAGCCGACACCTGGGGTCGGTAAAGAACGAGTACGAAGCCCGCTGGCCTGATAAGTAAGCTGCCGCCGTCATCGGCGTGGGAGAGGCTGGCACACCCACTGCGGTCGTGTTCCGTGGTGGGCTCTGGCAAACGAGACAGAAGATCGTATTTTCCGTTGGCGCTGCCCTTGCGGTACTCAAATGTAGTGAAACACGGTGATAAATTAAAGCCACCGCTGGACGCGCGCGTTGTGACCCCCCACTTTTCCGATGCTCTCGAGCACCTTGTGATCCGAAAAAATGCTAAACTTCGTGCCCCAAAGGTAGCCTCGAAGTCGTTGATAGCCCAGACGGATTCCAAATTGAGCGAGGTTCAGTGTCTCTCGGAACCGAGGCGAGCGCGGCTGATGTAAGCGATGGACCCCCCTGAGCCGACCGGCTGTTCCTGTTCAAGCGTAGCACCAAATCGTCCACGCAGGCGTCACAGGACGAGTGAAAGGGGCGGGAACCGTCGGCCACGGCACCCCAGTCGGGGAAGACTAAAATGGGCGGAGTGGTGAGTTCGGCGAAAATCTCTCGCACGATGACCTCTATGGCGGGAGTAACCTCAAAAACTTGACCCCCTTCTGGAGAGGGGACGTTATCCGGAGGATCCGCCTGGACAATTCTCGCAGGAAATTTCGATAGTAACCCACACCGCCCATCAGGGCAGGGACGTGCTTTAGATCCTGGGGCATGGAATTTGTTCATCAATGCAGACAATTGTTCCGCGTTCGGATGCACAACGGCCGGCGAAACGGAGTGGCCCAGAAAATCAGCATCCCTGGACCCCCGACGAGCCTTCGAGGGAGGGAGCTTGAGGTTGTGTTTGGTGTTGTCGCTCGAAGGCGGCACGTATCATCTGGAACTGATTTGTCGGGTCAGGTCGAGCACGATCACGTCGTCAAGATAGGTCGCCACCTGTCCCAAGCCCTTGATAACTTTGTTAATCACCTTGACTAACCAGTCAGGCGAGGCACTGCTGCCCTGGGGCATGACGATCCACTCGTAGAGGCCCGCGGGAGTGCAAAACGCCGTGAACGAACGATGTCATTGTGTGCGGTAATCTGATAGAACGATTTAACCAAGCCGAATAGAGAAAACACCCGTCCTTTCCCCAAGGAGTCCAGGACCTGGTCCACGCGAGGGATAGGCAGCTGGCTGAGGCTGCTGATCTTGTTGAGTTTTTTTTGTATTTGACGGTGATCCGTACGTCTCCAGACTTCTTCGGGATGACCACCAGAGAGCTCGAATACAGAGAGGTCGAGTGCTGGGTCAGGCCTATCGCGAGGTACTGGTTCAGGGTGGCGTCAACTTCCTTGGCCAACATGGGGTTGATGCGGCGGGGTCAGGTTGTGACAGGCGCGCTACCTTCCGAGACCGAAATCTCGAAAGTCAGCAGGGAGCAGGAACAGAAGTCCGTCTAGGACTTAGAAAAAACGTCTGTATTTTGCAGAGAACACCCCCCAGTCGTTCGATGGCTGAAGGGTTCCAGTCCAAGTCGTGAAAGTAAAACGCAACCGCTCACAGATGCGACGGCAGACGTGCCCAAACACTTGAGCAAGGCAGGCGAAGGCGAGACCGGAGCTACCGCAGCTGCGACGGTTGAAGCCGTAACGGCGGAGATCGGGGACACCGCAGATGGGCCAGAGGAAGGGCCGGGGGCTCGGCTGGCGTGCTGCGAGACGTCGAGCGGGATGCGCATGAGCGGGGCGTGGGCGACTCCAAGGATGTCGCCAGGCTCAAGATCTGTAGCTCCAACGAGGAAAAGGATTTGTCGCCCGGAGGGAGGAGTTAAAGTGTTCTTCAATCGAGGTTAGGTCTGACTGAGGTAGCATGCCGACCGCACAATGTCTGGTGAGCGTCTGGGAGCCATTGCTGTGAACCACGTTGGCTGCAAACAACTGTGATGTGTCGGGCAGGGTGACGCTCAAGGCGTCACCGTAGAGCAGGTGGAATCCTCCCTCCGAAGCGACGTGGTCGATGGCATAAACTAACACGCCTGTCGGGGGGGTGAGATAACCCCAGCTCGCCAAAAATTCGGGGATAATGACGAGCGGCCCCCGGGGGTACAAGCCTCCGTGCATATAAACACACGGTGGCTTGTGGACGCGAAGGATCACAACTCTCTTGCCCCAGCTTTCTCGTGAGCTGGAAGGACCAGCTATGGGGTCCGAAAGACCAGATGTACGACGGCCAGGCCACGATCGATGCTCACTCAGGTGGTAGTCTATGCGTATGAACTCAGTATAAGCTTTGGCGTGTTGTAATGATGGAGAGGTGTATTTGGGGAATAGCTGGACGCTGTTCACACCGGATGATAGTCGATACATTGAGTTTTGTAGGACTTGACGGCGGAGCCTGTTACGTACCCACAGGGGAACAGGGTCTCCTCCACATTATGAATGATGCGTGCCAAGCTTAACCCTGTAACATGGTGTCCAATCCGATAATCGAACTCGGGTTTCCTGTTACATATTGTCAGGAGAGTAGTTACGCTCCGCTCCTTACAGCATATGCTCGTCGTTGGTGAAAGTCTCTCATGCATATCCACATCTATTATATATTTTCATGAGAGTGGTTACGCTCTTCACAGCATATGCTCATCGTATAAACTATTATCGCCGCTCCTCGTCATATGCTTGTCATGCATGTGCATACGACGTAGACGATATGGACATATTTGGATGCATGCTGGATTAGTTACGCTCCTCACAGCATATGCTCGTCGTATACTGTTCATCGCCGCTCCTTGTCGCATGCTTGGCATGCACGTGCATACGACGTAGACGATATGGACTTATTTGGATGTACGCTGGACGCTCGTAGCTCGTATCTTATCTGTATGGGTAGCAGGTAGCACCGACTGGTGTATACCTAATTACTAGGGTGTTGGATTTGTCGTGTACTGCGTAGGTGCCCTGTACGTGCTTGGATATACCTGGTATACCGGTATGCTCGACCGCGAGTGTATAATATTATCGCTGGTCATATCGTAGGCAGGCAGGCATACATGGTTTTGAAAAATTGTGTTTGACCATCGCGTGCAAGGATACCTGTTGCTCATGCCCCGTCTGCCCTTTGCTTTTGCTCGTACTCGTCCGTCTGCCCGGTGTTCATCAGGATGGTACACATGATGTCGTTGGCAGCGAACGCCGTTTTGTGTATCGTGTGGCTGACCCCTCTCTGGCCAACGGCTAGGAAGGATGGTGTGTCGTGCCATCGTATGGATATAATGAATGCACGCATGTGTGCTCGAAGCTATGCATGCCTTGTTGCCTCCGTACTGTGTTGCGGTCGGCCTAATGTTTATTGACAATATTGTGTTCATGATGTCTGCCTTGCGGTTAGTTTCGTTGTTGGCAGCGGACACCGTCTTGGTTGTCGCGTAGCTGGCCCCTCTCTAGCCAACCAGCTGGGGAGAAGGATACGACGATGTACCGTGGGCAGTTTCGGTATACAAAGTGATACTATTGCTATGGGGTCGTGGATATATATCTGTTGATCACGAGGCCGAGGGTTTAATTCCCACCGCCATCTGCCACGACCCCTTCCCATGCCCAGCCCTTTTTCGGCCGTAGACGGTGCAGCGCTCTTGACGTTTTAGGCAGGGGAAACCAGAACATTTTCGCGAAGAATCGCGATCAACACATGAGGGAAATCAAGAAGGCGCTGACCCGGGTTGGAAAATGTTGAAGGACGAGATGAAGGAGGGGGGTGGATGTGGAGTGGAGGTGTTTTTGGGGCGCACTTGGCGTGCTGAGAGGGGTTTTTCCTAAACGGGTAGACGTGGCCGGGCTTTTCCCTCTTAGTCTTGGTTGGCATAGCGCGTAGAGGGGGTATAGGAAATTTCTCTATGGGGAAGAGCATTCCTCTCCTCACGTTGATGTTTGCGACGCATGTGAAATTTTGTGCGCTTCTGTCTCCTTACGTCATTTGTATTATGTTTCATTTCATAATTCGTTTTTTTTCATTGTCTTTTTGTTCTTATTTCTTTGTTTGGCTCGTGTCGTTGTGTTCTCGTACCCGGTACGTTGAAATTTCACTTGCTCTACTCATTCATTTGCGTTTATTTTGTTTTGGTGTTTTCTCTGTCTCACAGTCTGTGACCACATAATTTGTATCTCTCTAGGATTAGGAATCAGGACAGACACTGGGTGTACTGATGTAGTTGAGTAGAAAAAATGAGTTTAATGGGAAGACAACACACACTGAGAGAGGTTTTTATCCTTGACAGAAAAATTTGGCCGGGTTTTTCCCTCTCAGTCTTGGTTGGCATATAGCGTGTGCAAGGGATCCAAACAAAAAGCGAGGCTCTTGTTGCGTTGGTTTTGCGACGCATGTGAAATCTGGTGCGTGCTGCAAAGGGTTTTTCCTTGACGGAAAAAATTGGCCGGAGTTTCTCTTCTAAGTCTTGGTTGGCATAGAGCGTGGCGAGAGTCCTAGAAACAGTGATCCCCGTGTTGCGTCAGTGTTGCGACGCGTGTGAAATCCTGTGCGTACTGGGGAAGGCTTGTCTGTAGCGGAGAAATTTGGCCGGGTTTCCCTTCCGCAGTCTTGGTTGATGTAGACAACCTTAGGTCCACCGCCTAGAGGATCGCGTGGCTGTTCTGTCCCTGACCACCCAGCTGGGGGGGATGTTGCGGCGGTTCTCTGGACATAACTGTGGATCCAAGCGGGTTTCGCTTGAGGTTTGATAGACATGGAAACGGGGATAATAACGAGTGTTCCCCGGGGGTACAAGCCTCCGTGCATATAAACACACGGTGGCTTGTACACGCGAAGGATCACAACTCTCTTTCCCCAGCTTTCTCGTGAGCTGGAAGGACCAGCTATGGGGTCCGAGAGACCAGATGTACGACGGCCAGGCCACGATCGATGCTCACTCAGGTGGTAGTCTATGCGTATGAACTCAGTATAAGCTTTGGCGTGTTGTAATGGTGGAGAGGTGTATTTGGGGAACAGCTGGACGCTGTTCACACCGGATGATAATCGATACATAAGGTTTTTGTAGGACATGACCGCGGAGCCTGTTACGTATCCACGAGGGGACAGGGTCTCCTGCACGTTATGAATGATGCGTGCCAATCTTGACCCTCTAACAGGCGTACCTTAGATGGGAACACACAGGGGTTAAAGGGCGAGGTGAGTCTGTGGGTGAGCCCTTTGGGGCCAGTCTTCCTCTTGGGCGGAATTGGAGTAAAGCTGTTCTTCTTCTCTATCTCTTATCTCTAAGCAACCAGACTAGCTGCTCACGTGAGGGTGAGGTTAAAGTGGCAACGAGAGGCAAACCTGGCGGGCGAAACTACTATTATTAATACTACTACATACAGTACAGCAACAACATTATGTCCATACGTAGAGTACTATTAACAGTAGTAGTGTTATAAGGCTTAGATTGGGTAGGTGATTGGTTAACCTGTTACAAGTAGCCCAACAGACTAATGCCTCACTAATGCTTAACAAATGGTCGTATATCCGGTCCGTTCCAGGGGGGGAGAGTGTTACAAGGCTCAGATTGTGTGTAGGCAATCGGTTAACCTTTTACCAGTAGCCCAACGGGCTAACGCCTTAACAGTTCGTAGCGTACGCACAGCATATCGCACATGTAATGTGATTAGGGTAAGGACCCAGAGTATCCCTAGCCAGGTCAGCCTATGGAACGGGTACTCGTTGGTACTCACGTGTGTTGTTTGCTTCTCGGTACAGGAGATCTACTACGTATTATAATACGAAACAGGAAAGCTGTTCCAGGCTGGGTTTCTTATTTGAGAATGAGAATGGGTGCGTTCCACGCTGGCATCAGTATATAAATAATAACGTCTCCCCAATTAATTCCTTATTTTCCTGTGAATCTCAGCTTGTCTTTCTTATTATTGGCCGTTATATTTGTAGGTGTCGTCCGCCTGTCTCTGTGTGTGATCGTATTACATGCACCTGGTACATCACATGTACGTACAGTAGAGGTGGCCGATACTCTTCCCTTGCATACAATGTAGGGCAGCGGCCAAAAAAAGGTATACCTGGTCCGTTTGCGGCCAAAAACAGGTACATACTTAAACTCAAGTAAAAAACGCGCTCTACGTGCCCTGCCATTGGTCCAAAACTCGTTGTACCTGTTTTTGCCTCTTTCGAGCCCAGGTGTACCTGATTTTGTCTACTCTGCTTGACTTTCACCTTTTTTGTCGTTTTTAATCCCTTCATAGTTCCACCCTATACACCCCCTATACAAATGCCGACGTACGCGGAGACCCCCTCCTCCCTTCGCACCTCGCACCACACGCCACTCGAGCGACACACATATTATCTGCCTGCACACCTCCGCCGAAATAATACGACATAGAAGGCTCCCCTTCGGGATTGATTGTGGTTGACTTGGAATACCATGGGTGTCGCAAGCTGAGAAGAGAGAATACAGCAGCAGGCGTTCGTTCCTCGTACTATTAATAGCAGCTACTCGTATACGTCGCCACCGGGCGAGCACGAAGAACATGAAAAAACTCTACTTTGCGTTGCAAGGAACGGAAGGTTCGTGGGGTGCGTTTTTAAATTGATTTTAGTATGTACCTGTTTTTGGCCCCGAACGGACCAGGTGTACCTGTTTTTGGCCGCTGCCCTACAATGTAGGTCTAAAAAATATAATTTGATATCATATCCGTGTGGGCACACAAAATCACGCATGCCTACTGTATCACAAGTATATGTATGTGCCAGTCAGTACACTTCTTGCATTATCACTGCCTGCTCTTCTTCTGTTGTATAATACCCCATGACAGGGCATGCATGTTGTACACACACACACATATTATGTGTGCCAGTATATCATGATAATAAGTAGCCGGTATCATCGTGTCGTGAAAGAGCAGCGAAGTACTCGTACGAGTAGTAGAATTTAAACACAAACAAAGCGTAAACTGCCCGGCGGCGCATTTTCGACTGCGATTATAATAGCACCGAAGCCATGCGGGTAGTTTATTTATTCAAATTTAAATTTCGTTCGTTGCGGGTAAAAAACAACAAAGATATGAGATATCAAAATATCAAAATATCAAAATATCAAAATATCAAAATATCATCAAATAAATAAATATCAGCTGGAAACCACGAAGAAACCAACCGCCGTCCACCGGTGTCCACGTGTCCACACGTCCACACACAGAAGATTGTTCTAAAACTGAACAAGTACGTACTTCGTAGATCGTACGTAGATCCTGACATCATTGATATCGCAGATCGTAGATCGTAGATCATGACGCATTCTGATTGTGACATAGTGACACATGTTGTGATGGATGAACCGTGATGAACATACGTTGCCAACGAGCCAGTCATATTGGTGCTATATCAGCGCTTCGTCAGCAAAAGTTCTGGCTCACATCTCATCGAACATAACAAGCCGAGATTGCTGTACCGCCCCACCACCACCACAACTCTCACACTCCCTTCCACACCACACCACAGCACGTCCAACACTCTCACAACTACCTTCACTCAGCAAGATGGTCGCTACCCAGATGTTCCTCGGTGCTGCCGCCACCCTCATTGCGTCCTCGACCGCCTTCATGGCGCCGATGGCCGTTCGATCTGCTGCGCCCGCGTCCTCGTCGAGCCTGTCGATGCAGAGCGATGGCTCCATGTACGCCGCCACCCTTCCCGGGGCTCCGTTCTCCGACGGCAAGGTAAGCATCCGTCGCTCGTGCTCTCTCGCTTTCGTGCCACGCTTGGTCGTGGCTCGTAGCCTCTTGCGTGTAGTATCATCACTCTGGTGTTCTATCACATACCTGCTGTACTCGCAAGCAGCTCGGCTCCCACAAAGAAGCGATGGTATATACCTACGACTACGGACTGTACCTTTGTATAAAATAATTATAAATTACCTGGTATGTACGAAGATGACGTGAAGCTCGTTTGTTCTTGATCATGGTATCATGACTCATCGCCCTACTGCTGTGGCAATAGTGGCAGCGGCAGCATTGCTGCTGCAGCAGTGAAAATACTCGTGGTACGTCGTCCGTACTCGGTACACGCGTACTGCAGCTTGGCAGTGCACGCTGTCGACGACTAAACTCCGGCAGTGATAAGTACTCGTACGTAGCATGATGCTGTGACCTGACGATTGCTCCAACAATTATCGTACGTTCAGGTTTTCGACCCTCTCGGCTTGTCCGACGGCGCCGCGCCCGGTGACATCAAGAAGTGGCGCGAGGCCGAGATCAAGCACGGCCGTGTGGCCATGCTGGCTTCCCTGGGTGTCATCGTCGCCGAGGTGAGAGAAACTTTTGGTATGTCGTTTTATCCATGTACCCGCATGTACTGGTGCTGTACAAATGGTATTATATCCTGTCACAAGTTTGCAGCATCCTCGAGCCGGAGGGATATGCCGTACGAGATCTACCGTACCTGTGTGCCGTGTGCCTGATATAGTATGTCGAACTGCCGTCCTCATATATAGATAAGATACCAGGTTTTTGAGAGTGTACACCTCTTGCACCTCTTGATGACCAATTGCTGATGGCACTGCGAATTATATGCTGCTGTGGCGCTACTGTGGCACTCGTGTCAGTCTACGAAGCAGCAGAAGCACACAGGCCAAGTACGTACACTACACACTTCAGTATTGAGTACGTAAACACGTACTCGTAGCCCAGAGTAGTCACGTAGCCACGCACGCATCACTATGGTTGCATGTCCCTACTGGTCTGTGTCTCGACTAGAGGTGGGCACCTAGAGGGAAAATTTAAAAACCGAAAACCGGCCAAGAAGGCGTTATTCTCGAATCCAAAAACCGGTTTAAACCGATTTTTTTCAGCCGGTTTAAACCGGTTAACCGAAAACCGGTTTAAACCGGATGACAACATGAAACGCCTCCCAAATCATTGAATACAACGGTATATCAGCGTCCAGTACATGCTGTGTATGTGGATTCCGAGCCACTGCTAGCGTACTAATAGAACACGAGGTGGTATGGTACAACAACAGCACAGCATATATTTTACGGGGTAACGTGAATTCCTGGTTAACTCCATATGTCTATACGACATTGCTGCCACAGGTACTACAACACTGATTGCTGCTGCTGCAGTGCGATTTTCGTGGGCAGTCGAGACCGCAGTAGATAGATCTACGATCGACAGGGTTAGGCGCTGCATAATATATAACGAAGCGAATTAAGGAGAAAAAACTCCTGCCAACAATAAAGCAGCGCGATATTTATTATTAATAATATTATTATTCCCTTGGCTCACTCCGAGACATAGACAATTAGCACCTCCTTGCTACATGATACGGAAGAAAACTGCTCGGCACGGTCGGCCGTAACGACCCCTGCAGGCATCAGGGATTGGGAGCTCGTCACTACGACATCATTGGCCTCGGGGGCAGGCGCTAGTTCCACAGTATTCTTATTATTATTAATATTTACGGGGTAGTAGAGTTTAGCGGTGCACGGCGCACCTTTTAGCCCCGCACACCAAAACCAAGTTAGTTTCGGCCCGCACACATGGAGCAAGTGAACTTCGATCCCCCAAAACAGTCAATTTCCATCCAGACACTAAAACCAAGTAATTTTCAGCCCTGACACTAAAAACCAAATAAATTTCGAGCCCCCGCACAAAAATCAAGTTAATTACTATCCCCAAACAAAATAAATTATATTTCAATCCCCCACACAAAATACAAGTTAAAATTCCAGCCCTAACACTAAAATCAAGTCAATTTCGATATATATTCTAAAACTGAGACAATTTCGATGCCCCCACACTAAAACCAAGTCATTTTCAACCACCGACACTAGAACGAAGTATTTTTCGACTCGCACACAAAAACCAAGTCAGATAGGATACCTACACTGAAATCAAGTATATTTATATCTCCCGCACAAGAATAAAATCGTTCTCGGCCCACACGCAACTACCAAGTCATCCAGACACTAGAACCAAGTCATTTTCGACCCGTACTATATTACTACTGCTGTACGTAGCAGTGTAATCAGTCAAGAGTCGGTCCGATTCTGCCGGTTTAAACCGGTTAACCGGTTAACCGCGGTATTTTCCGGTTTAAACCGGTTTTCGGTTAACCGGTTTAAACCGGCCAAAAAAACCGCGGTTTATTTTGCCAAAAACCGTCTACTCGGGCACGCCTGCTGGGTTTCCAATAACCGGTTTAAACCGTTTTTTTTGTTAAAGGTGCCCACCTCTAGTCTCGACTATGTACTCCGTGTGCCTCCATTTACGAATGCAACTGGCCCTAACCGTAATGCCAACCCAACCAGCCAGTGGAAGGGTAACGCACCCTCTGCTCTGTTTTTTATTTATAATTTTCATTTCCCGCCTGGCTACTGATTGTCAGGGATACTGAATACCCCCCTCCCCCCCTCCCCACTACCCGCCGCTGTTTTCCCTTCACTCACAGCAATTCCACCCTCTGTTCATGGGCCCCGACTACATCGGCCCCGCCGTGGACCACTTCCAGGAGATCACCGCGCAGTACCCCGAGGTATGCATCATACGAGCATTTGATTCGACTTTTCTTTTATTGCAGTAGTCGGCTCTATGTTACGCGATATCAGTGTACCCATTAGCAAGCAGGCTATCAGTGATGGTTACCTTTGTCTGTAAATATGACGGGGCCGTATAATAAAATCGTGGTCCAGGTATGTGGCGGTAACAAGTAATAAGTGCCTGGCCATGTATCAATCAACGTGCTTAATTTAGTACATACCAGGTACAAAGTATTAAAGAGACGTCACACACCGCCGTCGTAAAGTGAACGTTATAGGACGCCCGCCCGCAAGAGAAGCACCTGGTATTGACGTACCGCTGTCAGTTTACAATAGTAGTAGCCTATTAGTAGTCCAATAGTTAACATTGATAAGACCAAGTTGGTAGATAGTTTTACCTTTCAAGGGGAATGGCTAATACTCGTCACCCTCTTGCATACTTGAATGTGAGTGCTATTGACTTTATGCTTGCTGAAGCCCGAAGCTCCCTGTGTATCCTGAAACAAGAGGATGTCTCAACGAGCTGCTTTTACCCGCGGCGATTTTCGAGATATGATGATATTCGTTCCGAACATAAATGGGAGTACATTCTGAGTGTCTTGAGATATGTACACATTCACTTGCTCCCAACTAACCCGTCAAGCTTCCCCCTGCTTCCCCGCTGCCCGATTCACCGCTTCTGTGATTTGTTTTCTTCGACCAACAACAGTTCTGGGTGTTCTCTCTCCTCGGCATGGCCCTGGTGGAGTACAAGTCCATCACCACCGCCTTCGCTGAGCCCAGCCCCGTCACCGGCGAGGGTGGACTCAGGGACGACTACACCCCGGGAGACCTCGGCTTCGACCCCCTCGGCCTCAAGCCCAAGACCGACGAGGCACTCGCCACGATGCAGACCAAGGAGCTCAACAACGGGCGCCTGGCCATGATCGGCATCGCCGGCATGTTGGTACAGGAACTCGTCAGCCCGGCCAACATCCTCGGCTAAAAGTAGTTAGGAATGTCGTCGTCTCTAGCGAGACGGCTTCGTAGACGGCCAGGCACGATGTGCTTGCCCGCCTTCATTTGTACAAACTTATGTAGTATGGGAGGGTTTACTCATGTCATGCATGGGCGTAGTCATGTGGGGAGGGGGCGGGGGGCGGCAAAGGGATGGGTGGGTGCCCTTCCGCGCGTTGTTGTGTCGCCTCCAGTTCGGCAAAAGTGTGGCATGCACTAACCGGACATTGAGGCGTTTTTTGTGTTGTGAGCAATTTTGTTAGGTGTTTTGACAATTTTGAGTCGGCTGTCTTTTTGAGGCCCCCAGTAGACTACACAATTCACTTGGGGCGGTGGTGTGGTGATGAGTCGCTAGAGAAAATTAGGCGCGATTCAGTGATTTTTTTGCGCGCGTGTTAATCAAGGATCTGAAGCGTGGCCTCGTTTCAGGGTGGTATTTTGTGTGGTTGTCGATGACATCCGCAAGAAAAGGTGCTGGTTTGGTACTAGGGTTATTATCGAGTTCTTCCTCGTAGTTTGAAGCGTTTTGTGCGCTCAGACTCGACAATAAATAAACAGTTTTTCCTTCTTATTATCTTACGCCCACGTTGTTTTCATACATCGTGGTTGGCGACATACACATGTCTCTTGACGGAAACCGCGTACGTACGGGATCGTCAGCCAGTGTGGTTCGTTGTTGTGTCACCAATGATATTTTCGGCACGTGTCGGTGCCCGTGACGCACATACACACCCAATGCCATACTACCTACGTATGGCTACCGATACCGTCGCATGTAGTCGAGCTCTCGCTCCCAACCCGCGCGACTACTACTACTACTACTGTACATCGTAGGGATATCTTCTGCACGAGACGCGGCAAAGGGACGTCGAACCCATTTTAGGAGGTTCGGTTCCCTCACGCACGACCTCGCCAATCGCGCTTTTGTCGAATAGTAACCAGCAGTACCATGACATTGTCCACATTTCTTTCCTCGTCACGAAGACGTTTCCGCCAAGAACTGGTACTACTGCTGTACTATGCTTTGCCCACTTCCGTTGGCCGATCGCCTGTCATTGGGCAGCCGGGAATAATTGTTATTTGCCCACGTCACAATGAGGTCGCGAGCACTAAGTACTGCCCGTTTCTCTCCGGATTCCCGAGACAGGGAGAACCAACAGACCTCGTTCGCCGCCCCGACAGCTCTTGACATGTTCGCAACAGACCCGCCGATGGTGTCCTATTTATCACGAGGGATACTCTAGTAGGCACCGCCTCGGCGGCGTGCGAGCAATCCTGCAGTACTCGCTCCTAGGGGGGGGTCGGCAACTCTCCCCCTTTGCAAACCTCAAAGCAGAATCCGCCTGAGTATCCGATTTTTTCACGCCACTGAGCCGATGTGCTCCCTCGCAGTGTGGGATTGTATGGTTCCCCCCTCAGTTTTGCGGCATCTAGTGTTTCTGGGCCGCGATAGCTGGATGAGTTTTAACACGCGTTCGTACCGCACCCTTCCCCCCCGACCAGAAGACGATCGGGTTTTCGGGGAACTGACGCTATTTCACCACCCCCCGGCAGCCGTATCGGCTTACGCTATAGAGCCCAAAGCTACAGGCTGTGGTTTCCACCTCCTGTCGGTGTTGCGGACGTCACCATGTCGGACGAGCCTCAGTTGCTTCAGGTCAACTTGGTACGCAGAAACGGCTCCCCTGCGCTAACAGGGCAATACCTTGTTGACATGCTCTCACAGTCGGGCTTCCTTCCGGTGCAGGAACAGTTCGTTATCTCAGGGCGACAGGTTCTTCCTCTCACAGGTGTCGTCTACCTTGAGCCGGGCGACCTCATCGGGGTCGCTGACGCCCCACTCTTGCGTATCCCACTGAGCGCCTTACAGCACAACTATCGTACCACTGACTCCAGCCTTAGCCAACCCACAGCCCTTAAGGTTTCAGCTGTCACTCACTCGCCCTCCCCAGCTGAAGCAGCTACGGCCGCCGCGTCGCCCTCGCCAGCTTTACTTGCACGATTGAACCAAAGGCCAATGTTCGTCGTTCCTGCGTGTCTGGGCTCAACTGCCGCTGCCGCTGCACCTGAAGGAGATCGCGTTCGACTTAAGTGATCCCGGGTGGACCCACTCGGTTGTCGAACAGCTGGGCGATCTACTCTGCAAATTTCCTAATGTCTTCTCCACCTTTCAGACAGACTTTGGCTCCTGCTCTCTGACGCCTTTCGAGATTTCAGTCCTGCAAGGCAGTGTGTTTATGTACGCTGCTGTCAAACGTGCTCTGTGTAAGCATAACTTAAAGCTTCCCCCCTCGAAGGCTCGACTAGGCGCCTCTGACGCCAACTTTCTGGGTCACTTCATTTCCTCAGCGGGTCTACGCCCGAGCGCGGAAAAAATGTCAGCTTTAACCAAAATGCCAATGCCCAAGGATGTGAAACAAGTCCAAGCACTGATGGGCGGTATCAACTATTATCGCAATTTTTTTCCCGACCTGTCCAAGAGACTCGGTCCGATCAACTCGCTTCTGCGTAAGAAAGTTAAGTTTTTGGTCACGCCCGTCATGGAAAAATTAGTGCGATAAATGCTCGCGGAGCTGGCGACTCCGCCGATTTTGGTCTTCCCCAATTGGGACGCTCATCGCCGACGGCTCACGCCCCTTCCACGTATACTGCGACGCTTGCATTGACGGGTTTGGTGCCGCCCTTTAACAGGAACAGTCGCATGGTTCCATGAAACCCATCGCGTACATCAGGCGTGCTATGCTCGACTCGGAGAGACATTGGACTCCTCTTGATCTGGAGACTGGCAGCATTATTTGAGCTCTCACACGCCTACGCGGCAAGCCTGTGGGGAACAAAATTCCCCATATTTTCCTATCACGAGGCATTGGAGAGCATGGACAAACGGAATTAACCACAATGCGCGAGTCCAGCGATGGCTTGAGTTCCTCACAGCATTCGACTGCACACTCGAGTACCACAAAGACAGCGCAAACGGCAGTGCCAATTTCCTGTCCCGCTTGCCAGAACCTGCCACGGAGCATGACCGCAGTGGGTCGACGAGCCTTACCCCCGTTGAGGACGGTGGTATCTACCTCTTAAGGACCTGAGTACTACGCACTCCTTCCTCGCTGATCCCAGGTGTCGGCTTGGGTGGGCTGGTGCCCCGCACTGACAGTACTGCCTTGGGCGGGGTCCCCTTAACCTCCACCAATTTGCGCGATTTTCGCACACACGGGCCACGCATAAGGATTGACGACCTTTCTGCTCCTTCGGGGAGATTCGTCCCTCGTGTCTCTGCGTCCGTCGACAGCGTCGATCACCGTCCCGGCAGCGGGCCGATTTTACCTGCCGCCGACTCCGCTTTCGCTTCGGTTTTTGCCGTGCCCACCGAGGGCGGCTTGGGCTCCGCAGAAGCTCCGCATATCGCGACCACCGTCGCCTAGCCCCTTCCCGTTTCAGGGATTTCTACCCAAGGGACCGATTTCGCCGCAACCTTCGGCTCCATCGTGTCCACCTCATCCATGCCTGGCACTCCAGCGCCTTTGACGGCGAAGCCGCCTTCGGTCCGCATCTCCACTCGGACGCGCCAACTAACCGCAACAGCATCCGGCAATGCATCACCGGTTGTTGAGTATAGCGTCGGGCCTGGCGGGGCCCCTCGACCACCTGCCCGGCGTGCTCACACACCGCCGCGAGTCCCACGGCCACGGCCCGCCTCGACCACCGCCGTGGCCCCTGTCCTCGCCACCTCGCCTGTCCCCACGGTACCCATCCCGTCCGACCGCGACCGCGGCAAGCCTGTGGGAACTCCCCTCTTGCGACTTTCGCCCCCTGCTGGCGACCCGCCGACCGCACCTACTGACGTAGGTGCCCTTGGCGGCGCTGCTGAAATGTAGTTTGCGGGTTCCGTCCCGCGTTATTCCCATGCCAACTAGGAGGGAGAGCAGGAGGCAGAACCGACGTGCCAATCCACAGTTCGCCAGAGCACCCTCGGCCGGCCGCCGGCCCTGCCACACGACTTTTTGTCGCGCTACCCCTCGCATCGGCGCCCCTCCTTTTCCGATATCCAGGAGCTTGCTGGTAAAGGACGCTTACACACAACCGACGACGACACCGTCCTACTCGTCCGAAATCCGCCGCCGCCAGCGCCTGACTCGCCTAACTCGGTGGGACGCGCAGCTTGTTTGCTGAACAACGAGCCTGTTCGCATTTACGTCCCACTGCTCATGCGACCTTGGATCATGCAGCTTGCCATTCGACGATCTCTTGCCACCTTGGTGCCACGCGCACGATGCGCATGCTTGAACAGTTCTACTGGTGAATCGTCATGAGCGTATGCACCCGGTGGTGGCTCCGCCACTGCCTAAAGTGTCAAGCACGGAAAACCCCACGCCTGACTGTCCGCTGGCCAGTCATCTTCATGCCTCTGCCAGAAGGTCCCGGCATCGCCATCAGCGTCGATTCTTTCGACCCTTGTCCGGTCACGCCGCGGGGCAACTCCTACATCTTGGTAATCATCGACCGTTTCAGTCGTCGGGCTGATATGCTTGCCGTCACTGCGGCTGAATTCACCGCGGAGGGCACGGCCAACACCTTGGTCAACAAGTATATTCCCCTCTGGGGGTGCCCACGCACCATACTCTTGAACAATGGCCTGCAGTTCTGCTCCAAGCTTTCACAAGCTATCTTTCAGCTTTTGGGAGTACTCAAGCTTGCCACAAGCTCCTTCCATCCAAACGGTAACGGAGGTGTTGAGCACGTGAACCACATTATGGCCCAAATGCTGGGTATGGTCGTCAACGAAAACCATGACGATTGGGATTTATACCTCCCTCACGTCGAATTCGAGTACAACAATTCGGTCAGCGCAGCGATGGGCTTGGCCCCCAACGAGGTGCACATGGGTAGACTTCCACGTATCCCCTCAACGGTTTTTGACCGTGCCGGAGTCGCGGGACACCAGAGTTTGACCCGCGACCACCTGGCCTATTGCAACCTGGCTACAGACCGACAGCAGCGCGCGAACGACGTTGTTCGCCAACACCATGCTCTCACCGTTTGCTGCGTTAACCGCCGGAACTCCGCCCTCGCCGACGCGCTGCGCCCGGCCCCCAATTTTGCCGCCGTGGGGGGTTGGGCATGGGTGTACAATTCAGCTTCCATCATCCGCCAAGGCGTGAAGGCCAACACGGACGCAAAGGTACATAAGGCTAAACTTGCGCTCAACTGGACGGGCCCCTACAAAGTCCTTGCAGTTGGACCCTGCTCCTCCGCCGACACCCCGGACGGATCTCCGCTCGGCGATAACCTGCTGTACTTGGATCTCCCTTCCGACCTGCCCGGTTCGGGTGCTCGCCAGCGTGTGGCAATTGCGCGCTGCAAGCCCTGTAACAACCCCCACGACAGCAGCGACGTGCCCAAATATTTACCGGCAGATCTGATGTAATACGTACTCAACAACGTCTCCAAGAAATCCCCTCCATACCACGTCACTCAAGATGGCGTATCAGCACCGCTCCAACGCCTAGAAGTGGAGAAGATCACTATTAATAGTCATCAATCAGCCCGGGGGCGTGGTGCAGTTATCTCGGTGATGTACAAGACGCATTGGGCGGGTCTCTCCAAACCGTCCTGGGAGCGGGAAATGGACCTCCAACTCTCTCGCCCCCACTTGTTTGCGTTCTTGGGCCGGTACTCCGGACCAACACCGTCAAACCGACCGCCTTTGCTGCCGGATGCGTATTGGTGCCGTACAGTGCGAGCTTTCTCGAACCAAAGGCGAACTTTTTTTGGCGCCCGGTTATGCCTACGTCCCACGCGCGGAGTGGCTTCGCCGCTACCACGACACAGTGCTCCCCAAGGGCGCTCACTCTTGGTACAAGGGCGACGATGCTTTGTGGTGGCTCGGCAAAATCCGCACGAGGGCGACTGCGGATGACGTTTACCTTGTCCAATTTTTGGACGACCCGAGGCTAATCAAACTTTCTCTCCCTCCGGCGCGCTACACGACTTCAATGGGGGCCGTACGTGGTTCTTGGTGTCTCCAGGTCCACATAGCCAGGGCACTCCCTCGAGAGATCCAACGACACGTAGATGAATCTCGAGGCACGGCCGTGGTTAGCGGACTTTCATGCCGCCGCCGCACTTGTAAGCTTTCCGTTTCTATGGGTTTTGGGGCTGGGAGTGTTTTCTTCAAGGCCTTATGTTAGCTGTTTCTTGCACTTTCGGTGCGGGTTCGGCATTGGGTTTGATATTTGGTTATTTTTTTTCGTCCTGCAGACGCCCTCCCCCGCCAGAGCCGGGGGGCGGTCAGAGCAATATGGCTACTCATACTGTGGCACAGGACTGTACTAGGTATTGTTTTTTTTTTGTCTTCCCTGTGTTCTGCATTTTTCAGCAAGGCACTCGCCCCCCCTCGCGGGGCTGTCGGTAGTGCCCATTTCCCGTTCGGTATTAGTTGTTGCCTTCTTGTCCCCCCCCCCCTTCGCCTTGCTGGCGGTTCGCGGGGGGTTCTCGACGTCGGGTTCCATCACAGCACCTGCGTTTTCGTTCGATTGCCTTTCTTTGCGCTTGTCCCGGCTTCATAGTAGCCTAGCAACTCAGAGGTGTGGGAGTGGGTTTCGAGGAACCGTATCTTGGACTCATCATTTAGAATGTTTCGTAGTTCGTGGAACTGGGATTTCCCCGAGTTTCCCATGTTTCTGCATATACGGCTCATTAGGGTGGGCTGGTGTATTAGTATGGGCTTGGAAGGATTGTAATTACCTCGCAGGATAGGTATTGTAGGGAAAGTAGACTAAAAATGTCGATCAACATACGCTACAAGAGTTTTTAGCCTTTTAAACTCGATTTCCACCACATTCTCCCTCACTAAACCTGACTTATCTCTTCGATGTAAGTCAGGAAACCCGATGAGACTCTGAGCATCCAAGTTTTACCTCCGACTTTTCGGTACTGGACTCAGTATGCAATGATCGCATTGCTCTCATCGTTCCTTTCTGGGTGTTTTCTAAGTGAGTGAGTTTTACAGGTTCTTGAACATGAGATTTTGCCCATTTTTTCCTTTTTATGGGATGAAGGTGAGGATCGAACCACCGACCTCAGTCTTCAGAATCTCACGCCCTGCCTGCGACGCCATTGTAGGGAAAGTAGACTAAAAATGTCGATCAACATACGCTACAAGAGTTTTTAGCCTTTTAAAATCGATTCCACCACAGTAATTGGTCCGTTTTCGTAATACTTAGATGGCATTCGTATTCGGGATAAATATAAGCAGAATGGCAGGGCGTGCCAGATTTCATCACGGTTCTGGGGTAATAATAAGGCTGCTTCTACGCGTGATTCTACAAGAAAGTGAGTAACACCAAGTATATGATAGTCCGTTGGGCTACTGCCAAAATATTACCTACCCAATCTAAGCCTTATGACACTCTCCCCCCCCTGGAACGGACCTGACACACGGGGTCGACGCGTGTGACCAGAGCGCGGTTCCTATTTATGGGGATCCATAATAAGCGTTTTCAGATTCTTGACATGATGAGGAACTTCGTAAAAAGCATTTTCTGGTGGTCGTGAGATTTGAACTCACGACCACTACAACCCATGTCCTGCCGTCGACGCCATTAGTCCGTTGGGCTACGAGTACTGGTGAAAAGTTAACCAATTAGACCTGCCCTTTTTTTTTTTTTTTCCATCCTATTTATTATCTTCGCACTTCTGTCTTTCTCCCACCCTATAGTCGTAACTCAGATCCGGGGTCACAAAGTAGGCTCCTCTCCCTCCTCCCCAACTCCGGTTCTTGTGCCTTTATTTTTATTGCGCAGAGGGCTCAGCCTTCTCAACGCACGTCGATCTTCATCGAGTTTTGCTAGCTCACGCTCTCGCGCTTTTCGCTACGTAGTCAAGATATTTTTTTGCGAGAAAAAGTCCCTACGAGCATGCACCCGGGGGGGCTGGAACTCACGATCTTGACACTAACAGGCTTCTTCGTGGTTACCTGCTAGCCCACCGGGGCGACCGGCATCCAATCTAAGCTTTATAATACTCCAAGTATACCCAGAGTATCGAGTTTTTATTTGTATTCCGAGTACTGAGAGTATTAGAGTGCTGGTGGCCTAAATACACTCGGAGTACTTAAGAGTATGAGCAGTACTGAAGGCCCAAATACTCCGAGTGCTGGGAGTATAAGCAGTACTTATCTTCGAGTACAAGCAGTAGTACCCGAAGTGCAAACATCTAAATTACTCGGAGTACTCCGAGTATCGAGAGTATTAAACACCGAAATAATACTGCGAGTACACAAAGTACCTGAAGTGTTTTTTCTCTAAAATACTCTAATTATACTTCCAGGTAATGGGAGAATCTGTGAATTTTGAAATGCTATAAACGCCAGTCACATGCTCCCAGAATCTGGGAGGAATGACGGCCGAGTCTTTAAAATGATGCAAATATGCACAGATGCTCCGAGTACCTTGGAGTAAAGTAAGGAGTATTGGAGATAAAATACTTCAGGTACTTCGTGTACTCGGGGTATTTCGGGGTTCGATACTCCGGGATACTGTTGTACTCGGAGTATTTCGGGTATGAACACTCTCGATACTGCTTGTACTCGGAGTATTTCGGGGTCCGATACTGCGGGTACTCCTTGTACTCCGAGTATTTGGGGCTTCAGTACTGCTCATACTCAAAGTACTCCGAGTATTCAGGCCGCCAGTACTCCAATACTCTTATGTACTCGGAGTACGAAATGTACTCGATACTCGGAGTATACTCGGAGTGTGAAGTACGTTAGGAGCATCTTTGCATCGTTTTAAAGACTCGGCCGTCATTCCTCCCAGGTTCTGGGAGCATGTGACTGGCGTTTATAGCATTTCAAAATTCACAGATGCTCCCATTACCTCGGAGTATAATAAGATAGTATTTTACAGAAAAAAATACTCCAGATGCTTTGTGTACTCGCAGTATTTCGGTGTTCAATACTATCGATACTCGGAGTACTCCGAGTAATTTAGATGTTTGTACTCCGATTATACTGCTTGTACTCGAGTATAAGTACTGCTCATACTCCCAGTACTCGGAGTATTTGGGCCTTGAGTACTGCTCATACTCCAAGTACTCCGAGTATTTAGGCCACCAGTACTCTATAGACTAATACTCTCAGTACTCGGAGTACGAAACGGACTCGACACTCCGAGTATGCTCGGAGTGTCGAGTATACTCGGAGCATTTGTGCAAATATGCTCCTAATATACTTCACACTCCGAGTATACTCCGAGTATAGAGTGCACTTCGTACCCCGAGTACTTATATAGTATTAATATAGGGTACTGGTGGCCTGAACACTCGGAGTACTTGGAGTCTGAGCAGTACTGAAGCCCCGAATACTGCGAGTACAAGGAGTACCCGCAGTACCGGACCGCGAAATACTCCGAGTACAAGCAGTATCGAGAGTGTTCATACCCAAAGTACTCCGAGTACGAGCAGTATCCCGGAGTATCGAACCCCGAAACACTTCGAGTACACGAAGTACCTGGAGTGTCTCTTATCTCCAATACGCAGGTACTCGGAGCATCTGTCCAACCTTAGCATTCCAACTTGTTCCAACACGAACAACAAGTATCGAATATCTGAAGGGCGGCGCATTTTCGACTGCTTTTTTATGATAAATACTCGTATTTAGTAGCACCGAAGACAGGCGGGTAGTTTATTCAAATTTAAATTTCGTTTGTTGCGGGTAAAAAACACGAAAGCTGGAAACCACGAAACGAACCGCCGTCCACCGCTGGGTCCACAGACGATTGTTCTCGGACGACGGTACTGCTGCTGCTGCTGTACGCTGTACGTACTTCGTAGATCGTGGATCCTGACACCATTATTATCATTGACATCGCAGATCGTAGATCATGACAATGTGGCATTCTGATTGTAACATTGTGACATGTTGTGACCGATGGACGATGGATGAACCGTGATGAACCGTGATGAACCTACAGTACGTTGTCAATGAGCCAGTCATATCGGTGCTCTACGTAGCGCCTCGTCAGCAACTTCTGGCTCACATCCCATCGAACAAATCAAACCGAGATTGCTGTACCAGCCCACAACCACCACAATTATCGCACTCCCTCTCCACACCACAGCACAGCACATCCAACACCCTCACAACTACCTTCACTCAGCAAGATGGTCGCTACCCAGATGTTCCTCGGTGCTGCCGCCACCCTCGTCGCGTCCTCGACCGCCTTCATGGCGCCGATGGCCGTGCGATCCGCGGCGCCCGCGTCCTCGTCTCGCCTGTCGATGCAGAGCGATGGCTCCATGTACGCCGCCACCCTTCCCGGGGCTCCGTTCTCCGACGGCAAGGTAAGCACCCCTCGTTCGTGCTCTCTCTTTCGTGCCACGCTTGGTCTTCGAGGCTCGTAGCCTCTGCGTGTACAGTAGTACCCTCACTCTGGTGTTCTATCACATACCTGCTGTACTCGCAAGCAGCAACGCGGGCGGAGTGAGTTGGACTGCTTGCGGTATACCACCACCAGGTGGTCATCTACGTATATGAGAGCGTCGGCTCCCACAAAGGAGCGATGGTATGATATGTATGTACACATGATGACATGAAGCTCGTTTGTTCTTGGTCATGGTTTGATGACTCATCGCCCTACTGGCAATAGTAGCAGCGGCAGCATTGTTGCTGCAGCCTGCTGCAGCAGCAGTAAAAATAGTACGCCGTCCGTACTCGGTACTGCATGCAGCTTGACGGTGCACGCTGTCGACGACTAAACTTCGGCAGTGATACTCGTAGCACGATGCTGCATCATAGCCTGACGATTGCTCGAACAATTTTCAATTTTCGCACGTTCAGGTTTTCGACCCCCTTGGCTTGTCCGACGGCGCCGCGCCCGGCGACATCAAGAAGTGGCGCGAGGCCGAGATCAAGCACGGCCGTGTGGCCATGTTGGCTTCCCTGGGTGTCATCGTCGCCGAGGTGAGAGAACCGCCCAGTACGATGTCATTTAGTATCTACTGCCTGCGACAGGCGTAGCGTCGTGGCGTGGGAGACGGGAATACCGGTAGTAGTACAGCAGCAGTCATCTTTAGGTCTTTACGTGAAACAAAGTACAGCAGTACAGGACACCTAATAAGAAACAGGAAATCTGGCCCAGGCTGGATTTCTTATTTGAGGGAGGGTGCTTTCTACACTAATTTCAAGATAGCGACTCCCGAATTTCCCATTTCCCTCTAAATCTCAGCCTGGCTTTCTTTATTAACCTGTTTCTTGTTAGTTGTCCTGTACTGTACTTAGAATACGAGAGTGGGACCCTTTTCGTATTACAAGTATCATACTGCATTACAGATTACAGGACAGGACACCTAAAAAAACAGGAACTTCATGTTTTCCTCTAAATGTCACCCTGGCTTTCTTATCAGCTTGTTTCTTATTAGGTGGACCGTACTGCTACTGCTACGCATACCGGTACTCGTACTGCTATTAAACAGTGTACGTTTGTACTGCTTGTACCTGACACCTGGTGATGACAGGGTTAATTGTCCATGTCCATGTAGGCCAAGTACGTGCGGTACACACTTGAGCTGTGAGGGGGTAGCCCAGAGTAGCCACGTAACCACGCACGCATCATTCAATAAAACATGGTTGCATGTCCCTACTCGTCTCTGTTTCGACTATCATACTCTTGTGTGCAGTGCAAGGGTAACGCACCCACTGCTCTTTTTTTATTTATAATTTTCCTTTTCCGCCTGGATACTGATCGCCAGGGATTGCAGTACTGAATACCCCCCTCCCACTCCGTCCCCGTTACCCGCCGTTGTTTTCCCTTGACTCACAGCAATTCCACCCTCTGTTCATGGGCCCCGACTACATCGGCCCCGCCGTGGACCACTTCCAGGAGATCACCGCGCAGTACCCCGAGGTATGTATCATACGAGCATTTGATTTTACCACGTATACTGTCGTAGTTACAATGCTCGGCCCTACAGTACATTATGCGATACCCATTAGCAAGCAAGCTATGATATGAGTGACGGTTACTTTTGTCTGTAAATATGACGGGGCCCAGGGCCGTATAAGAAATTCGCGGTGCAGCTATTCCAGGTACGTGACGGTAAAGTAACAAGTGCCTGAGCATGTATCAACCATGCTTAATTTAGTAGGTACATAGTAATAAAGAGACGTCCCAAACCGCCGTCGTAAAGTGAACGTTTAGGACGCCCGCCCGCAAGAGAAGCACCTGGTATTGACATACCGCTGTCAGTCTACTCGTAGTGGTAACCCATCAGTAGTCCAATACTTAACATTGATAAGACCAAGTTGGTCGATAGTTTTGCCTTTCAAGGGGAATGGCTAATACTCGTCACACTATTATTTGAGTGCTTAAAATGTGAGTGCTATGCTTTATGCTAAGCCTGAAGCTCCTTGTTTATACCGAAACAAGAGGATGTCTCAACGAGCTGCTTTTACCCACGGCGATTTTCGAGACATCATGATATTTGACCCGAACATAGATGGAAGTACGTTCTGAGTGTCTTTATATGTACACATTCACTTGCTCCCAACTAACCCGTCAAGCTTCCCCCTGCTTCCCCGCTGCCCGATTCACCGCTGCTGTGATTTGTTTTCTTCGACCAACAGTTCTGGGTGTTCTCTCTCCTCGGCATGGCCCTGGTGGAGTACAAGTCCATCACCACCGCCTTCGATGAGCCCAGCCCCGTCACCGGCGAGGGTGGACTCAGGGACGACTACACCCCAGGAGACCTCGGTTTCGACCCCCTCGGCCTCAAGCCCAAGACCGACGAGGCACTCGCCACGATGCAGACGAAGGAGCTCAACAACGGGCGCCTGGCCATGATCGGCATCGCCGGCATGTTGGTGCAAGAGCTCGTCAGCCCGGTCAACATCCTCGGCTAAACATAGTTAGGAGTGTCGTCGTCTCTAGGGAGACGGCTTCGATTATTTGTACAAACTTGGGTAGAATGGTGTGCTGAGGGGGGAGGGGGAGGGGGCGTACTAATTTTTTGCTTACCTTAGTCATTCGACCATTGGCCAAGCATGCCTTTCAAGAGGGAGTGGGGGGGGGGCGTATTCATGTTATGCATGACCGTAGCCGTATGGGGAGGGGGGGTCGAGGGGGCATAGGTATGGGTGGGTGCCATTCCGCGCGTTGTTGTGTTGCCTTCAGTTCGGCAAAGTGTGAGATGCAATCACCGTATATTAAGGCGTTTTTGTGTTGCAAGAATTTTGTTCGATGTTTTGACGCAGTGGCGCGCAGCAGGGTGCATTTGCTGTCGTTGTTCCCTTCCATGTGAGAGGAACTTACCTAGCAATCGCTACGTAGGTATCCTTTTTATTTTGGGGGCATTTTTGGTGAGAGTAACTATCTAGTTTAATTTGGGGGATTTTGTTGTTTTGACGCGGTGGTTGGGTGTGATACTGGCGTTGTTCTCTTTCGCGTGATAGTAACTACTGTCTGTATCTCCCCTGGCGGTCGTGATATTGAGAATATGCTCGTTAGGGTGTTGCCAGAGTTGATTCCACTAGGAATATTGAGGCGGTTGTACTTTTGAGGTCCCAGAAGACCACACGAGTCACATGCTGCTTAAGTGTATGTCGTGTGCTCTGTGTGCTACAGCGACTGGATGGATTTCTGTCCCTCGCTTTCCGGGTGATTTTTTAGGTTGAAGCCTCCATGATAAACATCGCCGGCATGTTGGTGCAGGAGCTCGTCAGCCCGGGCAACATCCTCGTAGTCTAGGATGGCTTGTCACGCTTATACAAACGTACTTGGCCGGGGGGCATGGTATGGTCTTGGAGTTGCTAGCGAAAATTAGGCACGACTCGGCGATTTTGTTGATCGCGTGTTGATCAGGGACCTGAAGCGTGGCCTCGTTTGAGGGTGATCTGTGTGGTTTTCGATGAAATCCGCAAGGGGGTGCTGATTTGGTACTAATAGAGTTATTTTCGAGATTTTCCTCGTAGTTTGAGGCGTTCTGTGCGCTCAGACACGACAATAAATAAACAAGTTTTTTCTTATTATTATCTTACGCCCACGTTATTTTCATACATCGTGGTTGGCGACACATACACATCTCTGACGGAGGCCGCGTACGTACGGTACCGTCAGTGTTGATCATTGTTGTGTCACCAATGATATTTTGGCACGTGTCGGTGCTCGTGTCGCCCATACCCACTTCAATGCCAACTACCTGGTACCGTCGCATGTAGTCGAGCTCATTGCTCCAACCCCGCTCGAAGGCAGCCATATGTTTACCGCCGTCGTACTAAACCAATTGCTGGAGGGAGTTGAGGTGTTCCTCTCCTACCCCGGGCGAAGACGTGAGCACTGCTGCTGCCGCCATGGTTCCCGTCAATCGCCCGGATCAGTTGCGGTTTCGCCCCCCATCCTCCTCCCCCCGCAATGGCCAAGATACTGATAGTTAACAATGTGGCACTCTGAAGCGGCCAGGTAATAGGGGAACAACGCCAGTAAACGGAGCAAGGTAAGTCAACCACAGCCAACACGCTAAAAGATGTCCAGAAAAATATCCGGATGTGTAGACCTGAGTCGACTATTAATAGTTATAGATGACAGCGTGTGTCCCTAGAGTATAACACGCACATACGTTAACCTATGGTAGCTACATCGGAGCTGGACCGCTCGCGGTAGGAAACGCGTTGAGAGGTGTTGGAAATGCGAAGACACCACAGAGGAAAAAATAATCAAGACACCCCAATAAATAAAGGCCATTGCGGTCCATTTACTGTGGAACCGACGCACCAAACGTGGGGACGGTCATGTGGTCTGGTGGCCTGAAAGGAGGGCCAAGGCAACGGACATGCTACGATAGTCGTGGAAATAAACTACACAAGAGCTGAAATCCGGTGTCGCCATGGTCCAGAGATCTTACGAAGACGGGGACCTGCGAGACCGGAGACGGGATAGAACAGACCCCAAAAAATATAAACTCAGACAATAACTTAAAGACGCCCGGAATGCAACTAACTACAAGCACAAGGTCACCGCGATTCGGCAGCCTGAGCCAATGTGGGCGGGCGAGAGCGGTGGTGACGGGTCCCAAAGTAGAAACCGAGCACACTAAAAACACTGTTTAACCACGGTCCATCTGTCGCCACGTGCTGGGGCGGGTGAGGGCTGTGATGAATGCTGGAAAAGGAAGCAGGTGCTACCGTACACAAAAGACCAAGCCGAAATGCGCGGATATCGCGGGCGGAACACGCCTAAGTTCTAGATAACCCAGAAGAACTACGCGTAACTACTGTCGATGATTGAAGACTATCCCAGAAAAACTGTTTTACGCTACTCTAGAAGAACTATGTCATGCCATGGAAGTAAAAACTATCTCAAACCAAGTACGCGAAGGCAATGAAGGCTAACTAGGGGCGAGGGGGGGGGCTCCGCGGGGCGTATCTGTGCTCCGCAGTACCCCACGGGCTAGGCTCCCAGTCCCATGGTGTTGCAAAACACCACGAGCCGGGGATAGCGTTCCGGGCGGTAGTGTAGCGGGCAGGCTGGAGGTTGATCTTGATGGGGCCGGGGTTGTCCAGGAACCGGATTATGTAGGAACCGTCCGGGGAAGAGTCCGGGGGGCTGTCCGAAGAGGCGTCCGAGGGCGCGCGTTGGGCATTTTTGCCAAGCCACCAGAGGTCGTCGCGCGCCTTGTACCAACTGTGTGCCCCAGAGGGGGGATTGGTTGAACTGAAGTTGCGGAGCCAGAGGTCGCGGGAGACCAGGGTAGCCGGGGGCGAGAAAGATTTGGCCTTGCGATCGTGGAAGTTCTCGGTGTGCGGCGCCTATGCGCATTTGTCGGTAGAGGCGGTTTGCCTGTCGGTGTTGTGCCGGGACTCCTGTCCAGTAGAGGAAGATGTGGCGCCTGGAGTGTTGGAGGTCGAGCTCGCGTTCCCAAGAGGGGCTAAGAAGTCCGGCCCAGCGGATCTCGTGCAGGACGGCGATAACCCCGCCACGGCCGCTTGCGAATTGATGGCCGGTGATCCGCTCGACCTCGAGGCGATCCGGTGACGGTGCGACGTCGTCGATCGGGACGTGGTAGGGCGGAGACTTGGCGACGGAGGCGGTGATAACGTAGGTGGTGAGGTCCGCAGGCAGGTACTTGGGGAGGTCGTTGGTGTTGTCGTGGCTCCGGTAAGGCTTGCATCGTTTTGCGGAGACGCGGCGCTTGAAGTCCCGTCCGGGAAGGTCGGAAGGTAGGTCGAGGAAGAGTAGTCTGTCGTGTAGGGGGAGGTTGTGGGGGGTATCGGAGGCGGGCGCCGGGCCCACGGCGAGGATCCTGAAGGGGCCGTTCCAATTGAGGGCGAGCTTTGTGTTCAGCACGGTTGCGTCGGTGTCCTTTTCAGCGCCCTGTCGAATGGTGGAGGCGGAGTTGTATACCCAGGCCCAGCCACCTACGGTGATAGGAGGGGAGGCTAAGAGGGCGGCCATGATGGGGGCGTTTAGGCGTTGCAGGCGCGAGGTGGTGATGTGGTAGAGCTCGCGGACGAGGGAGTAGGCGCGTTGTTATCGGTCGGTGGCAAGGTTCATGTATGTGAGGTGGTCGTGCTCCAGGCTCTGGTGATCGCCGATGTTGTCGGGTTCGAAGACGGAGAGCGGGAGGCGGGGAAGACGGTCGATGTGGACCTCGTTGGGGGCAAGCCCGGTGGCGGCGTTCGCGGAGTTGTTGTAGGCCGAAGAGACGTGCGACGGCAGTAAGTCCCAGTTATTTTGTTGTTCGTTGCCGGCTATGGAGAGCATCTGGGCCAATACGTGGTTGACGCGCTCGACGCCGCCGTTGGTGCAGAGGTGGTAGGCGCTTGTGATAAGACTAGTGTACGAGGACAGGGTATCCCTAGCCAGGTCAGCCTATGGAACGGGTACTCGTTGGTACTCACGTGTGTTGTTTGCTTAGAGATAGAAGAAGAGCAGCTTTATTCCTTTCCGTGATGAACGACCGAAAAGGCAGGTGAGATGGCCAAAAGCCATCCGGGAACCATCCCCGGTCCCCACATAAGATACGCCTCCCAAGTACTACCAACACGGTTCTTATACCTGATACCAGGTATTTACCAAACGTTTCCACATCATACCAGCAGTACCATAACACTAGCCCACTCTGATGAGCCGTATATGCAGAAATATGATAAATTCGTGGAAACCCCGATTCCACGAACTAAAACATGAGTCGAAGATGCGGCTCCTCAAAACCCACTCCCACACCTCTGAACGGCAAGGCTACGAAGCCGAGCAAGGAACGTCAAAAAAGCAGAAACTTTGGAACCGAAATCCTGCAGTCATTGTACATGAACTGCCCCCCCGGCTCGAGAGCGGGGGCTCGGTAGAACTGATAAAACTGGAAAACTAGACACTTAGAAACTTCCCCGAAACCCGGCCCAAAACATTCAGAAAGCGTGTCCTAAGCCCCAAGTTAGTGGCTCGATTATCCAGACCCGCCCCGGCATTGAGCGGGGGGGGGACGGCAGGACGAATTACGCTAAAACTACCCCCAAAACCGCCCCAGAAAAAATATCAGAAAGTGGTAGGCGATACTGAGAAGAAAAACAGTCCGAACCGAAAACTCGGAAAACGTCGCAAATACAAACTACAAAGAGGTTCCGCCCCAATCCCCTGAAACAACATGAGAAAAGAATCGAGCGCAGCGGCGACGCGAAAAATTCAGCTGTCCACTGCTGCGCCTCGTGATTCATCTACGTTACGCTGAACCCCCCGCGTAAACGCGCTAGCTAAGTGTACTTGTAGACACCAAGAACCTCGTACAGCTCCTGTTGAAGTCGTGTAGCGCGCCGGAGAAAGAGGAAGCTTGATCGGTCCTGGGTCATCCAAAAATCGAACGAAGTAAACTCCGTCCGTTGGTGTAGTCGCGCTGATTTTCCCGAGCCACCACAGACCGTCGTCGCCCTTGTACCAGAAGTGGGCCCCGTTGGGAAGTACGGTGACGTTGTACCGGCGAAGCCATTCGGCGTGCGGTACACAACCATAGCCGGGGGCCAGGAACCGTTCGCCGTTACTCCGAGAAAGCTCCCGTTGGGCAGCGCCAATCCTCATTCGACGGTACAGGCGGTTGGTTTGGCGGTGCTGGTTTGGGGTGCCGGCCCAGTATCGCAAAATTTCCCGGCGAGAGAGTCGGAGATCCATTTCCCGTTCCCAAGACGGGCGAGACAGTCCCGTCCAGTGCGTCTCGTACATCACCGCTATGACACCACCTCTGCCACGAACCGACTGGTGTCCCGTAATTTTCTCCACTTCGAGACGTTGGAGAGGAGTGGAAACGTCGTCCTCGGTGACGTGGTAAGGGGGGGATTTCTTGGAGAAGTTGTTGAGGACGTATTGCGTCAACCCCGCAGGCAAATACTTTGGCATGTCGCCGTGGTCGTGGGGGTTTGCACAGGGCTTGCAGCGCTGTACCGACACGCGCTTACGAGCATCAGCGCCGGGCATGTCGGAGGGCAGGTCCAGGTATAGGAGTTTAGCCCCGAGAGGGGATTTGTCTGGGGTGTCCGCGGAGGAGCAAGGTCCGACTGCAAGGACTTTGTAGGGCCCCGTCCAGTTCAGCGACAGCTTGGCCTTGAGGACCTTGGCGTCCGTGTCTGTCTTGGCCCCCTGACGAATGGTGGCTGCCGTATTGTACACCCACGCCCAGCCGCCAGTGACGAATTTGGGGACCGGACGCAAGGCGTCGGAGAGGGCGGAGTTGCGCCGGTTCACGCGAGCAACCGTGAGGGCGTGGTGTTCGCGAACGATGTCGTACGCGCGTTGCTGGCGGTCCGTCGCCAAGTCACAGTACGCGAGGTGGTCGCGGGCCAAACTCTGGTGGCCGGCGACGCCTGCGCGCTCAAAAATCGTGAGAGGAAGTCGAGGGAGCCGACCCATGTGGACCTCGTTGGGAGCCAAACCCGTGGCGGCGCTGACCGAATTGTTGTACGCAAATTCGACGTGGGGGAGCTGTTCATCCCAGTTGTTCTGGAGCTCGTTGACGACCATCGCCAACATCTGCGCCATCGTGTGGTTCACACGTTCCACCCCACCATTGCCGTTAGGGTGGTAGGAGCTCGTGGCGATTTTTCGAACTCCGAGAAGCTGATAGACGACGTGCGAAAGCTTCGAGCAGAACTGGAGGCCGTTGTCCGAGAGTATGCTGCGGGGGCATCCCCAGAGGGGGATATACTTGTTGATGAGGATGTTGGCCGTGCCCTCAGCGGTGAATTCGGCGGCGGTGACGGCGAACATGTCGGCGCGGCGACTGAAGCGGTCAGTGAAGAGCAAGATGTAAGTGTTGCCCCGGGGCGTGGTCGGAAGGGGGCCGAAGTAGTCGACGCTGACAGCTATGCCGGGCCCTTCAGGCAGGGGCATCGATATGACGGGCCATCGGACCGTCAGCCGCGAGGTTTTGCGCGCTTGGCACTTCAAGCAGTGGCGTAGCCACCACCTGGTGCAGATGTTCATACCGATCCACCAGTAGAAACGTTCGAGCATACGCAGGGTGCGCGCGGTTCCCAGGTGGCAGGAAGCTGTGGAATGGCAGGCCTGCATGACCCAGGGGCGCATGAGCAGCGGCACGTAAATGCGCAGGGGCTCGTCATTCAACAAGCAGGCTGTTCGGCCCACCGAACGCGTGGCGTCAGGCGCTAAGGGTGGAGACGGCCCGGCAGTACCATAACACGCTGGTGTTGACCTTGTTGACGCCAAGGCGGTCATAGACGGCGCGAGCGAGTTTCGATGTAAAGTGTAGGCCGTTGTCCGAGAGGAGTGTCACTGGACACCCGCAAAGGGTGATGTACTTGTCGATGAAGATGTCAGCGGTGCCCGCGGCCGTGAACTGAGCTGCTGAGACGGCAAACATGTCGGCGCGGCGGCTGAAACGGTCGGTGAAGAGTAGGATGTAGACGTTTCCGCGTGGGATGAGGGGCAAGGGGCCGAAGTAATTGACGCTGACGGTGGTGTCAGGGCTGTTCGATAAAGAGAGGGAGAGGATGGGCCATCGGATAGTTTGGCGGGATGACTTGCGGGCCTGGCACATGAGGCAGCGGCGTATATCCACCAGCGGGCGAAAACGTCCATGCCGACCCACCAGAAGAAACGTGCCATCATGCGAACCGTTTTCGTGTAACCCCCAGGTGCAGGGAAGATGTGGCAGTCTGTAGTCTGTAGCACCCAGGGGCACATCAGAGCATATCATCACATGACGAATATGATAATGCCGGTTTAATAATGCCGGTGCCCTATATAATGCCGGTGAAATCGCTTGGCACGGCCGGAACCCGCTTTAATGCCGAACCGGCATTATACCGGACACGTCCTTTATAATGCCGGTTCCGCCACTTGGGTGCCCCTCAATAATACCAGTTCTACCCCCTGTTGCTGTACATCTACATCGACACTGCACACAAGCACCAGAGCAACAGCAGTACATCTACCGGCACCACCAGCAGAGGAACACCATGCCCTGCGCAGCCGGTGAACTGTGCACTTTGAAAGAACTTACGCCAGTAGCCCCTGACGGCCAACCATGTCGGGGAGGGTGAGGTGGGCGACTGCACGGCTTGTGTGGTGAACCAGAGCAAAAGGGCAGAAGCGAAATCCACCTCATCTGCCCTCGATGCGCTGCCGATAAGCAATCCGCCGACGCCTCGAAGGCTTCCGCGAGCAAGCGGCCAGTGCCAGCCACGGGTCTCTTTGGTGCGGGAGGGTCGAAGCGCGCGAAAGCTGCTGGAGGGAAACAACCTCACCCCAACCCCTCATCACATAACAGCCGCTTTTCCTAAATGAGAATTGCCTTTCCGATGAGAATGAATCTCGATTTTCGTACTTCGTTATTGTTTAAGAGTTGTTTTTCGCTCACGATCAAAATTTGACCTAGAAAACATGTTCCTCGATGGTAGGTATCGATCCACGTTTTTTTTTCTAAACAACCTTGACAGGCTCCAAAAATCAAGGATTTAAGATTTTCTGGGATCTTCGATATCTTGAGACTGCCGATGCCGATTTCATTTTTTTTTGTCATCGACGGGTGTCATAACTGACAATAGTTTACAGTGAAAACATGACTGTAAGGGAAGTATATCTCTTATCATTCAAAAACGAATATTTTCGATTTCCATTTTCATCGGAAAGGCAATTCTCAATTTGGAAAATCGGCTGTTACATTGTACTCTTGTTCGCGTATTGCCTTGAGTGGTGCACTCTGAAACTCAATGATTCTTCAATAGTGCCGTTATCGGCATTATTGAAGTATCCCAAATCGTGAATAATGCCGAATCGGCACTATTCACGAATAATGCCTGTGCCCGCTATAATGCCGGTATCGAGGCCTGGCACACACCGGCATTATAGAGGGACCACTACTGTATACAAGTATATCATATATTTTTTTTTATTACCAGTATACATGCTGTTATATGACTTAGATTGGGTGGTGGGGTGATTGGTTAACCCGTTACCAGTAGCCCAACGGACGAATGCCTCATCAATGCCGTATTAACAAATGCCCTACTAAATTGGCATCGCCGGCAGGACATGGATGGGTTGTAGTGGTCGTGAGTTCGAATCTCACGACCACCATGATGATGGACACGTTTTATAAAGGAAAGCGAATTTCCCCATGACAAGAATCTGAAAAACACTCTTCCTTGGCCCCCCAGAGATTTACTACTGCTGCAGCAGTAAGTACTGTAAAAAATTCGGACTACAGCAGTAGGCACGTGCGGCCCCTATGGGAGATGATCTTCCAAAATCTCCCATAGTACGGCCCCATGCGAAGACCAAAGACCCCGCGGTTCTGAAGGAAGGGAGAGTGTTGGTTATAAGGCTTATAGATTGGGTGGGTGAATAATTAATTATTAACCTTTTACCAGTAGCCCAACGGACTAACGCCTTCAACTATTTCTTGTTTTCTTATTTCTTACATACCAGGTATAATAATATCGTGAACACATTCTATGTATCAGTATTAAATGGTACTCATAGCCGGTTGCCCCGGTGGTCCAACAGGTAACCACGAAGAAGCTTGTTAGGTTGGAAGTCGAGGGTTCGAGTCTCTGTTGTTATGGTACTGCTGGAATGATGTGGAAAACGTTGGTAAATACCTGGTATCAGGTATAATAATTGTATTGGTATTATATCATATATGATAGCGTACAAAGCCGGTCGCCCCGGTGGGCTAGCAGGTAACCACGAAGCCTGTCAAGATCGAGAGTTCGAGCCCCGCCGAGTGCCTACTCGTAGGGACTTTTTCTCGCAAAAAATATATATAAGCGCGAGAGCGTGAGTTAGCAAAATTCGATGAAGATCGACGAGCGTTGGGAAGGCTGAACACTCTGCGCGAAAAAAATCAAGGCAAGAACCGTAGTGGGGGAGGAGGGAGAGGAGCCTACTTTGTTTGTGACCCCGGATCTGAGTTGCGACTAGGGAGGGAGGAAGACAAAAGAAGTGCGAAGATAATGAATGGGATGGGAAAAAAAAAAAAAAAAACGTGGGTAAAACACATTTATTTCGAGGAGAGTTGACGAGGGAAGAAAGTGCTGAAATCTTCTCGCGATAAAATGCAAAAGGCAAGAAGAGAAAACCGTAGTGGGGGAGGGGAGGGAGAAGAGACTTTTTTTTTGTGACCCCGGATCTGAGTTACGACTATTAATAGGAAGGAGAGAGAAAGAAAGGGCGAAGATAAGGGCCCGTTTTAACGAAGAAGAAAACAAATCAATTTTGATTTTTTTTAATTCAAATCCGCTTTTCATTGGTCAACACACGCACCAGCACCAAAGATTAGGATCTTGGGGCATAAAAATTGGTGCTGATGCGTGTGTTGACCAATGAAAAGCGAATTTTTATTTTTATTTTTCCAAATTGAATTTATTTTATACTCGTTAATACGGGCCCTAAAAAATGAGATCAGATGGAAAAAAAAATAGCCGGTATCGCAGGGGGTATCGTGTCGTAAAAGAGCACGAATGAATATAATAATGCATGGAGCTGAACTGCCGGGCGGCGTATTTTCGACTGCTGCTGCAATAATAATACTCGCAACACCCTTTTAGAACTGCAGTCCCGTTTTGGGGACAAACCAGTCTAATTCTAAGAGATTTGTCCCAAAAACGGGACTCCAGTCCTATGAGGGTTAAATACTCGTTAAATACGAGTACGTAGTATATAGCACAATTCGATGCAAGTCGACGAGGGAAGAAAAGGCTGAATGAAGTCTTCTCGCGATAAAAATGCAAGGCAAGAACCGTAAGTAGTGGGGGAGGAGGGAGAGGAGCCTACTTCCCCTGATCTGAATTACGACTAGGGAGGAGAGAGAAAGGAAGAGGGCGAAGATAATAAATGGGATGGAAAACAAAACAAAAAAAAACGAAGCGAAGCGAAGCGAAGCGAAGCGAAGCCAGGCGGGTAATTTTTTCAAAATTCGTTGCGGGTAAAAAACTACTTGGTACGTACGTAAAAACCACGAAACCCACCGCCGCGTCCACGGCCGTCCACCGACGATTGTTCTTAAACATGAAACTTGAACAAAATGACGTACGTACTTCGTAGATCGTAGATCCTGAGATCATTGAATGACATCGCCATCATGACATCGTTGTGGCAATTCTGATTGTGACATCACCGTGACCGATGGATGCATATACGCAGTCAATGAACCAGTCATATCGGTTCTATATCAGCGCTTCGTCAGCAGAAGTTCTGGCTCACATCTCATCTTAACATAACAAGCCAAGATTGCTGTACCGCCCCACCTCCACCACAACTAACTCTCGCACTCCCTCTCCACACCACACCACAGCACATCCAGCACCCTCACAACTACCTTCCCTCCAGCAAGATGGTCGCTACCCAGATGTTCCTCGGCGCTGCCGCCACCCTCATCGCGTCCTCGACCGCCTTCATGGCGCCGATGGCCGTGCGATCTGCGGCGCCCGCGTCCTCGTCTCGCCTGTCGATGCAGAGCGATGGCTCCATGTACGCTGCCACCCTTCCCGGGGCTCCGTTTTCCGACGGCAAGGTAAGCATCCCTCGCTCGTGCTCTCTGTCTTTCGTGCCACTCTTGGTCTTCGAGGCGACCCTATTCTTTAGCCTATACTTGACCTGTGTCATCGCTCTGGTCTACCTGCTGTACTCGCAAGCAGCAACGCAGGCGGAGTGAGTTGGACTGCTTGCTGTATACTCTGCAGTCTCTCAGCTGTGAGAGCGTCGGCTCCCACAAGGGAGCGACTGACTAATCTACTGCAGTATTCGTACCTGGTACGGTATGATAACTGCTGTGTGACATACGTGAAGCTCGTTCTTGATCATAGCCCTACATAGCATACAATAGCAGCAGTACCATTGGCAGTACTGCTGTAGTACACGCTGTACGTATACGTCTAAACTTCCGTCAGTGATGCAGTGATAGCATGATGTATGATAGCCTACTCGTACATGTTTTCCCTTTTCATGTTTTTGAATGGTTTCGCTCAAAACAATTTGATTTTCTTACGTTCAGGTTTTCGACCCCCTCGGCTTGTCCGACGGCGCCGCGCCCGGCGACATCAAGAAGTGGCGCGAGGCCGAGATCAAGCACGGCCGTGTGGCCATGTTGGCTTCCCTGGGTGTCATCGTCGCTGAGGTGAGAATTACCGTATGATACAAACAGTCGTTTATTATCCACTGCCTCCTAATATAGGGAACTGCTGTCTGTAGCGGGGGAGACGGGAATACCGGCAGTACACGGCAGCAGCCAGTAGCGCGTCATCTACGAAGCTGCGCAAACATGTCAGTTGATGATTTGTCACATTATTCTACTTTTTCGTAACCCTAACCCTAACCCTACGTGTCGCGGCTTGTCGCCGCGGCACGTGTCGCGGCGTGCCGCGGCAGCGTGTCCGTGGCGTGTCGCGACACGTGTCGCGACACGTGCCACGAAAAAGTCGAATAATGTAGATCCTTGGCGCCCACCTCTTGCACCTCTTCGTGTGTGACTTGGTACTGACCTAGTAATACCCTTTCGGAGAGTTTGTCTAACTGGTAGCCACGAAGCCTGTAGGGCCGGATGTCGAGGGTTCGATTCTCCCCATGGAGGTTTTAATTCTCAAATGGCACCGACTGTCGAGAGCGCATGTAATAGCGTGGGTCTGCGTGGGTAAGCAAATTTCGACGAAAGTTGACGAGGGAAGAAAGTGCTGAAATCTTCTCGCGATTAAAACCAAGGCAAGAACCGTAGTGGGGGGGGAGTGAGAGGAGCCTACTTTGTGACCCCGGATCTGAGTTACGACTAGGGGGAAGAAAGACGGAAGTGCGAAGATGATGAATGGGATGGAAAAAAAAAAGAAAAAAAAGAAAAAAAAGAAGAAAAAAAAAGAGTGCTGCCCCCCCTTTTAGGGACAAACTACAGTACGTACATAGATACATATAAATACAAGGAATCAGAGTCAGATTATGTTTGTCGTGTACGTTTGTACTGGATGTACCTGTACACCTGGTGGCGTCAGGGTTGATTGCTTAACATGTGTATGTAGGCCATGTCCGTGCGGTACGCACTTCGACAGTGAACTGAGAACGTACTCGTATCCTGCAGAGTAGTCACTATCTACGCACGCTTTTTTATGACCTTACGTATATATGGTTGAGGGTCGTACGACGTGCGCAGTATGCGTCAACGTCAACACAACGTAATGTAGAATACCTGGTAAGCTCTCCTGGAGAATCCATCGTCCATCGTTACGTCGCACCCTCTGTCTGCCCTCTGCTCTGTTTTATACCAAGGCATCATTTTCCTTGTCTACCTGGTTACTGACTACCCTGACCTCCCCCCTCCCCCCCCTCCCCACTACCCGCCGTTGTTTTCCCTTGACTCACAGCAATTCCACCCTCTGTTCATGGGCCCCGACTACATCGGCCCCGCCGTGGACCACTTCCAGGAGATCACCGCGCAGTACCCCGAGGTATGTAACATACGATCATTTTATTCGACTTTTATTACAATACTCGGCATTAAAGTCACGCGATACCAGTGTACCCATTAGCAAGCAGGCTATCAGTACTATGCTGTAGTTGCTTTAGGCTGTTTGTTCACGGGTGATAATATGATGGGGACATGCAAGAATTTCGTGGTGCAGCTATTCCAGATGTTAACGGTAGCAAGAAGCAAGTGCCTAATAGAATGTAGCAACGAACCACCAGGTACTTGCTTAACACATTCCAGGTGCAACGTGTTGGGGAGACATGACAAATCGCCGCCGAAAAATGAACTTTTTAGGACGCTCGCACGCAAGACACAGCACCTGGAATTGGTTTACCGCTGTAGGTGTACAATACTGTAGTAGCCTACTGTCGAATACGCTTACATTGATAGACCGAGTTGGTCGATGCTTGTACCTTTCGAGGGGGATGACTATTCCTCGCCACACTATAATAGCGTGCTTGAAATTTGAGTGCTATGCTTCATGCTTGCTGAAGCCTGAAGCTCCTTATGCTCATGTCGATTTTCGAGACATACATGATGGTAGTTTATCCAAACTTGGATGGATGTGCGTTCTGAGTTTCTCGAGAGATGTGCAAATTCGCTTTTGCTTCCAACTAACCCGTCAAGGTCCCCCCTGCTTCCCCGCTGCCCGATTCACCGCTTCTTCTGTGATTTTTTTCTTCGGCCAACAGTTCTGGGTGTTCTCCCTCCTCGGCATGGCCCTGGTGGAGTACAAGTCCATCACCACCGCCTTCGCTGAGCCCAGCCCCGTAACCGGCGAGGGTGGACTCAGGGACGACTACACCCCGGGAGACCTCGGCTTCGACCCCCTTGGCCTCAAGCCCAAGACCGACGAGGCACTCGCCACGATGCAGACCAAGGAGCTCAACAACGGGCGCCTGGCCATGATCGGCATCGCCGGCATGTTGGTGCAGGAGCTCGTCAGCCCGGTCAACATCCTCGGCTAAAAATAGTTAGGAATGTCGTCGTTTCTAGCGAGACGGCCTCGTAAACGGCCAGGCACGATGTGCTTGCCCACCGTTATTTGTACAAACTTGGGTAGCATGGTGTGCTGAGGGGGAAGTAGGGGGGGGGGGCGTCCTCATTTGTTGCTTGCCTTGGTCATTTGACCAATGACCACGCATCCCTTTCAAGAGGGAGTTAGGGGGTGGGGGGTACTCAGTTATGCATGACCGTAGTCGTATGGGGAAGGGGGGGAGGGGCGGCATAGGTATGGGTGGGTGCCCTTCCTCGTGCTGTTGTTTCGCCTCTAATTCGGCAAAGTGTGGGATGCACTCACCGGATATTGAGGCGTTTTGAGTTAGAATAATTTTTGATTGGTGTTTTGACGCAGTGGCGCGCAGCAGGGTGCATTTGCTGTCGTTGTTCCCTGCCACGTGAGAGTAACTTACCTAGCCATTGCTACGTACGTGTCCATCTTGTTTTGGGGGGATTTTTGGTGAGAGTAACTTTCGAGTTTAGTTTGGGAGACTTTGGTGTTTTGACGCGGTGGTACGGTGTCCAGGGTGCGGTACCGGCGTTGTTTTATTTCGCGTGAGAGTAACTGATTAATGTATCTTCCCTGGCGGTCGTGATCTTGAGAATATGTTCGTTAGTGTGTTACCAGAGTTGACTCCACAAGGAACTTTGAGTCGGCTGTACTTGGAAGTTTCTTTTTCGTGCTTCAGCGACTGGGTGGATTTCTGTCTCTTCATTCCCGCGTGAATTTTGAAGTTGAAACCTCCCATGATAGGCCTCGCCGACATGTTGGCGCAGGAGCTCCTCAGCCCGGTCAACATCTTCGGCCAAAGCAGTCTAGGATGGCTCTCATGCATTTACAAACGAACTGGGCTCGGGGGGGGTGGTGTTGTCTTGGAGTCGCTAGCGAAAATTAACTGCGACTAAGTGATTTTGTTGCGCGCGTGTTGAGCAAGGATCTGACGCGTGGCCTCGTTTTAGGATGATTTTTGTTGTTTTTATCAAACCCCCAAGAGTGTTGACTTGGTACAGTCATTTTCGAGTTTGTTACTCTGGGGCGTTCTGTGCACCCAGAAACAACTCTAAAAATATAATTTTCCCCTTTGATCTCACATCCACGTTTTGGTGTATCTCGATTGGCAACGGCGCCATAATATCTTAACGGAGGCCGCGTACGTGCGGTACTACTACTGTACTGCCAGCACTCTTGTGTGTTGGGTCGCCAATGACCTTGCAGAACGTGTCGATAGTCGTGGCGCACATGCCCACTTCAATACCATACCTGGTACCGTCGGGTGTAACCGAGCCAGCTCCTCCCACCCCGCCCGAAGACAGCGGTATGGTTACCGCCTTACATACTGAAGTAGACCAGATTGCTATTATAATAGAGGAAGTGGAGGTGTTCTCTCCTACCCCGGGCGAATACAGACGCAACGTTGCCGCCATGACTTGTCATTCGCCCGGAGAAGTTGCAGTTTCGCCCCCCCGCGCCCCCCCATCGCAGTGGTCGCCGCGTGATTTCACGTTTTCTTCCGCGAGTTGTGACGAGTAGTATGCCTAGCATTATGATAGTAACTGCTTTTAATTTTTTTCGCCTTCGGGCAATATCAATGACGCCCATCGTATACATACATGCATACTTTGTTCCAGTTGTAAGAAATTTTTTTTCCCCACGAGGAGCGGCAAAGAAATATCGAGCCACTTTGGAGGCTCGGTGTCCTCACGCAAGACCGCGATATTCTCGCTTACGACGAGTAATAATGCAAATGTGTATCCTCATCACGCTTGCTTGCATCACCCCGCGGTTTCTGCCAAGAACCAGCAGGCTTTGTCCACACCCGTTGGCCAATTGCCTGCCATCGGGCAGCCGTTTTTTGTTCTGTGTGTTTCACCTCACAAAGAGGAAAGAGATCGCCAGACGTCGCTCGCGCTAACAGGTACCGCCTGTTTCTTTCCGACTATCTATGCACGAGACAGTAGTGAGCTGCGAAGACACTAGATCTCGTCCATCGCCCCAACAGCGTTGACATATGTTCGCACCAAACCTACCCGTCGATGTGATGTTCTCCTTTGGAGGACGTGGATCATAGCTCGCTTTGCCCAGGGTGACCCACCCAGAGGGTCCCCCTTGCCCATTCTTACTACTTATGAATGGGGCTAGCGCGCGGCGAGAATTGCCCCTTGGGATAACGTCGAGGTCCCGCAGCACCCGGAGACGATAAGCTCCCACCCCCTGATCAGAAATCATTCCATAGATCAGGTGTGGTGGAATTGGGGTTTAGAACAGGGTCAATTCCACGTTGATCCGCGTTACGAAACATTTTAGTCCACGTTTCTACCACATTGGCGTCATCGGCAGGACATGGTGCTTTCAGCAGGCGAGGTCGCTGGTTCGATCCTCGCCATCATTCCCAAAAAGGAATTTTCCATGTTCAAGAATTTGCAAAATCTCCCACTAAAACTAAGACAACAACGGTGAGAGCAAATGAGATGCGTACACTGACTCCAATGCCGAGAAATCGGGAGGAAAATTTCAGGGCTGTTCGTGTGTCAGGTCAAACCTCACGGGTCAGGTCGGGTCGGGTCGGGTCAGCTGACCCGACCCGACCCGCGAGGAGACATTACGTATCTCATTGGTGTTCCTGACAGTCTACGAGACATACGTCAGGTTTAGTGTGGGAGAGTGTGGTGGAATTGGGGTTTAGAAGGGCCAATTCCACGTTGATCCGCGTTACGTAACATTCTAGTCCACGTTTCTATATCTTGCAGCGTACAGCTGACACCATCAACAACTCTAGATTTCTGAAGGGGGGCCTGTGACTACCCGCCTCTGCCTCCGGCTCAAGGTCAGAGTCAGCACTGCCGCCTGAACCGGACATGGTTATCCTTCGCAGTCTCGCGACGCACTGCTGTACCGCTGTACCCTGTGCGACTGTTGTTGCTGCTGCTGCGGGGTGTGTGCTATGTGGTGTGTGCTGTGTGCGTGTCCATGTCAACACATAACGGGGTTTCCATGTAGATATGTAGGCGTTCTTGACTTAGAGGACGGAAAAAAAAACGACAAAAAAAACCGAGTCGGTTTTTCGGTTTTGCTTTTTTTTGGCAACCGAAAAACCGAAAAATAAAAGTCGGTTTTTGGTCGGGAACAAACCGAAAAAAAAACGACCGAAAAAACTGTTTTTCGGTTGTCGGTTCACATCACCGGTCGTGGGTTGCTGGGTGCTGGGTGCTTCGTTGCTGGGTGCTGTGGGTCATGGATTCTCGGTGCTTGGTTTTGTCGGACGGGAGGGGTCTTCGGGGCACGAACACCAGGCGCAACGAACGGTCGTTAGTCTTATTGAGGGGTGCTTTCCTCCCGTCCCCCGTCGTATCCATCCCCCGAGACCACCAGCAGCAGCAGCAGCGGCGCGCCGCCACGGTCTATATATGTCGGGTGCCGAGCGTGCTTGGAGCGGAGCGTGCCGGCGCGGTGTCGCGCGTAGGTCGAGGGCAGCAGCCGGAGCAGCACACGACGAGAAGAATAGTCGGTCGCAAAATCGAAAAAAGCAAAAACGGAAAATGTTTGTTGTTGCTGCTGCTGCTGCTGCTGCTGCTGCTGCTGCTGCTGGGGCTGCCGATGCTGTTTGTTCATGTTGCTGGAGCGGACGCTGCCGTTAGCGGCCGCCACGTAGCTGCAGCCAACTGTGCTGCTGCTTGCGGTCGCGGGATAGCAGCGGCGGCGCTGCGGTTATCCCTGCCGCCCCCACCGTTGCTGGGCTGCCGGTCCTCTCGTACGCTAGTTTTTGTTTTCGTTATTTTTTTGTTTGCCGCATTGCCTCACCCCTCTCCCCTTGGTGTTTTCGGAGGCATCGCCTGCAGGATTGGGTGTACTTCTATCGCAAACACGCCGAAATATATGTAAGAGGGGGAGAGGAGAGGTTCAGATACATGGTTGGACAAATGGCAAAATATTTGATTTTACTCAAAAAATTATAAGAAAAAATACGAACACATGGAAAACATGGAACAAAAAAACACAAGAAAAATGGAAGAAAACACAAAAATACAAAAAATGCGAGAAAACCCCCCAAAAAACTAAAAAAATGTAAATTCAAGTAAAAAGTGTACGTATCATGTAGGATGGTATGATGATCATTTACCAGGTACAATGGCTCCGCATGGGTGCCGGCATTCGCCGGCACCCACGCTTCGGATAGGATAATATCTGGTACAACGTCATTTATTTGGTGCCATCCTTAATATTTACGACAATATGTGATGGCGCTCGCTCGTGTTTCGATATCTGACGCATACGTGCAGAAACAAGGCAATGCCAAGTGTTGCAGAAAAAAGGGAATCCTGCGTGTTGAAATACTCAGTTCGTAACTTCATTTGTAAGTCTCTGGCAGAAGTGCACCAGTTGAGGTGGCGGGCTCAGTTTTGGTACGTGCGGCGAAAAAAACTTCGTGCCGAAAAAGCGGTGTCCGCGTTGATAGTAGAGAGACGTCAAAGCTGGCCACGGGGGGGGGTGTACTCATGTTGTGCACGGCCGTAGTCATATGACCATAGACCCTCGCATCCCTACAATGCCGGGACGGAGCGCGTTGGGTTTTCACCAACCAGGCAGACATTGCTTGCACCAAGCGCGAAACGCCGTGAGGTATTGGGCGAGTCGCATCGAGGGTGAGCTGCATCTCTGCCTGCAGAACGCCATTGAGGCGGGACTTGCCATATGGACGACAGCTTCCAATGGAGTTTAACTTTAATTTCTCTGGTGTGGCCACTTCCGAGACAGCAATGGGTTTCTCTATGTAACTGCTCGCCGGATGCTTACCATATTTAACATATCATGATTACTACCATTCCCTTGTGCGAGCAAAGTTCTCCACCCCGCACAAATGATCTACCTTCGACGCCAACTTGGTGACCGGCCAAAAAAAAAAAAAAAAACGGCACCTGGTTGTCTACAGTAGCTCACGCGCGAGTGGCGTGTTTACAGCGTAACGTTGCCAACCGGACGCCAACCGCCAACCCTATTAATATATCATACATTAATAGGGGGGGGGGGTCTCAACTATTATCTGACTCTCTCTGAGCAGACTGTATCTACAGCACTACGTATACACTACAACAGTATTATTACTGTACAGCAGTACGTACCACAGCAGCAGCAGTTTCTACATACAGTACGTACTCGTACCAGGTACTGGTATTGCTGTTTGTTGTAGTAGTACAGCAGTAGTATTTCCACCGTGAGAAAGTACAGCAGTAAAGTAGCTACGAATCCTCCAGTTTGGGTCTACGTCCGTACCTTGATTCCCAGCTCCAGAATCGTAATAATCAGTCCGACCCCTGGAAGATCTATCCTACGAAGTCGTTGTCAATACGACTCACGAATCCAACCGAGAAAAAAAGATTAATTCGTACTCGGTATAGTATTTAACCGAGTTTTTTTCATTGTCGTACTGCAGCAGCTGTACATTTTTGAGCCGAGTTTTGTGTTGCCGTACTGCTGTGCTTGCTGCTGTTGTATCGTACTCGTATCCGGACGAAGCAAGGCCGAGGGGGTGGAAGGGACTAAAGACGACCGCTCAGGTAGTCCGGAGAAAGCGGTCGCATTTGCGAGACTGAGCTATCGAAGAAAAGAGCTATATTGAAGCTCGTAACGACAAAAGAAGCCGATCTAAATATATGTATGAAAGAAGCTTGCTTCTTTGAGGAAAAACCTGGATGTCCCGCAAACAACCTTACTGTCTCAAGGAAACTATTTCGATGTCCCGCCGTCTCGAAAGAGCCTACGGATTGAAGGCCGCCGCGCTCGGCGGCGACGCGCGACCTTGAGAGAGCGCGAGCGGGAACAGGGCCGTCGGAGAGAAGGCGACCCGCGAGAGAACGGACGAGAAAGCGCGGGCGAGGCGCCGAGAGCTGACGCGTTTCCATTTCGGTCTGAAGCCCAGACGATAGGAGGGACTTCGGTAATTTCCAAAATCACGAGAGGCATCGATGTTGATCATATATAGATATATATACGTTCCTTGACGCTCGCTGTGGTGATCTTGGACCTCTTGGGCTCTCACTTGGCTTCAGACCAGAGTCACACTCGGGACACCTTTCGACGGCCTCGCGTTGGCTTTTTCGCCCGCTCTCTCGAGGGTCGCCCCCCTCAGCCTCCGCCCGTGACTTTCCGCCCGCGCGCACTCTCGAGTCAAGCGCCGCCGCCGAGCGCGGCGACCTTCAATCCGTGGGCTCTTACGAGACGGTGGGACATCGAGACTTTTTCTTCGAGGCAGAAAGGTTCCGTGCGGGACGCCGAGGCTGTTTCTCTGAGGCAGCAAGCTTATTTCGTGGTTGTTTCTTGGAGATCCGAAATATAGCGAGGTTCTACGTACGTACTTTTTCCCTGTATTTGTTCCAGGATCTTGGGCTTTTTTTCGGTCGCGAGCTTCGATAGCTCGGTCTCGCAAATGCGACTACCTACTCCCAACTACCTCCATGAGCGAGGTTTAGTCCCTTCCACTCCTTCGGCCTTGCTCCGTCGGGATACGAGTACGATACTACAGCAGGAAAGCACGGCACTCTTTGTACAGTCAGTACTTACTACCGTAAAACAGTAGTAGCACAATAATACGACAACAAAAAGTTTAGCCGATTTTTTCTCGGGTGGATTCATACTGCCTTGGTACTGATGCTGTAGCTCCCTTCTTTTCAGGGTAGAAATATGTATGAGTTTGTACGTAGAACAACAGCGTAGTACCAGGTACAAAGTACTGCTGTTTTGTACGTACGATGTAACGAGCAGCTGGTCTGTAGCACTGAGAAGAACGTACGTAGAACCTCGCTATATTTCGGACCTCCAAGAAACAACCGCGAAATAAGCTTGCTGCCTGTGTATAGTGCTGTAGATACGAGTAGTCTGTTCCGACACGAGAGTCAGAGAAGGATTGAGACCCCCTCCCCGTTGCCGCCAGCTTTGAAACATCTCGACTATATCCACGCGCAACCGCTTGCTCGGTACGAAGTGTTTTCGCCGCACGACCAAAACTGAGCCCGAACCCGGACCGCGACTCGTGCATTTCTGACAGAAACTGAGAAAAGAAGTTGCGAACTGAGTATCAACGCAGTTAGGCCGTTTCCTATGCGGTTCGATTTTTGAGCTTCAGATTATGGTCTGATCGATTTTTCAGCGACCTAGTTCGAAAATCGAAACAGTCTTCTTATGCGAGAAAACACGGATTTGTTGTATCATACGAGTACGTGCAGATATTTGAGCAAACGGCAAGACCAACTGCTGTTGTTGTGGTCTGGCGCCGCGAAGAGACGCGCCGAGTGCGCTGTACTGGGCGTAGAACCCAAGCGTTCGGAGCCACGCTGGCTGCCTCTGGTCTGGCTGCGATGCGCCGAGTGCACTCGAGTCGACCTGTCTTGGTATTTATTTTGTATTTTGACACAACGAAGCATCCGAGCGTTGACTGTGTACTGTGGTACTGCTGCCGCTGCTGTAAAATCTACGAGTACGGAGAGGCGCGCGGCCGAGTGCGCTCCCCTTCGTCTCTAGGCCCGAGCCCGCGCCAGCCGACTGTAATTTGGCGACGGAGAGGCCCACCGATCGTCGGCTGCGCGTCGGGCGCGAAGCAACGTCGCTGTGTCACCATCCAACTCATCGATCTTGCTGCTGCTGCTGCTTGCTTGCTGCCTGGATAACATCTTGAATTTAGAGACCATGCCATTTTTCGATTTGAAAATCTGATGACCCAAGTCGTCGGATTTTGGCCCAAAATCCGACGACTTGGGTCATCGGATTCTCAAATCGAAAAAATTCCGGTCAGATTTTGCATAATCGGACTGCATAGGACGGTGCTTTCGTTTTGGAGATCGAAAAATACAAATCTGAAGCTCGAAATCGAACCGCATAGGAAACGGCCTTAGCGTTTCCTTCTTCCTGCGACACTTGGCATTGCCTTAACTCTGTACGTAGTATGTGCCAAATATCAAAACACGAGCGATCGCCATCACATTGTTGTCGTAAATCTCACCAACTATCCTGAAAACTGAGACTATCCACGGAACACCGAAAGCGACTGATCACATTTCTGAGACTGACTGCTGTTGAGACTGAGAAATGAGGTTGCGAACTGAATATTTCAACACGCAGCATTCCCTTCTTCCTGCAACACTTGGCATTACCTTGATTCTGCACGTCAGATATCGAAACACGACGAGCGCCATCACATTGTCGTAAATGATAAGGATGGTACGAAATAACTGATGTGCCAGGTAAATTGCCCTATCCGGAGCATGGGTGCCGGCGATGCCGGCACCCATGCGGAGCCCTTGTAAATACATGTACGATATTCTTGGTGGTCTCGTGTGAGAGCTCCTCCGCTTTTCTTAGACGTAGATTTGAGCCTTTTTCGCGATATCTCGCGATGAGGTCCACCCGGCTGCACGCAACTCGCTCATCGTGCTCGACGATCCCTGCTCTGCTTACTCTGCAAAGGGCGGCCTCGGCCTTGCGCTACACGAGGCCCACGGGGGTACGTTTGTTTGAGGATTTATTGCCTATTTGTCACAGGCTCGCCATAGGAACGCACGTCGTTTTTTTTCTGACAGTCCCGTGCGGGATGATTATCTGTTTTGGACCTTACGAGACCCCAAAAATATCTACCGCATGCGCTCCTCAGGAGCGTGTCGGGAGAAAATATCGGTTTACGTGCCCGTCGGCCTGGATATAGTACCGGGCAGGGCCTCGCGTGCGCTCGCGGGCGTGAACATGCGGGCGGGCGGTGGGAGCTGCATAAAGGTTTCCCAAGAATATGGTGATGGAGAGCACACATACAAAACACACGCTTTTTTTTTTTTCACGCTGCTACCTGCATAATCAAAGATTCCGTTTTTTATGACGACGACGTACCCGGATTTTTATAAGACCAAGTACTACTACGTACTGTACTGCTGATATACACGTACGTACGTACGCACGTACGCACGTATGATACAGTAGTACCAGCACCACAGCAGAAACAGACCTGTGTAACATGGTTTCATACGTGCGTGGTACACCAGTGTGATACTATGACACTATTAATACTGGTGTTTGTTGTTTCTGTTCGTATGCGAGAGGTGGACACACTCCAACTTTCCCAATAAAAGTACGTTGACGGTCGAGAACTTGCTTTTTTTCGAAAAAAGTGGTTCCGAATTCATTACCGGTACGAGCGTATGCGCATACTCGTACTCGGATTGCATTTATAGTTTTCCCGTGGGCTACATGCAAGATCCAATATTGATTATGTTGTTATGCTCGATGCTGGATTTTACGAACTACTTACCGCTGATACACGTACGACAAGCATAATAATAATAATTTTGATAGCTTACTGCTGATATACACGTACGTACGTACGTATCAGAATACCTCAGTACCACAGGGTGATATTTACAAGGAATAAGAAATTCGGGAGCCGTTATATTGAAGTTAGTATAAAACGCATCCTCTCCTCTCATGTAAATAAAAACCTAGCCTCCGTTTGTGAGTGTTTTTCATTAGGTGTTCTGTACTACTGCTGTACACCCCTTGGCAGTACGGAGTCGCTTTGTTCGCCCTAAGCGTAGCTATTAATCTACTGTACCTCAGTAGACTACTCCTCGCCGTTACGGGGATTGAGCGTAGCCGCAGGCGGGCGTCAGCCCGCCGCGGCGAAGCCCCCCTTGTATGTCTATATATATATATATGTCTATGTACGTATGCACGTCGTGCTCCGTACTCGTTCGAGTACGTATATAAATACATGTACGATATTGTTGGTGGTCTCGTGTGAGAGCTCCTCGGGTTTTCTCAGACGTAGATTTGAGCTTTTTTCGCGATCTCGCGATGAGGTCCATCCGGCGGCACGCAACTCGCTCATCGTGCTTGACGATCTCTGCTCTGCTTACCCTGCAAAGGCCGACCTCGGCCTTGCGCTACACGAGGCCCACGGAGGTACGTTTATTTGAGGATGTATTGCCTATTTAGAGTGTTTGCGCAAAATACTTTTTTGAAAAATACTTTTCTAAAAATTCCCCCGCGGTAAAAACTAGCGGTATTTTTCTGAAAAAACGACAAGAAAATACTTTTCAGAAGTAACGATTTGGCCGGAATTTGCGGTACTTTTTTTGCTCTCTGTTCATTGGCGTGCAACGTACCGAGCTTTCCCCCGACGCACTGGGCCTCAATTGGCCTCAAGGACACACCACCGGGAGCCGTACCATGCACACCTGACAAAAGCGCTGCTACTCACAACGCGGCAACTAACCGCGGAGCGCACCGAGGCTCAAAAGGTGTAGGCTGGAGTATAGCACGGACGAGTGGCGTTGGGCTGTCACGGCGGGCCGCTGCTGCGGCACCCGCCCACTTGGTGTCGTCGTGGAAGGTGCCTCGATCAGAAATTACTACTCGTACGTGCCGCCTGTACCCCCCTACGAGTACAGCATGAAAAGTCTCGAGTACCATTTCCGCAACACGACCGTGGTGGCGGCAGCACAGCAGCTGCAGCTACTACAGTAGCAGCAGCAGCAGCAGCAGCAGCCGCGGCGGCGGCGGCGGCGGCGGCGCGGCGGGGGTGGGCGCGGTGGCGACTGCGCCGCTGTGCGAGGGGATCGGGCGTGCTGGAAGCGTAGCGCTGGCACGCGTAGGCTCGAAGCTCAGCAGCAGCAGCACAAAAAAAAGAAAAAAAGCTGGTCACATAATTGAAAGTTGCAAAAACGGAAGCTGCTTACTACTGCTGCTGAGCTGCTGCTGCTGCTGCTGCACCTAGCCACCCCGAGGAGAGTGCGAGTAGCTGCTGCTAACTGTGCTGCTGCTTCTCCTTGCTGTCTGGGTATACAGCGGCTGCCGCCGATGCTGGGTTGCTGTTGCTGTTGATATATGCCCTGCTTGTATTCGTTGCTTTTTTTGTTATAGGATGCCCCTGGTACCACGAGTCGTACATACGTTCGTATACAAATTCCTTTTTGTTTCTTCGTTTTTGTCTCCCCGTGCTCACCCGCTTCCCTGTTTCATACGGCACGAAGGGTTTGCAAAGTCTTTTTTTTATTTGCTTTTGCGCAAACACTAACAAATCGTGAGGGAAAGGAAATTCACTTTTTTTAGCGTCCAGAAAATTATTTTCTGAAAAGACTTTTGCGCAAACACTCTAGTGCTCGTAGCGGTACCGCCTGACTCCGCCCGTGGCGCTTGCTCTGCATTCCTCGTGGAAGTGATAATAATGTTGTTGGTGTTGCTGTTCTTACAACAACTGCTGTTGGCGAAACAAATAGTCCTTGGTTACATGTACCTGGTATGGAACGTAGTACTCGTAAGCCGTGATGTGACCACTTCAGACGAAATGTAAGGACCATTCGTGTGGCCATATCTACCCGCGAGGCATGTGCATTTTTGTCCCCGGGCTGTTGGAGTTGTAGGAGTATGGAAGGATTTCAATCCGGGACGGGCTTATCATCCCGGGATGCGGCGGGCCCTCGACCATGAGCCCGAGCCAAGCAGCCAAGTTATAAAGCAGCTTTAGCCAACCAGAGTGCCTAAATAGCTACCTTAGGAAGATCTACTATCATCATGCTTCGTCCCAGTACAATCAGCCAGTGGGGTTGGGGTTTCCACACGTTGCGTGGCGGTATCAATCCGGGGATGTTCATTTTCGTCCCCCCATTGTGGTAGAAACGTGGACTAAAATGTTACGTAACGCGAATCAACGTGGAATTGACCCTTCTAAACCTCAATTCCTCCACACTCTCCCACAATAAACCTGACATGTCTCGTAGACTATGTCAGGAACACTTCGTATTAATAATGAGATTCTGTCTCCAAATTTTCCAGGGCTGTTCGCGGGTCAGGAGGTGTTCAAAATGTCGCGGGTCGGATCGGGTCGGGTCAGCAAGTGTTCAAAATGTCACGGGTCGGGTCGGGTCGGGTCAAGAGGTTTGCAAATCTCACGGGTCGGGTCGGGTCGGGTCAAGAGGTTTCCAAAATCTCGCGGGTCGGGTCGGGTCATGACCCGACATCTCAAAATTTCGCGGGTCGGGTCGGGTCATGACCCGACATCTCAAATTTCGCGGGTGGGGTCGGGTCATGACCCGACATTCAATTTTTCGCGGGTCGGGTCGGGTCATGACCCGACATCTAAACATTCTCGCGGTCGGGTCGGGTCATGACCCGCGAGAAACGGGTCACTCGCGGGGTCGGGCCAGAATGACCCGCGAGTTGTTTTCCGTTGACCCGCGGGTCGGACCGTGGGTGAACCCGCGGATCCGGCCCGCAGGCCGGTATCTTTTCTATATTACCCGCTTCTGCCCGAGGGCCACTCTCGTCTGAGCGGGTCGGACCCGCGGGTCCCAAACCTATAACCTTACCACTTCCTGCCCGTCGTGCCGATACCCCGAGTGCATATCATATAGCGTGCAGAACGATCACATTATATACCTGGTACTACAGTACATACCAGACATACCTTTGGCGAACTCCTGGTCGGATGACACCACACAGCACTATATCATGCTCACACATCCTCCAAACCCACTACCCGTACAGACAGACCGCAAATCAATGCAGGGTACAAGAAGATAAAAAATGACAGCAGCAGCAGCAGCAGTAACAACAATTGAAGCATATGTCACAAACTCATGGATTGATACATTAGCACGCTTGCCCTCACCGCAGGTGGCATAGTCTGCCCGCTTTCCGGGGCGGAAGCAGAAGCCATCTTGGGTCAGAGCTATCGGGTCGACCCGAGAAGAAGGCGTGGTAGGCACGGCAATGTGCGGAATGTGGGTCTATGTCTGTCTCTCTCTCTTCACGAAGATCTTCGCGAGCACACACCACAAATAAATTCAAAAACAAAAAAAGCAAAAAACACAAACACAAACAAAAGCACGACACTCTAGGAATAGTATGAGGGACCAAGGTCCAAGAACCAACGGACGAACGAGCAACGACTACAGATTTGGACCCGCGAGTTTTTATCTTTTGACCCGCGCGAAATATCACGGGTCCAGTCGACCCGACCCGTATGAAACCCGTATCTCACGGGTCAATCGGTATCTGGCGGGTCGGGTCGGGTCGGGTCGGGTCGGGTCAGGAGATGGTTCAAACTCTCACGGGTCAGGTCGGGTCGGGTCAAGAGGTTTCCAAATCTCACGAGTCGGGTCGGGTCGGGTCAAGAGATCTCTAAAATCTCGCGGGTCGGGTCGGGTCATGATCCGACATCTCGAAATTTTCGCGGGTCGGGTCGGGTCATGACCCGTCATCTCAAATTTTCGCGGGTCGGGTCGGGTCATGATCCGGTATCTCAAAATTCTCGCTGTTCGAGCCTACGCGTGCCAACGCTACGATTCAAGGATGCCCGATCCCCTCGCACATCGGCGCAGTCGCCTCCGTGCCCGCCGCCGCCGCGTCGCCGCCGCCGCTGCTGCTGCTGTAGCTGCAGCTGCTGTGCTGCCGCCACCACGGTCGTGTTACGGAGATGGTACACAAGACTTGTCATGCTGTATCATAGGGAGGTATACAGGCAGCACGTACGAGTACCAATTTCTGATCGAGGCACCTTTCACGACGACACCAAGTGGGTGGGTGCCGCAGCAGCGGCCGGCGTGACAGCCCAACGCCACTCGTCCGTGCCATACCCCAGCCTACACCTTTTGAGCCTCGGTGCGCTCCGCGGATAGTTGCCGTGTTGTGAGTAGCAGCGCTTTTGTCGGTTGTGCAAGGTACGGCTCCCGGTGGTGTCGATGAGACCCAGTGCGTCGGGTGAAATATCGGTACGTTGTACGCCAATGAACAAAGAGCACAAAAAGTACCGCAAATTTTGGCCAAATCGTTACTTCTGAAAAGTATTTTCCGGTCGTTTTTTCAGAAAAGTACCGCTAATTTTTACCGCGGGTCAATTTTTGGAAAAGTATTTTTCTAAAAAGTCTTTTGCGCAAACACTCTATTATTTAAAAAAAAACATGAACAGAATATCTACGTACTTCGTAGATCGATCGTAGATCGTGACATGTGCTTATTGTGACGCGTGAGTCAACGAGCCAGTCATACCGGTTCTACATCAGCGCCTCGTCAGCAACTTCTGGCTCACATCCCATCGAACAAATCGAGATAGCTGTACCTGCCCACCTCCACCACAACTCTCGCACTTCCCCTCCACACCACAGCACATCCAACACCTTCACAACTACCTTCGCTCAGCAAGATGGTCGCTACCCAGATGTTCCTCGGCGCTGCCGCCACCCTCATCGCGTCCTCGACCGCCTTCATGGCGCCGATGGCCGTGCGATCTGCGGCGCCCGAGTCCTCGTCGAGCCTGTCGATGCAGAGCGATGGCTCCGCGTACGCTGCCACCCTTCCCGGGGCTCCGTTCTCCGACGGCAAGGTGAGCATCTCGCGTTTGTGCTCCGTCTGTTGTGCCACTCTTGGTCCTGGAGGCAAGCCTTCCCGTGTATGTGGTGGTACATACCTGTATTCGTAAGCAGCAAAGCGCGCGCAAACGAGTTCGACAAGTCAGCTACTACCTATGATATGGTCGGCTCCGCACGAGGGAGCCGTGCTCGATTATGGTTTCTCACAACCCTCGTACAACAGCAGCTCAAGTACGTCGTCAGTCGTCAGTACTCGGTACACGTACTACAGCGGTCATGCAGTGATGGTAATAACAGGGTACTACTGGTACGTCGCAGCCCTCTCACCTATGACCTATACCCTGTTTCTCGAACAATCGTCGTACGATCAGGTTTTCGACCCCCTCAGCTTGTCGGACGGCGCCGCGCCCGGCGACATCAAGAAGTGGCGCGAGGCCGAGATCAAGCACGGCCGTGTGGCCATGCTGGCCTCCCTGGGTGTCATCGTCGCTGAGGTGAGAGGGGCGCCTTTTCTTGTCAGCTATATAGCTTTTGTACAGGAGATAATGCGGATGACGGAAACATACTGATACAGAAGTACTCGTAATATTGCGCGCGTTTTTTACGAGCTGCGTCACAAACATGTCCACGATGCAAGTGCTGCCTTGTATATACGACGTACTCGTAATCATATAATACGCGTACTGCTTGTTGTACGAGTGGTTCAGCAGTACGTGCTGATTATTCTCCATTTTTCATCGAGCCCGCGGACAGGCGCATTTTCTGATTTTGAACTGCTGTCGCTGCTGTTGTCAAGTTTCCAGAGCACACGCACACCTCTTGCTGCGTCCGGATGGCATATTTACCATTTGCCTACTGACGCCACTACGCTTTACCCTGGTACGATAATCGCATTCGTCAATCAATAGTACTGCTGTAGGGCGGTACAGCAGCCAGTAGAATAAGGAGGTCTGCCTACTTTTTGTACCTGTGGTACAGCTACTGCCGCTGTAGTATGAGGTTTCCCCGTATTTATTTACGACGTAGCCTTTCTTAACCCATACAGAACTGAAAAAAATGTCCCCACACTAATTCCAAGTATTTTGTCCCCAAATTCGTGGGACCAGTTCTCAAGGGTTAGAATTTGGGCAAAGACTGCTTGGATTTACTCGTAGAGTTGGGTAATTTTGTTGTTGTCAGCTCTGCTTTTGGTGAAAGGGTATGCCACGTATGTACGAAACAATACTGCGGCAGTGAGTAAGTGGCTCAGAGTAGCCATGCTTCCATCCAACATATCCATCCAACATATATCCCCCGCGGCACCGTGAGTTTGCCCTCACCGCCCCCCCTCCCATCCCCGTTGCCCGCCGTTGTTTTCCCTTGACTCACAGCAATTCCACCCTCTGTTCATGGGCCCCGACTACATCGGCCCCGCCGTGGACCACTTCCAGGAGATCACCGCGCAGTACCCCGAGGTACGAGTATGTATCATATGATGGAGCATTTGATGTTGGTTGCCATCATATTTAACACTTGGCGCACAAATGCTGACTCTAACGCATGGTACCAGGTATATATGTCTATTAAAGGGATCATGTTATAAGGATTACCCTGGGCTGGGTAATCGATCGATCTTTTACCCCTAGCTCAGCAGGTAATACCTTCACATTTGACGTCGTCGAGGACACGGGTTCGAATCTCACTTCGAACGTTTTCTTTTATAGAAACGCTTGCGCGTGCGTCCCTAAAAAAACGTCTCCCTGGTTCCCCAGGTATTGGAACGAAGCGGGTAGGTCAACGTACGGCCGTGTACGGTACCGACGTCCCAAATATCCCGCCGTTCAGAGGGGGGGAGAGTGTTATAAGGATTACCCTGGGCTGGGTAATCGATCGATCTTTTACCCCTATAGCTCAGCAGGTAATACCTTCACAATCATACAAAAAATACGCGTGGCACAAATTACCTGAAGTACCACGTCTTTGGTTGGTTGATTTTTTTCCGGTGCAAAATACCCAACAACAAAAGATGTCTCGGTACAGGTGCTGTGCCACGCGTACAGCTGTCAAGTACCCAATAATTTAGGAGCAGGACCTCGACTCTTACCATTGACCGCCGTCGCCCGCAAGAGAAGCACCTGGTATACGTACGTAGGTCCATTGTCTTGGGTACTCTAAATAGTATAGTCTGATGTTAATAGCTAATATTGATAAACCGTGCGTACTTGATCGATAGTTTACGTTGAAGTGGCCGTTACTGCGGTCACCCAATTCCGTGCTTGAAATATGACGGTAGTCCTGTACTTGCTCACGTTGGAGCCAGAAACTCTTGATACATCATAGTATTGAAGTACAAGAGGATGACCCATCGGGCTGTTTTCGTCCACGGCGATTTTCGAGACATGATCGTATTTTATCCAAGCATAGATGGGTGTGCGTTCTGAGTGTATGGGATGTGTATACATTAGCTTGCTCCCAACTAACGCGTCAATCTTTCCCCTGCTTCCCCCCGCTTCCTCTTCCACCCTTGCTACCGTCGACCTACAACAGTTCTGGGTATTCTCCCTCCTCGGCATGGCCCTGGTGGAGTACAAGTCCATCACCACCGCCTTCGCTGAGCCCAGCCCCGTCACCGGCGAGGGTGGACTCAGGGAGGACTACACCCCCGGAGACCTCGGCTTCGACCCCCTCGGCCTCAAGCCCAAGACCGACGAGGCACTCGCCACGATGCAGACCAAGGAGCTCAACAACGGGCGCCTGGCCATGATCGGCATCGCCGGCATGTTGGTGCAGGAGCTCGTCAACCCGGTCAACATCCTCGGCTAAAAATAGTTAGGAATGTCGTCTCTAGCGAGACGGCCTCGTAGACGCCCAGGCACAATATGCTTGCCCACGGTTATTTGTACAAACTTGAACTAGGCGGCATGGTGTGCTGGGGGGAGGGAGGGGTTGGCATGTGGTGGGCGGCTTGCCGCACGTCGTTGTGTTTACTCCAGTTCGGTCAAGTGTGTGATGCACTAACCGAATAACAAGGCGTTTTTGAGTTGGGGAGCCTATTTTTTGTTGTTTTGACACGGTGGTGCGTGCGTTTGCTGGCGTTTTTCTCTTCCACGTGAGAGTAACTTACCCAGCCAACGCTACGGACGTATCCATTTTGATGTGTTGAGGGGGGGGGGGGGGGGGGGGGGGGGCAGAGTACCTACGAATCCAGTTTGATTTGTGGGGGATTTTGGGTGTTTTTTTGAAGCGGTGGTTGGTGCCCAGGGCGTGTTTCCGGCGTTGTTCTCTTTCGCTGTACCTATCCCTGGCGTTCGTGACATGGAGAATGTGCTCGGTAGTGTGTTTTCAGAGCTGGTCCCGCTAGGAATTTTTGAGTCTGCTGTACTTTCGAGACTCCCAGACGACTACGAACTACGAGTCACCTACTACTGCTGTAGTGTCGTAAGTGTCTGTCGCGTGCTTGAGCGAGTGGATGGATTAATTTCTGTCCCTTCGCTGTCCGTGTGATTTTTGAAGTTGAAACCTCGATGACGGCGACAACTTATCATATTGTTGGGGGTTGCTGCTCCCGCGCCTCTACTGGTGTGGGTCGAGAGCGCTCTACAGATTATTAGCAGTTGGTGTTGGGTGTTGATTGCATACGATTCGAACAAAGGCTGGAACCGCCGTAGCTTATCTTGGTTGCGCTTGGTTGAGCCAACGATAGGAGTGCGTTAGAATCGTGTGATTGTTCCACCATGATGATGCTGTTCTTTTCCGGGTGTGCCGGCAGCAGATCAAACTTTTTTTCTAATAATCAGAACCCTGTTATCGGAACCATGATGGATTGCTGCGAAGCATCTTTTGGAGACCTGCTCTCCCATTTTTTTTTTTTTTCCTGTGCAGCGCCTGTGGATCATGCGAACGCGCCAGTTGCTGGCCGTTCGATGACACGGAGCGCGCACATTTCTTCCCGCCAAGAAGAAAGCACACGTACTTCGTAAAACCCTGATGAGGGAAATATCACAGTAGTAGTAGTGCGTTTGTCGTATAATGACGAGTTCTGTTATCTGCCAAACTATCCAGGCTTAAAAACTACGGCAAAAACTTTTGCCAGCGATGTACCGGCTCCGAGCAGCACCGACCATGCGGTCCTCTCACACTGCAATCCATGGGCGTCGTCCATGTGGAAACCGACTGATGCGAAGAAAGTTAGCATAACCGTCCGCTGATCGTTCGGGGTCTTCACCTTCGTGATATTGTTATCGTTATTGTACTTCAGAAACACCATTCATCCATTCAAAGTACTTGGGACCTTTGATCCACTAATATTATTTCCGTTGCACAGACATCCTATACTACAATATGTCCGTCCCATTATCATGCACGACACCTGTATTATATCATATGTTGCTTCTGTCAACATCTGTGTACATCTGTCTGTCTTGTCTACATATCCTACGTACTACCGGATGAACTACCACCCAATTTGGACACGAAATGCCATCATTCGGCCCGCAAAAAAAGTCTGAAAACCCGTGAACTACTGTATTTTACTATTAGTACCACAGCCAGCCGCGGTCGACGCGCGATCGACCAACCGAAGAATCAATACTAAAGTACATCTATCTCCAGCCACCCTATGAACTACGAAGCAAACAAACCAAAGGAAATACGTTGAACCGCGAACCCGGCACAATTACACAACAAGTTGTCTACACGTACACTTGGACTACTACAATATTACTCCATCGTGGCACGTACAGAAACCAATTATGTCCTTCTCTCCTACCAGCGGTACTCCAAATAGTACGAGACAAGAAAAAAAAAAAAATTACTCGAGCTGCGTGAAATCCAAGCACAGGTGGGTCTCGTTTCGTGCGGGAACATATCTATCTGGTGACCATTCGCACAACACAGCAACGCCATAGAATACCAGACAACCACCGAAATGATGAAGTATCTGTACCTCAGGTAAGCCACGACGACCAGTCCCCCCCCCCTCCCCCTTCATCGTGGTCATCATCGCCTTCCAAGTACTCGTCATCAGATCCTTGGCCACCATCTTCACCGGTCTGTTGCTGCTGCTGCTGCTGCTGCTGCTGCTGCAGCTGCTGCTGAGAATCGTCGAGAGGAAGCACACGTGGCAGCTCGTTGACCCCCAACAAGCCAGATTCGAGCGTGTGGCCTTTCACCCCCACGCTAGGACCGCCCGTCCTGCTTCCTGCCTGCCCCTTGCTGTCTTCTGGCCGCTCCGCCCCAACGGTCGATGGCACCACCTCACCAGCAACGGACTGGCGCTGGTGGGGCTGGCGGAGACCTTGCACCCCCGGTCCCTGTTCTGTCGTAGCCGCTGCTGTCGATGTTAGCTCCCGGTCGAGCGGCAGCGCGTGGAGAGCTCTGGCCTGTCCTACATCCGAACTAAGTGAGGGCCTACCACCAGGTTGAACAACCCCGCCGCGACCGCGGATGTCCACGTGAGCGTCACCAGGGCGAACCTTTCCTGATGCCTGTTCACCGTGCTGACCAGTCTGCTCTGGTAGAGGAACGAGCTCGGAGATCACCGGGTAGCGACCCCCACCGTCACCCTCTTGGTAGTACGCATCTCTGCCGCCGCTGCCGAAGGATCGTTCTCTTTCATGTTCGTCGCTCGATACAAGCCCCCCTCGTGGCTCCACGTTGTCTCGTGCGGCACCTCCGACGCCGTGTCCGTGCGGCAAGCCCTCGAAGCTGCCGCCTTTCCTGTTCCTGTGCCCGTGCCCCAAGTCTGATCTCGGGGGGGGTTGCACTTGTCCTTGTGCAGCATCATCCACGACGGCACGGCCTGTCACGTCGCCGTGTGTGCCTCCGCTTGAGTTGACCTCGTGAGGCAAGCGCACTCCGTCGGCTTGGACTTGTCCGTCGGACGGTCCCCTCTCTGTCCGCCGGTTAGTCGCGCCATCTGCTACTGGACCGCTCGCATCCGCCACCGGAGGCATATGGATGGCATTGCCATTATTGTCTTGCGCCGCGTGCGGTATCCCTTCAAGCAGCCGCGATTGAAGCGGGTTAGCGTGCAACGTGTCCCCGGACGGCACCTCTGTGAGAAAGCTGTCTCCACCGTTACCAACTTGGTTCATCTTGCTCATCAAGTAACGATGATGCTCGGGGTCTGTGCCGCCCAATGTGTCCAGTAGATCCCTGTTGTTTCTAGCGCCGGCATGGGCGGTTAAAGACGAATCCAGCGGGTATTGCAGCTTTGCGTGGTCTTTTGCCGGGTCTCCTTCTTGGTTCGAGTCGCCCTGGGTCGCCGAAAGCACTTGTCGGCACAGGCTCGACAGGTTGTACGCGACGTCCAACTGCGAGTTTATCGCTGCGAGCGCTATCGTGGGAACTCCGGTTGAGCTGCCGCCAGGGTCTCCTTCGGGGGTACGTATAGCGTCGTCGCGGGCGCATGCAATCGTGCGTGGGTTTTCAATTTAGCGGTGGTTGTGAAATTAGCGGCGCTGATCCCATCCTCGCTCGATGTAAAAGCCAATACTCGTATGAATAGCTATAAACCTAATGCGTGCGCCAAAAAATGGCGTGAAAACAGGCCCCTGGTATGCAGTTTGCCTACAGCGAGGAGTATTGATAGTGTTTGAGGTTGACATGCAGAACTTGTTTTGACTTGTGAGACTATAATAGTATCTGCGTCTCCTTCCCGAGTCCAAGACACAACAACACCGTCACCACCGAAACATGTAACACAACAACATCTCACCCGCCTGGAGCTCCCTCATCGAGTCGTCCAAATTTCTCAGACACGCTTCCATATCGGCCAGCCGCCGCACAGTTCTCCCAATCCGTGGCGAGACCCCCTCCCCCCCCTCTTTGTCCGAACCGACCAACGCGCGAATCGACACACTCTCCGGAAGTTGGCTTCTGAAAGCGCCCAGCGGCCGCGGCGGGAGTGGTCGAGTGTTCTCTAAACGAGCGAGGTCAACTTTAGCTCCATCGTCAGGCGTCTCAATCCATCTCCGTGCGCGGCGCGGCTCCGACACAATCTCCGCCCCCCAACCCCTGAGCATCTCCTTCGACGCCCCCAAACCGTCAGGGAGAGGAGGAAGCACCCTCGAAGGCTGATGCTTCCCTTCTCGCTCGGGCTGTCCTGAATAAGGCCCCCTTGCTGCGGTCGTGTCGTAGGAGGCAGGGTGGCGCGGCTCCTGCTTCCAGGGTTTCCTGAGCCCTGGGACGGAGGCGCTTTGGTAGAGTTTAGACGGGCCGCCCTTGTGCGTGGAGCCACCGTGAAGCTGGGAGCGGGACCTCGTAGTAGCTCCCAATGGGTCCAACGATTTCCCTTGTCCCATAAGCTGCGAGGAGAGAGGGGCGGCAAGGATAATAATTGCTTGATATGAGCTTGATTGTCCAGCTGTTGGAAGGGGGTATGTCATCGCGCCTGACCATATTTTCTCGGAAGATTCTGCTTTGGTCAACCTCATGAGAATTTTGGGGGCTAGGTGCAGAATGAGGAAGGGTATGCACGCGATTGGATCTGTCTGTGTTGTCCTAATACTGCTGAAACGCTTGGTCTCCTTTTCAGGAAGGGTGACCACTGTGCACAGCTTCCGCCAGAGCTGTTACCCATATTCAGGGCCGCAAAATCACCGTCGCCTAAGTCGTGTGTTTCACTGTTCTGTTCAGCTGCTCAGCGAGGGTCGGCCGGTAAATGATTTCAAGCTGGAGCATTGGGACAACAAGCGCTATATACCCTAAAGGAGCACCAGCAGACAACATACATACACACTCCCCCGGCTAACGGCAACAACACCAAAAGCTTCCATGAAACTTACGAAGCCTCTTCGAGCCGCTTCCCGCTGCTTGCACGCCCAGTCCTTCTTGCACACGGCGAACACTTGCACCGATTGACACCCGGGGCCGGAAGCCAGCGTCCCCGCCTCGCGCCGCCCCGACAAAATCGCCCCGTCGTGAACGAAAACCACGCTACCCTCTGGCAGGCGGAGTCTGTCGCAGGCCTTCCTGAACACCGCGAAAAGCAGGTTGCCCGGCGCCACCTTAAACGTTTTCCTGAGCACCGTACGCGTTCCCTGCAACCGACGAAGGCACAACGTCACCCTTTCGTCTGGCACACCGCCTTCCAGCGACCCTCCCTCGACCGTGTTTGACCCTGGCCGTAAGGCTTGCCCCTCAGCCAACGACGAAACTGCGGCGTTTGCAGCACGGGTCGCCTGAGACGCGAGCCCCTGAGGGAAGAAATCTCGAATAGCTTCCTCGAGGTCCGCGATGGTGATCACGCGAGAGTCCGGTCGCCTGTCGTCGTGTGGGAAATTGGCGCCGGGGCATGGGTTAGAAGGTTATGAAATAGCGAAATTACACCCCAGGAGTGGAACCTACGTACCCGCCTGTGGTCGGTGTCGGTCAATTTTCCGGCCTCACCTCACCAGTGCGTGACTAAAATAGACGGGAAGGCGTGTCTGAAAGTGGGCGCAACAACTAGTGTTTTTGACCTTCAGACGAGTCGATGTGCGCTCAAGGTGTTTAGGTCGCACAGTTATCTGCAGGCGCAACTGCTGGATCAACAAACCGGGGGTACACCATAACTTCTTCAAGCACGTGTTTCTGTCTGGTTATTTACATCTCAATCATACGTGCTGAAAGCTCAACTGTTTCATAGGAGTAACTGTTCAGAGTGCTCACGTACTCGGTGTAGGGATATTTATGTAACGGTATTTGGGAGTTCCACAGAGGAAATATGCGTGTTTCTCTGTGGAACAATTGATGGTTTAGGCGATTCCCATCGCCTACTCTATGTTTTCTCCCCCTTTCTCGTGTCTACGACGGTAATATATATACATCACGTGGAGCCCCTACATCCTTCCCCGACCCAGAGTACCCCTCCAGGGGTCACTTGAACACGCTAGCGTCTGTTTCAATTGGAACGGCTCGCTGGTTGGGTATCAGTCGGGAGAGCTCGAGGACGAGCGGATCGTTTTGTATTTCGGATGGAGAGTTCAGAGGGACTTTCACCGAGCAGCGGCTTCATCGACGATGAGGCCAGCTGGGCCAGGCGAGCTGAAGAAGCTGCGGCAGCCGCAGAGGCGGCGAGCATCGCCGCGGCACAGGCCACGGGATCAGCTCATAGCGCAGGAGCGCGAACAAAGTCTCCAGAGGGGGGAGCACGAGGCCTAGAGGGCAACAAGTCGTCGCCAGAGGGCGATGCACGAGGCCTTCAAGGCAACCAGTCTCCGCGGCCAGAGGGTACGGGAGCAAGAGGCGGCGATGAGGAAATCGCAAGCTTGAGACAAAAAATGAGGGAGATGGAGGTGGCGGCGAGGAAGATGGAGATACGGATGGAAATAGGAGAGGAGGAAAGGGCGAGAAGTGAGAGGCTTCAGCAGGGTGGTGGAGGAAGACCTCGCCCACCGGAGCCACGTGGTCCACCTGGCACTTTCGTGGTCGGTTTTGGTAAGCCCGCCCCGAAGCTTGACGAAGCAAAAGAGGGAGGTTACTTTAGATGGGTAAAGCAGTTTATGTCGTGGTCCATATCCAACACCTGCGATGAGGTCCTAAAAATAACTTCCGACCCTATCATTTTCCAAGGCCGGAATAAGAGGAGTAGGGAGGAGTTGGAGTGCCAGTTTGGGCCAACCAAAGTAGCAGCAGCTCATAGGGCCTTTGAGGGCATAGCCGCTGCGATCACAAACTCATCGCGTACGCACAAGATCTATGATATTGGCAGCCCCAGCCTCGCGATGGCTGAAGTCAGAAGACATTACGTACCGAGCGACGACCTCGACAAGCAGGCGTATCAGAGAGAGTACATCAACGCGAGGATGGCAGATGGGGACTCTATATTTTGAGAGGATGAGCATCATCCGTGAGAAACTGCGCGAAGTAGGGATTCCGAAGTCGGACCAGGAAGCGAACCTACATCTCTTGCAATGCCTCACATCCGACTACGAGGTCGACAAAAAGATTCTACAGTACGCCCCTCACCTCACAGTAACCATGATAGAGGACCGGGTACGCA
>MEHQ01003469.1:493729-573729 GCA_008828725.1 Saccharina japonica
GCTGTTCAGAGTGCTCACGTACTCGGTGTAGGGATATTTATGTAACGGTATTTGGGAGTTCCACAGAGGAAATATGCGTGTTTCTCTGTGGAACAATTGATGGTTTAGGCGATTCCCATCGCCTACTCTATGTTTTCTCCCCCTTTCTCGTGTCTACGACGGTAATATATATACATCACGTGGAGCCCCTACATCCTTCCCCGACCCAGAGTACCCCTCCAGGGGTCACTTGAACAGTAACGACGGTAACGCCCCCTGTTATATGCCCCCCCCCTCCTGCATACTCATATGTCTAGGTCTCTACGAATCTTCGTCCGATAGCACTACATGGATTTCCGGCATACCTTCGGGCGATGCCCTCGCACAATGCCATGAAAGTCTCGTGCACTAGGGCATCCATCATAAGACACGCCTTTGGGGACATGCTGCACAGCGGATTCACCCCGGCAACTATCCTGGCCATTTGCGCTGGCGTCGTGAGCGAGGGCGGCAAGTCCTTGTTGCTGTTGCTGCTAATAATACAGCATGGCTGGGCCGGTTTTATGTGCTGCAGGCCGTCGACGACGGTCTTGTAATACTCGGAAGCGGCCAGAGCTTCTTTGCTGTGGATAGGCAAGCCTAGCCGGTCGAAGAGGACTTCGGTTGCGTGGTCGAGAAACACCGACAAGATCACCTGCGGTGGGTGGTGGATGCACACAGCAGGGGCGTGTCCGCGATCACAACTTGACTAAAAGTGCCGATCATGGCTAGCGGTTCCACCATCCCGCTCGTACAACAATTAGGGATGCACCGCGACCTCCGCACGTTCAACAACGATATCAGCATGTACGTGTGACGCAAATATCACAGTCGGAACGGCACCTCATTCTGTCGTAAAACTGCATCTCCTGCAAATCGCGACCTATCGGAGGGGCGTATACAGCGTGAAGGGCTCTACGAGAAAGAAGAAAACGCCCACATAATTATTATTGTTATCATCTTTGCCATCCGACAATATACGTACTTGTTATGAAAGGTTAGACGATGCGTTGCGAGACGGGCGAGTATGGCGTTGGTCTGAGGCAAGTGTCCAGATCGGCGTCCGTATCGTTAGATATTTTATTTCAGGCATATTACAAGTAGGCCTACGTACGCGTACTTCAAAGTATTGGTAACTCAAAGGCTTACGATCTATTCACCGATATTTACAGTACCTGGAAGGCGAAGGCGGAATTGAAGAAGACCCACATATCTTCGTTCGTCCGAATGTAGTCCTAAGCGTTCATTGGGCACAGGAGAGCAAATCGGGCAAAACTTGGGTGAGTCGGTCCAGGGCTCCGACGTACAGCAGTAGGCGTTGTTTTTTCACAGAGCGGTTCACGCATCGTTCGGCAGTTTGGTAAGTAAGCGCCAACTTCATTGGGTCGTTGGGCGCGTTGGGTGACTTTCTTTCACTGTTCGTGCATATATACCGTACGTAGGTAACGTACGTACATCCATGCAGTCGTGGGATTACTGCTGTACGACAATAATATTGACGATCACCATAACCATTGTGTCATAGCATACCGGTATCATCATCATAGATGGGGCTCTACTGCTGCGGTGCAGTAGTATTGCTGTAGGCCAGACCTACCTGTAGATGCCGCGGCTTAACGTCCATATGCGTGGACGCCTCGCTCCTGAAGTCGGCCTTGTCGCAGCTGTTCAGCGCTCCCGCCACCAACCTCTCTACCGTGTACTGGAGAACCGCCGAGATATACACGGCTGCATCGTTCTGCAGCACGGGACACAAAGCTTGAGAATAAGAGTGTATGTATGATGATGCATCTGTACTGAAATACTATACCATACACTATACATACATAGTACTACGTATGGGAGACCCAAGGCTAGCGCCACGGGCGGAGCCGTGGCTGTGCCGCTAGTCGGTACTGAAATACAATAAAAGTACGCGTACCAGGCACTACAGCAGTGGTACCAGAGTGCAGTCTAAAGAAGCAGCAGCAGCAACACGGCTTAGCTACGAAGCTACTACGGCAGGGCTAACAGATGGCACCGGCGAGACCTGAAGATTGAGTCTCGTGGACGTTCGCTGTTGTTGTTGCCGAACTTCGCTGTACGGGGGTGCAAATACCGCCTCGGCGATGCTACGACATGATCACCGATTCTCGCATTGCCGTACATATACATACATGCAACACCCTGTACATACTGGCATTACGATCGTCTATCGTTCATACAATCAATCGGCAAGCATCAAGCTCGGCTTTCACGCTTCCACTTACCCCCACCGTCAGCCCTAGCTCAGCGTTCAGCACGAGATTGATTTTGCGCGGCTCGAGGTGACGCGAAAATGATGGACAATACCCATCCACTCGCATCGGACCTCAGCATGCCAGGCCAGAGTGGTTGCATCTCCTAAGCAGCAGGTGCCTGATACCCTGCGAAAAATGGCGAAGCTGCTGCTGTAGGAAGCTACGTAGGGAGACGGGAAGACGGAGAAGAAAACGAAAAAAAATCGTTGGTGAATCGGGAATCCCAAATAGAGTATCGTTCAGCCAAACGGCACATGTTGGGCCGCGTAATATCTATGCAGGTACGATCGAACTTCATACAGTTCATACACTTCATACCGTTCATACATCACGTATTGATCGATGCGAGTACCGGTATTCCACTATTTTACTGATACTTGTGTACCTGGTACCTGGTACCTGGTAGCACTTGATACCCCACGTACTTGACTACTTGATACGAGAGAGAGAGCACATGAGACTACGAGTACAGTGCATACTCGTACATACGAACACGCTCGATGTCGATTACATTCGAATGTGCATATATATCAGCCATATCAGCAACAAGTCATTACCTGTACGAACGATTAGGTACGATACATAATCCCAAGCGCCATGCGTACGTATTACTACAGCAGCAGTAGTTTACTCAGTTACTCCTCGCCTTCCGAGTAGCTTTTACACCAGCTTGGCACTCTCACACTCACTCGCAGCCACTGCTGTCCGTAGTCATACCAGAGGGCAAGCGTGACATCATCTCTGAGTAAAGTGATGGGTTCAAGTGTAATACCGTATATATGCCCGAGAGCAAATATATGACCCGAACTCATACTCGTATTCGCAAAGCTACGTATGATATACGTAGTCTATCTGCTCGAACGAATCTGTTGTAGACTACGAGTACAGGCAGTATATACATAAGAAGCCCATTATTTACAACGCCCACGTTAGGCTACGAGTAATACCCGTCTGATATGTGTATACGGTACGACATACCAGGTACATATGATACCATGTTACGTACAAATTTTGCAAAAAATAGTGGAGTCGTTCTGATTGAGCCGGCACAGCAGCATTCACCTCGCCAGCCATAAACGTTGAGACATAAAATGGCCGTGTCCCGCCCTCAAAAACGGAGTTGTTTCAGCTAAAGACACGTACGTGTAAAACAGTGTACAAAACGCGAACTCCAAGCCCCACAGACTGAACTTCCAGTATAAGTGCAACATTCACTACAGTAGTACTGTATACAGTATCCTTGTCTGTGACAAGTTAATACTGCGACTCGTCTCCGAAACGTGGGCCCAGCAGCATTTTTTAAAAAAGGGGCTAAAAACGATACAGAGTGTGCAGCAGCAACCTATTTAAGGTTACGTCTAAGGCTTCGATACAGTAGTTAAAACCTCTTTTTTTGCTACCACCGCCTACTCTATCCCACACAAATTCCAAGTGGGGTGGCCCCGAAACAGTGCGCTTTAAGCCGAAAAAGTGCGTTTTAAGATCGAATTATCGATTTTTCCGTCCAGACTTATTATGCTAGCAATCTCCATTGCGGGATCCGGGAAGTCACGTAATACTGATATTCCGTGGCCTTAACAGAGTACAACAAAGGCGTAATTCAGCTTGCAACTAAATGTGGTTGCAATACCTACGCGTATTATGTATGTAGGCGTCAGCCAGCTTGCAAATAAATCAACATGGAGACCGGTTGCTTGCAAAGTTGAGGGTCAACCAGTTCGTTGTCCCAGTGCGATGGTTGAAGTCTGACGATCCCATTACTACGTCGGGATAATATTATGTGCACCTCTATATACTGCGTAAAAACGTTCAGTGGAGTTACTTGCAGTTTAGTATTTTCCCACTGAATGATGGGAGGGGGGGGCTGCATGCAGACGGCCACATGCATGCGCTGTTCCAAGCGCCGGACGTGTGCTGATGACGGCATCGATGACAGCACGAGGCCGCGTGTTGTGTTGACCATGTTGGGGCGTTGAGGCATTGAGCGCTGACTTCGACTGATAGAAAGTGCTCGAATGATTGAATGTGCTCCGTACATATATATCGTAGAAAAGCGGCCTGAAGATTTCAACACCATTAGGTACGTAGGTTAGGCGGGTACAAAAACAACAACGGTGTATGGATGGTCAATACCACGCTGGGGTACGAAGCTCTGTGTGTCGTGCGCACTGTGAGCCAGACAGAACTAAGTGTGCCTGCCAACCCGTAATATCTACAATAGATGGAGGTGTGAGAAGGGCCACAAAAAAACACAAAATATAAAATGCTGTTACAGCACAGTCCCTCACTCCCCCCCCCCCCCTCCCGGCGAATCCCTCCGTCGGGGTTGCCTGTGACACAGAGGAAGGGTGGAGGGTTAAGGTTTTACATCTAATTTTCACCTACCACCCTTCCCACGCACAACACGCCCTGGCGTGTTCCGTTTTTCCGGCCGCTTCAAAACACGCCAACTCCACGAATTCGTACATGAAACGAAACTAACAAAACAAAAAAAGGCAGTAGAAGCCAGAGGACCACACCAACCCAACCCCCACCCCTACCCACCCAACCCGAGCCAATCGAAAAAAAAAATGGCCTATAAATAACCGTGGCCTATTTGATAATAGTGGGTCTCACAGCACTCGCCATTTTTTTCAGCAACCTACGCAACACCAGGATTCCCACAAAAAAAAATAGATGCGTGCGACACCGCGGCGGTTGGAAGGCGAGAGTTCCAGGTCACCCCTCAAGGGATAAAGAAACTTGCGCACGCCTCATAGGACAGATCATCGATTCCTACTTGATGTATCTAAATCTTTCAAGGCAGATCTGTATGATCTGTATGATCTGTATGATCTAGCTCATGCTGCCGGGTGGGACTCGTACAATAAGCCGCATGATCTAGCATATGTATCCTGGGTTGGATCTGTACTACGCAGATCCTGCACAACCTCTAACAACGGCGGGTGAGGAACTAGATGATCTATCTGTAGACAGATAGATCATTATCACCCGAGGTGTGGTAACTTGCCAACCCCCGCCCGCCTGTTTCATCTGTGTGTCGACCCTGGCTCGTTTTTCCCGCCTGCAACACCGCCTCCTTGTTCTTTCTCCCCTGCAATACTATCTCCTCGCTGTTCCGCCGCGCCCTTCTCTCCCTCGCGCTTCTTCGCCTCGGCAGCGGCGATGGCGGCGTTCTTGGCTATCACTAAATTCGCCAGCATTTGCTGCAGCGTCGTTTCTTCCACCTGTGAACAAAAAAAGGGCGCCGGTGACATAACTTTAGAGGAAAAAGAGCTACGACAGTTTTTGTTTTTGTTCCATCCCATTTGTTATATTTTGTCTTTCTTGCTCCTGCTCTCTCCCAGAAGTTAACTCAGATTCGCGGTCTTCCTTAGAGCTATCGATAATTTCGGCCACGGGGGGCAAAAAAGCGATTCCGTCCCTCATCGAGCGAAACGCCTCCAAGTTGTGTACGCCCTCTGATATGCATAAATAGGAGGATACTCTGATGCGAAGCAAAGTTCGGTTTCGCGCTACGAGAACAACTACATTACCGGCACAAGCAAGCGTGATATTTGTTTTCTGGTTGTGGTGGTCACGCGCTGCTGCATCAAAAGCTGTTCCGATACAAACCATGACATATATACGCCTGCTTTGCATGATCTGTATGATCTATTATAGGTCACGTTCGTCAGGCGTGATCTGTATGATCTGTATGATCTGTATGACCTGTACGATCTAGGTCACGTTCGCCAGGTGTGATATGTATGACCTGTACGATCTAGGTCACGTTCGTCAGGTGTGATGTGTGATCTGTACGATCTGTATGATCTAGGAGACGTTCGCCAGGTGTGATCTGTATGATCTGTATGATCTGTACGACGCGGTTCTTGCGCACATGTTTTTGTCTTGCGGGATTTGTATACCACGGCTCTTACACAACACTTCATAACGCCATTATATAGAATTCCTAAATAGATACCTGGTGACATTCATGAATGAATGGCTTGAGCTACGTAAAGTAGGGGGGCCATATTACTACACATCGGTACCAGTTAGAACCCACAGCAAACTTAAAAACCACCGATGCCCCTGTGTTTACACCCTATTTGGTTCTGGTTACTATTAATATCACTACAGTATATTCTCCCGTGAAAAATACATATCAGGGGGGGGCGTAAAATCAGAACTCACGAAGGACCCAAAAAACAGGTATTCCTCGTATGTTTAGACGTATGTTTAGACGCCATATTCGGTTTTGGTTACTACCTGGTATGTTCCCTCGTAATAGTGTGAATAAATTCGTTGGTTTTGTTTTGGAGACAGTATAGGTTCTACATGATCTACGTAGATCGTGATATTTCCAACGTGCATGCAACAGCAGTTCCACACCCCTATTTTTGTTTTGCCGTTTGCGACTGCGACCAGCCTCGTTCTGCCATAACGATGCGATGCTGTACTCCTCGGCGTTGAGAGGCGAGGGCACAAACGAGACCAAAAATGGTTGGGGGGCTTTCTCAAGCGGCGCGAGCGGCGGCGTCATCTCACCTTGCGTAGATCGGGTGTCTGGAACTGCTCCAGCGCGAAGAGGTTGTGGGTGCTGCTGTCTGGCTCGAGCTCGATGTAAGCCGCCTCCGGGTATTTTTTTCGGATCTCCGTTTCCGCCTCGCGTACCTGTTACCGCACAGCACACGACACACAACGCGATGAACTTAAAACAATTGGCCTATTGGCACACAACACACGGAGCACGGAACACAACACACACACAACACAGCACGCGTCCGATTTACTCAACAATATAAAAAGCACACTGCAAAGTTGGATACACAGCCAGCCTGTCACCGGACAGGGGGGGCACGGAACACGGAACACAACACAGAAGCACAGCGCGCGCCCGATTTACTCAACAATAAAAAAAGCAAACTGAAAAGTTGGACACACAGCCAGCCTGTCACCGGACAGGGGGGCGGGCGCATACGGTTCTCTCTCCCACAACGTAGTCAATCAGACTGGAGCACAAGGAAAACAAAAAACGAAACAAAAGCAGTGCTCGAACTGAGCAAAAACACACGCGGGCACCGTCGCTAGACCTCGGACCTACAATGCGCAGAAGCCTGCACCTTCACGTCCAATACCAGGGCAAGAACAACGGCAGGGCCTGCGCGCCTGAAATATGCCAATCAGACAGGTAGACCATGCCGTGGGGCGTACCACAGCATCAACCAGGACTTCCACCCGTCTGCACTCGACGGCGGGTTATGGGCTCTCGGTCAAAAGGGAGTACCACGGCAAGGCATAATGCCCCCCGGCCTCCAATTCTCCATAAAACGTCGACCACCACGCGGGACAAATCAGAGCGCGAGGCTCCGCGCTGCATTCGCGTGTGAATCACCGTTTCGACCGCGCCCCCTACTATTTGTGCCGTCATTTCGTCATTTCAGCTCTTGATGTATAGTCATGTATATGATACATATATAACTATAAATATATATAAATATAACATAAATATATACCAGGTATATAAATATATATAAATATATATATACTTCGAAGTATATACATAGCGCGCACCTCTCGCTCGGCTGCCCGCATGACGTCCTCCGTGTAGAAGGAAAGCAGAGTCTCGTGGTCCTTGTACTTGTTCTTGTCGTTCGGGTCTCTGGCCAGCAGCTGTCTGAACTCCTGCCCATATCTGCCACGCGGGGCATCAACATAACCATGTCCGTCGACAGGAAAAGGGCGATTTACGAGGATGTACGAAAAATACGCAAAATAAAGCAAAAACCGTACATATTCAGCGGGCAAGAAGAGAACGGCAGCCGCCACGGCTAGCTAACCTTAAGAGACAAGCTGAACAGACAAGCTAGGCGAAGACGAGAGCACCACAAGCTGTCGCACGAACGCGCTGGAGACTTCCCCCTTCTTTTCTTGCAGTTGCCCCCGCCCGCCTCACAAGCGGTTCTTAGTAGGATGCATCTCACCCTTCACGCGACTCGCCGAACACTTCACGGCGCTTCGCGCTTGGTGTTAGCTATGCCTGCCGGGTCAGTGAAACCCGACATGCCCCGTCCCGGCATTGTAGGGATACGAGGGTCTATGGTCATACGACTACGGCCGTGCATGAATATCGAGTACACCCCCCCCCTCTCAACATGCGCGCATTCAAGACCGGGGAAACCCTATAAACGCGTCGAACGGTGCAAGTTGTAGTGGGGCCCCACAGACAGCCCCGCCGAGCAAGTGTTGGTACTGACAGTACTGACCTGGTGTTGAGCTTGAGCTTGGCCGCGAGGAACGTCCCGTCGAAATCAACCTCTGCCTTGAAGGCGAACGTGTGTGTTCCCACCCACTGCGATTGCACCTTGAGCACGGGAGAGCAACATAGAGGATCACATTGAAGGGAAAGGGAGTCAAGGGAGAGGGATTGGAGGGAAATAGAAGTGCTCGTATACACCCGACGAGCAATTCCCAAGGCCTACGGTAGAGGTGCACCATGTTTTCACCTTCTGAGGGTGGTCACTTAAGGAGCTCTATACTAATAGTAAGTCATTAATAAGTCACCCAAACATTGATTTTGGAGGAAAATAAAAGAGCTACGTACCCGATGAGCAATTCCCAAGGCCTAAGCAGACATCGAAAAATATGGCAACACAATAATGAAAAAATGCTGACGAATTTGGGTTAGGGAGCCCGATCATTCAGAAACTGTTTCAGCCAAAATAAGGTATACCTCTATCGTAGGCACGCGTCACTTACCATCTATACTATCTATATGCGAGCCAAAAGAGTCAAGTTAGTCACCTGGTGCAGCTGCTCTATAGACCCGCGACTCATGAGAATCGCCTTGATGCCTTCCGTGGTTTCTGAGTCGACGGATTGTCCGATCAAGAATCGTCGGTTCACCTGCACGGAACATTGAACAGCGAGGGCGACAGGTATCGACAACCCGCTCCATCAATAATTTGCCAACTAGAGCACTACAACACATTTTGGGGGGGGGGGTCACAACAACCAGGGCTATGCACGGGTCGGATCAAACTTCGAAGACCAGGTGGGGTCGGGTCGGGTAAGGTTGGGTCGGGTAAGGGTGACCAGGCCCGATCCGTGAGATTGAAAAAAAAAACTCCTGACCCGATCCGACCCGAACCAACCCGACCCGCGAGATAAAAAAAAATGCTAACCCAACCCGCGGGTTGGAGTCACGGCCCGTGAAGAGTCCTGATGGCAGCAACAGTAGTGACACTGCTGTAGTTGGTGGGTAGGTCAAACGGCGGGCCACCATTCCAAGGACAAACCATCTGCTCTCGTAACTCAACCGTCGTCAAAGAAAAGCGAAGGCAGCGAGAGTACCGCCCGACAGAGTATCACACGACAAAAACGCCTGCGTAAAACCCGCAATGCTCTGAATACTGAACTTCTCTTGGCGATCAACGGACAGCACACGGTGTCTGACGGATAGCATGCGGTGGGTGGGTCGGGTGTTAGCACGCACAGCAGCAGCAGCATGCGTGGGGGGTTGGTGGACTTGGTACCAATGAGCGACCGAAGCAACGGTCAACCCACGAAAAAAAAAGCATGTCATGCTGCAAACATACGAAAAACAGCCTTCTATTGAGCTTCTCCCCCCTATGTTCGCCAATTAAACAGCAGCAGCAGAATCCAGCAATCATCCTGCACGCGATTTTTCGCGAAGCACTCGTTGCTAAGGAATCGGATCAGAACGGTTTAGGTGCAAACCTGGTACGATATAGGATTTTGGAACTACGACGGCAACTATTAATAGCACTACTGGTAACTTACGGCACCTGGTACTATACAAGTAAACCGTGGTATGGTGAAATAGGAATATACCTCCTAGAAAACAACCCAGCGACAGACACACAGGGGCCAGTTGAAGAATGAACCACGGAAAACGGGCGCGGAGTTGGTGTTATTTGGCCCCGCCTCACCTCGGTCAGCCCCAAACCTATCACCCCCAGCAGCACCGCAATGCTAACGCCCGCCAAGCTGTCGTAAACAGGATTTTGGTACATCTGGCTCAATCTGCGTGGTGGCCAAGAAGCGCCCGCAAGAGGCAAAAGGGCAAACGTGCGCAGGATGGAGGTCCGGAGGTATCAGTAAAACTCAAGAGCGAGGCGAGGCAAGTCAATCCAAGTCAAGTCACGTGTCAGGGCAAGGCAAGGCAAGATCAGACAAGACAAGACAAGACAAGACAAGACAAGGCAAGACAAGACAAGACACGACACGACACGACACGACAAGACAAGGCAAGGCAAGGCAAGGCAAGGCAAGGCAAGGCAAGGCAAGGCAAGGCAAGGCAAGGCAAGGCAAGGCAAGGCAAGGCAAGGCAAGGCAAGGCAAGGCAAGGCAAGGCAAGGCAAGGCAAGGCAAGGCAAGGCAAGGCAAGGCAAGACAATGCGTGATCCTCCCTCACCCGGTGCCAGCGATGGCCATCAGCACTCCCAAGCACGCCGCGCTATCCTCCAGAAGGACGGCCAGTGTCGTGGGGTCGCGCACCTGAGATACGAGCACGGACAACACACACACTCAGCGCCAACCAAAAACCAAAATCTCATACCTAGAACATGGCCGTTGACATGATCAATAAGGCCGTTGACCGTATCAATACGGCCATTGACAGTACCGATATGGCCGTTGACATTATCAACATGACCGTTGAGAGTATCAACATAGCCGTTGAGAGTATCAACATGGCCGTTGACATGATCGATATGGCCGTTGACGTTATCAATATGGCCGTTGACACTATTAAAATGGCCGTTGATATGATATTGGCGCAGCGACGGGGTTGCAAAAAAAGAAACGCTTGCTGCGACTCTGGAACTACAATAGAGGATTGTACGTACGCTTTGGTAAACGACGAGGCACAAAGCCCACGACAAACTAGCAACAACCCGGCTTGAGACCATCAACAAAATATATCTCATTCAACAGCCGTGACGGCAAACAGGGGCTAACTTGCCACAACCCTTCATCACTGCAAAATAATAGCAAGTCTAATTTCAAGTAGTTTTTGTTTCCAAAACGTGGATGCAGCTATAGAGGGGTTGCACCCTCGCGCACAGCCGCAGTACGCGGCAGTAGCGTTCCCACGATGCTTGACGGCGACAGTGATACACGCTGTAGACAACACACGACTTACGACCACTCTACCCCCGTAGGCGACACACCCGTTATGACCACCGCACTCGCCTTTTTCAAGTGCTTGGAGAAGGCAACGTCTTTGGGCTTGGACTCCCGGATGCCCTGCACCGTTTTGACCAGAACGTAGCCGTCGATCAGCAGGCTCAGCACCAGGACGGACCATACCTCGAGCCCCACCTTCGACACCACGCGATCCGAACGAAAGTTAGCGATACGTATCATAGGGCAAGGGAAGTGACCGGAAAGAGTCGATATAACGGCTCGGTAAGGTATCCAAAAGCATACAGCACGCAATCCAAACGTTAGCGATACGTATCATAGGGCGAGCGAGGCAAGCGACCGGGAAAAGGTCGATAACGGCTCGATAATATATCCAAAAGTATAAACCATAGAGCACACAATCCGAACGTTGGCGATACGTGGGGCAAGGGAAGCGAACGATAAAAGTCGATAACGGCTCGACAAGGTATCCAAAAGTAGAAAACACGTGACAGTTGGCATAGGATATATATCATATTTCCCTTGTGTTTGATACTCCATGGTGTATGTGACAGATAGATGAGCCGGGCACCTTAACTGGGAAAGTACATTGGCGACGGAGGGACTCCACAGATGCTTATTTGTAAATAAAGAGTTGCATCGCGCAATTCTACGCGAGTCGACGAGGGAAGAAAGGGCGGAAGTTTCCTCGAGATAAAAAATGCAAGGCACGAACCGTAGTCGGGAGGAGGGGGAGGAGTCTACTATGTGTGACCCCGGATCTGAGTTACGACTATTAATAGGAGGGCGAAGAGAATAAATGGGACCGAAAAACAAAAACGTGGGGAACACGATCTGCAACACCAATATCGATACCGCTGCGACGCCTATTGATACACGCCTACCAACATGTATAACTCCTCGGAATGCAGTAAAGCAGTGTGCTATGTACGAGTGTATCAGGTACAGTATGTAACTAACACCGGTGCACTTCGATTCCCCTGGTGCGTTTCGAGAGGCTTCCACGGCATCATGCAGCTCAGTAGGCAACAACAAAATCATCGCGGAAAAATACCCCAACTCCGCACGAAAAAACACGACTTAACATTTTTATGTAAGCTATTCGATTTGCATCCATGAGTTGCAAGTCTAACCTGCACTCGAGGATTGAGAAAAAGCAAGGCTTGCCAAATCTGCTAGCCCAAGTCATTCTCCGCTATCACACTCGTAGACCAATCAAATCGGCGCAACTTGCGGCGGACAAAGCACACCCAAAAAACATGAACGAACGTCAATGCGAGCGACCACCGGCAAAGGGCCAACACACCACACGACCGGCCGCACCTTGTCCAAGGCCACCGTCGGGTTTATGAGTCCCTCGATGCTGTGCCGCATCGACACGCCCGCGCCCAACCAAAACGTCCCCAGCGCAGACACGAGGCACCAAAAGTACACCGACTTCCCTGCGAAGAGACGAACCACGCGTCACAGCATTCACACAAATCAAATAATCCGGTCAGCAAAACGAACCGAGCCCGTGGGGGCGGGGCTAGACGTCGTCAAGCGGTCGAGGCTGAAGGGAATGCGCACAAGCAAGGGAAAAAGGAAAACAAAAAAGGGGCAGCCCGCTCTTGAAACAGAAGCCAGTGTGACCTTTACAAACTCGATGGAGGTCGTCTGCGCTTTGCACTCGCCGTTCCTCCCTCGTAGCGATGTTGCTGCGGAAATAACCACTGGAAGAACAACTATGCCCCGAAGTATAAGGACCATTTTGATTAAATAATAACATAAAAGACGTTGAGTATATTCCGGGACAGGGTGTTATGTTTTGTACGGTTTGCTCCGTTTGATATATATACGAGGTGAGGCAGTAGCATCAACCACCCCAAGATGGCTTCCGAAAATATGTAATACGGTACAGCAAACTACACAAGGGGTTGCAACGCCGGCGTCCGCCTTCGTGACAGCTCTGCCCAAACTGCAGCATAGCTTCAAAGCGTCGTTTTTCGCAGGCCCTCCTCAAAACCATCACGACGAAACTAAAGGGCGTATGCACCAAAGGCAGTACCAGTACAAGCATCAGCACCAGCACCAGCGCCAGTATCAGTGCCAGTATCAGTACCAGCGCCAATATCAGTACAATTACAGCAGTAGCATCCAACAACTACTTTGTAATATGAAATATGTCGGTTGGCTGTCTAGTTTTCGCCCGTCTAGGTCTCTTATGACTAAATATGCTAGTGTTAGTGTGGGTAGTTCCTTGACGGCTGTCCTTGACGGCTGTCCTTGACGGCTGTCCCTGACGGATGTACTTGACATCTGTGACGAGTCAAGGGGCAAGAGTACCGTCAACCATCGCATCATCTATCACACAACTACAGCAGAAGCGTGCCCTTACCGTATCCGTACTGGTGCTGCTTATCCGGAGCCGTGGCGGCGCTCCTGAGACCCACGAGAAGCAGGAGCTGGTTGGCCGCGTCGACGAGGGAATGCATCGCCTCTGAGCTCATGGCGCTAGACCCGCTGTGCATATACGCCAAAAACTTCGCCACCGTGATCACCAGGTTGCCGGCCAAGGCTAGCTGAAGGACGCCATAGACGGGGGGTGGGTCAGAGCGTGATCAACAGAGGGGACGCCGAGCGATACAGTCGTGAACCAAAAATCCCGGGGGATGTATATATATACAGCATTCGGAGGCCATACTCGTATACATATGATATGAGTGCATCGACCAAAATGACAAAATTACCAAGGTCTTCAGAGTTTAGGAGTTCACCTGAAATAACGTCTACTATAAACAATAAGGGACGAACTACTGTATGTGGAAATTAGAGTTGGGGCACAGAGTTGAATATGTACGAGAGTTGAATATGTACGTTTTGCAGCCTCTTTGTCGTCGATGCCTTGCCCCCACCAAATCTTCCGTGCTACCTCCGTCTCCGTGCTGTCGTTGTCATCAACATGGCTTCTATTAATCTTAACCCTTATAGGACTGGAGTCCCTTTTTGGGGAGAAATCACTTAGAATTAGAGTTGGTTTGTCCCCAAAACGGGACTGCAGTTCTGAAAGGGTTAAGGCCTACTATATACGTACTACTGTATTGTTATTACGGAGGACCATAGTAAACACTAGTAAATAGGGCCTACGGTACACCCAAAAACCTACATATTTCCCTATTTTTGCTAACAATATTTGGTCCTGTTCACTATGGTGCCCCGTAGTATTAATATTAATAGTAGATTATTACAGCACACCAATGGACACTGGACACTGGACACCACCACCTTCAGCCGAAACAACCAGAAACAACCACTTGTGACAGGGCATACGTTGACACGTATTATATATACAAACATTCCTGCGTGCGCCCACCTTCGCACTGCACTGCTATTGTATCGTAGCGGTGTACGTAGCTGTGCTCCGTGAACCTCATTCAACTCGTTTATTTACCCCCAAGGGTTTACGAGGAAAGCAGGGTTTGTTCTGGCATAAGCTCTACTGCTATTAAAAGTGTACGTATACGAGTACTCGTAATGCGAGCTTTATGAGGTACATAATTTGTTGTTGTTGTTGTTGTTGTTGTTGTTGTTGTTGTTGTTGTTGTTGTTGTTGTTGTTGTTGTTGTTGTTGTTGTTGTTGTTGTTGTTGTTGTTGTTGTTGTTGTTGTTGTTGTTGTTGTTGTTGTTGTTGTTGTTGTTGTTGTTGTTGTTGTTGTTGTTGTTGTTGTTGTTGTTGTTGTTGTTGTTGTTGTTGTTGTTGTTGTTGTTGTTGTTGTTGTTGTTGTTGTTGTTGTTGTTGTTGTTGTTGTTGTTGTTGTTGTTGTTGTTGTTGTTGTTGTTGTTGTTGTTGTTGTTGTTGTTGTTGTTGTTGTTGTTGTTGTTGTTGTTGTTGTTGTTGTTGTTGTTGTTGTTGTTGTTGTTGTTGTTGTTGTTGTTGTTGTTGTTGTTGTTGTTGTTGTTGTTGTTGTTGTTGTTGTTGTTGTTGTTGTTGTTGTTGTTGTTGTTGTTGTTGTTGTTGTTGTTGTTGTTGTTGTTGTTGTTGTTGTTGTTGTTGTTGTTGTTGTTGTTGTTGTTGTTGTTGTTGTTGTTGTTGTTGTTGTTGTTGTTGTTGTTGTTGTTGTTGTTGTTGTTGTTGTTGTTGTTGTTGTTGTTGTTGTTGTTGTTGTTGTTGTTGTTGTTGTTGTTGTTGTTGTTGTTGTTGTTGTTGTTGTTGTTGTTGTTGTTGTTGTTGTTGTTGTTGTTGTTGTTGTTGTTGTTGTTGTTGTTGTTGTTGTTGTTGTTGTTGTTGTTGTTGTTGTTGTTGTTGTTGTTGTTGTTGTTGTTGTTGTTGTTGTTGTTGTTGTTGTTGTTGTTGTTGTTGTTGTTGTTGTTGTTGTTGTTGTTGTTGTTGTTGTTGTTGTTGTTGTTGTTGTTGTTGTTGTTGTTGTTGTTGTTGTTGTTGTTGTTGTTGTTGTTGTTGTTGTTGTTGTTGTTGTTGTTGTTGTTGTTGTTGTTGTTGTTGTTGTTGTTGTTGTTGTTGTTGTTGTTGTTGTTGTTGTTGTTGTTGTTGTTGTTGTTGTTGTTGTTGTTGTTGTTGTTGTTGTTGTTGTTGTTGTTGTTGTTGTTGTTGTTGTTGTTGTTGTTGTTGTTGTTGTTGTTGTTGTTGTTGTTGTTGTTGTTGTTGTTGTTGTTGTTGTTGTTGTTGTTGTTGTTGTTGTTGTTGTTGTTGTTGTTGTTGTTGTTGTTGTTGTTGTTGTTGTTGTTGTTGTTGTTGTTGTTGTTGTTGTTGTTGTTGTTGTTGTTGTTGTTGTTGTTGTTGTTGTTGTTGTTGTTGTTGTTGTTGTTGTTGTTGTTGTTGTTGTTGTTGTTGTTGTTGTTGTTGTTGTTGTTGTTGTTGTTGTTGTTGTTGTTGTTGTTGTTGTTGTTGTTGTTGTTGTTGTTGTTGTTGTTGTTGTTGTTGTTGTTGTTGTTGTTGTTGTTGTTGTTGTTGTTGTTGTTGTTGTTGTTGTTGTTGTTGTTGTTGTTGTTGTTGTTGTTGTTGTTGTTGTTGTTGTTGTTGTTGTTGTTGTTGTTGTTGTTGTTGTTGTTGTTGTTGTTGTTGTTGTTGTTGTTGTTGTTGTTGTTGTTGTTGTTGTTGTTGTTGTTGTTGTTGTTGTTGTTGTTGTTGTTGTTGTTGTTGTTGTTGTTGTTGTTGTTGTTGTTGTTGTTGTTGTTGTTGTTGTTGTTGTTGTTGTTGTTGTTGTTGTTGTTGTTGTTGTTGTTGTTGTTGTTGTTGTTGTTGTTGTTGTTGTTGTTGTTGTTGTTGTTGTTGTTGTTGTTGTTGTTGTTGTTGTTGTTGTTGTTGTTGTTGTTGTTGTTGTTGTTGTTGTTGTTGTTGTTGTTGTTGTTGTTGTTGTTGTTGTTGTTGTTGTTGTTGTTGTTGTTGTTGTTGTTGTTGTTGTTGTTGTTGTTGTTGTTGTTGTTGTTGTTGTTGTTGTTGTTGTTGTTGTTGTTGTTGTTGTTGTTGTTGTTGTTGTTGTTGTTGTTGTTGTTGTTGTTGTTGTTGTTGTTGTTGTTGTTGTTGTTGTTGTTGTTGTTGTTGTTGTTGTTGTTGTTGTTGTTGTTGTTGTTGTTGTTGTTGTTGTTGTTGTTGTTGTTGTTGTTGTTGTTGTTGTTGTTGTTGTTGTTGTTGTTGTTGTTGTTGTTGTTGTTGTTGTTGTTGTTGTTGTTGTTGTTGTTGTTGTTGTTGTTGTTGTTGTTGTTGTTGTTGTTGTTGTTGTTGTTGTTGTTGTTGTTGTTGTTGTTGTTGTTGTTGTTGTTGTTGTTGTTGTTGTTGTTGTTGTTGTTGTTGTTGTTGTTGTTGTTGTTGTTGTTGTTGTTGTTGTTGTTGTTGTTGTTGTTGTTGTTGTTGTTGTTGTTGTTGTTGTTGTTGTTGTTGTTGTTGTTGTTGTTGTTGTTGTTGTTGTTGTTGTTGTTGTTGTTGTTGTTGTTGTTGTTGTTGTTGTTGTTGTTGTTGTTGTTGTTGTTGTTGTTGTTGTTGTTGTTGTTGTTGTTGTTGTTGTTGTTGTTGTTGTTGTTGTTGTTGTTGTTGTTGTTGTTGTTGTTGTTGTTGTTGTTGTTGTTGTTGTTGTTGTTGTTGTTGTTGTTGTTGTTGTTGTTGTTGTTGTTGTTGTTGTTGTTGTTGTTGTTGTTGTTGTTGTTGTTGTTGTTGTTGTTGTTGTTGTTGTTGTTGTTGTTGTTGTTGTTGTTGTTGTTGTTGTTGTTGTTGTTGTTGTTGTTGTTGTTGTTGTTGTTGTTGTTGTTGTTGTTGTTGTTGTTGTTGTTGTTGTTGTTGTTGTTGTTGTTGTTGTTGTTGTTGTTGTTGTTGTTGTTGTTGTTGTTGTTGTTGTTGTTGTTGTTGTTGTTGTTGTTGTTGTTGTTGTTGTTGTTGTTGTTGTTGTTGTTGTTGTTGTTGTTGTTGTTGTTGTTGTTGTTGTTGTTGTTGTTGTTGTTGTTGTTGTTGTTGTTGTTGTTGTTGTTGTTGTTGTTGTTGTTGTTGTTGTTGTTGTTGTTGTTGTTGTTGTTGTTGTTGTTGTTGTTGTTGTTGTTGTTGTTGTTGTTGTTGTTGTTGTTGTTGTTGTTGTTGTTGTTGTTGTTGTTGTTGTTGTTGTTGTTGTTGTTGTTGTTGTTGTTGTTGTTGTTGTTGTTGTTGTTGTTGTTGTTGTTGTTGTTGTTGTTGTTGTTGTTGTTGTTGTTGTTGTTGTTGTTGTTGTTGTTGTTGTTGTTGTTGTTGTTGTTGTTGTTGTTGTTGTTGTTGTTGTTGTTGTTGTTGTTGTTGTTGTTGTTGTTGTTGTTGTTGTTGTTGTTGTTGTTGTTGTTGTTGTTGTTGTTGTTGTTGTTGTTGTTGTTGTTGTTGTTGTTGTTGTTGTTGTTGTTGTTGTTGTTGTTGTTGTTGTTGTTGTTGTTGTTGTTGTTGTTGTTGTTGTTGTTGTTGTTGTTGTTGTTGTTGTTGTTGTTGTTGTTGTTGTTGTTGTTGTTGTTGTTGTTGTTGTTGTTGTTGTTGTTGTTGTTGTTGTTGTTGTTGTTGTTGTTGTTGTTGTTGTTGTTGTTGTTGTTGTTGTTGTTGTTGTTGTTGTTGTTGTTGTTGTTGTTGTTGTTGTTGTTGTTGTTGTTGTTGTTGTTGTTGTTGTTGTTGTTGTTGTTGTTGTTGTTGTTGTTGTTGTTGTTGTTGTTGTTGTTGTTGTTGTTGTTGTTGTTGTTGTTGTTGTTGTTGTTGTTGTTGTTGTTGTTGTTGTTGTTGTTGTTGTTGTTGTTGTTGTTGTTGTTGTTGTTGTTGTTGTTGTTGTTGTTGTTGTTGTTGTTGTTGTTGTTGTTGTTGTTGTTGTTGTTGTTGTTGTTGTTGTTGTTGTTGTTGTTGTTGTTGTTGTTGTTGTTGTTGTTGTTGTTGTTGTTGTTGTTGTTGTTGTTGTTGTTGTTGTTGTTGTTGTTGTTGTTGTTGTTGTTGTTGTTGTTGTTGTTGTTGTTGTTGTTGTTGTTGTTGTTGTTGTTGTTGTTGTTGTTGTTGTTGTTGTTGTTGTTGTTGTTGTTGTTGTTGTTGTTGTTGTTGTTGTTGTTGTTGTTGTTGTTGTTGTTGTTGTTGTTGTTGTTGTTGTTGTTGTTGTTGTTGTTGTTGTTGTTGTTGTTGTTGTTGTTGTTGTTGTTGTTGTTGTTGTTGTTGTTGTTGTTGTTGTTGTTGTTGTTGTTGTTGTTGTTGTTGTTGTTGTTGTTGTTGTTGTTGTTGTTGTTGTTGTTGTTGTTGTTGTTGTTGTTGTTGTTGTTGTTGTTGTTGTTGTTGTTGTTGTTGTTGTTGTTGTTGTTGTTGTTGTTGTTGTTGTTGTTGTTGTTGTTGTTGTTGTTGTTGTTGTTGTTGTTGTTGTTGTTGTTGTTGTTGTTGTTGTTGTTGTTGTTGTTGTTGTTGTTGTTGTTGTTGTTGTTGTTGTTGTTGTTGTTGTTGTTGTTGTTGTTGTTGTTGTTGTTGTTGTTGTTGTTGTTGTTGTTGTTGTTGTTGTTGTTGTTGTTGTTGTTGTTGTTGTTGTTGTTGTTGTTGTTGTTGTTGTTGTTGTTGTTGTTGTTGTTGTTGTTGTTGTTGTTGTTGTTGTTGTTGTTGTTGTTGTTGTTGTTGTTGTTGTTGTTGTTGTTGTTGTTGTTGTTGTTGTTGTTGTTGTTGTTGTTGTTGTTGTTGTTGTTGTTGTTGTTGTTGTTGTTGTTGTTGTTGTTGTTGTTGTTGTTGTTGTTGTTGTTGTTGTTGTTGTTGTTGTTGTTGTTGTTGTTGTTGTTGTTGTTGTTGTTGTTGTTGTTGTTGTTGTTGTTGTTGTTGTTGTTGTTGTTGTTGTTGTTGTTGTTGTTGTTGTTGTTGTTGTTGTTGTTGTTGTTGTTGTTGTTGTTGTTGTTGTTGTTGTTGTTGTTGTTGTTGTTGTTGTTGTTGTTGTTGTTGTTGTTGTTGTTGTTGTTGTTGTTGTTGTTGTTGTTGTTGTTGTTGTTGTTGTTGTTGTTGTTGTTGTTGTTGTTGTTGTTGTTGTTGTTGTTGTTGTTGTTGTTGTTGTTGTTGTTGTTGTTGTTGTTGTTGTTGTTGTTGTTGTTGTTGTTGTTGTTGTTGTTGTTGTTGTTGTTGTTGTTGTTGTTGTTGTTGTTGTTGTTGTTGTTGTTGTTGTTGTTGTTGTTGTTGTTGTTGTTGTTGTTGTTGTTGTTGTTGTTGTTGTTGTTGTTGTTGTTGTTGTTGTTGTTGTTGTTGTTGTTGTTGTTGTTGTTGTTGTTGTTGTTGTTGTTGTTGTTGTTGTTGTTGTTGTTGTTGTTGTTGTTGTTGTTGTTGTTGTTGTTGTTGTTGTTGTTGTTGTTGTTGTTGTTGTTGTTGTTGTTGTTGTTGTTGTTGTTGTTGTTGTTGTTGTTGTTGTTGTTGTTGTTGTTGTTGTTGTTGTTGTTGTTGTTGTTGTTGTTGTTGTTGTTGTTGTTGTTGTTGTTGTTGTTGTTGTTGTTGTTGTTGTTGTTGTTGTTGTTGTTGTTGTTGTTGTTGTTGTTGTTGTTGTTGTTGTTGTTGTTGTTGTTGTTGTTGTTGTTGTTGTTGTTGTTGTTGTTGTTGTTGTTGTTGTTGTTGTTGTTGTTGTTGTTGTTGTTGTTGTTGTTGTTGTTGTTGTTGTTGTTGTTGTTGTTGTTGTTGTTGTTGTTGTTGTTGTTGTTGTTGTTGTTGTTGTTGTTGTTGTTGTTGTTGTTGTTGTTGTTGTTGTTGTTGTTGTTGTTGTTGTTGTTGTTGTTGTTGTTGTTGTTGTTGTTGTTGTTGTTGTTGTTGTTGTTGTTGTTGTTGTTGTTGTTGTTGTTGTTGTTGTTGTTGTTGTTGTTGTTGTTGTTGTTGTTGTTGTTGTTGTTGTTGTTGTTGTTGTTGTTGTTGTTGTTGTTGTTGTTGTTGTTGTTGTTGTTGTTGTTGTTGTTGTTGTTGTTGTTGTTGTTGTTGTTGTTGTTGTTGTTGTTGTTGTTGTTGTTGTTGTTGTTGTTGTTGTTGTTGTTGTTGTTGTTGTTGTTGTTGTTGTTGTTGTTGTTGTTGTTGTTGTTGTTGTTGTTGTTGTTGTTGTTGTTGTTGTTGTTGTTGTTGTTGTTGTTGTTGTTGTTGTTGTTGTTGTTGTTGTTGTTGTTGTTGTTGTTGTTGTTGTTGTTGTTGTTGTTGTTGTTGTTGTTGTTGTTGTTGTTGTTGTTGTTGTTGTTGTTGTTGTTGTTGTTGTTGTTGTTGTTGTTGTTGTTGTTGTTGTTGTTGTTGTTGTTGTTGTTGTTGTTGTTGTTGTTGTTGTTGTTGTTGTTGTTGTTGTTGTTGTTGTTGTTGTTGTTGTTGTTGTTGTTGTTGTTGTTGTTGTTGTTGTTGTTGTTGTTGTTGTTGTTGTTGTTGTTGTTGTTGTTGTTGTTGTTGTTGTTGTTGTTGTTGTTGTTGTTGTTGTTGTTGTTGTTGTTGTTGTTGTTGTTGTTGTTGTTGTTGTTGTTGTTGTTGTTGTTGTTGTTGTTGTTGTTGTTGTTGTTGTTGTTGTTGTTGTTGTTGTTGTTGTTGTTGTTGTTGTTGTTGTTGTTGTTGTTGTTGTTGTTGTTGTTGTTGTTGTTGTTGTTGTTGTTGTTGTTGTTGTTGTTGTTGTTGTTGTTGTTGTTGTTGTTGTTGTTGTTGTTGTTGTTGTTGTTGTTGTTGTTGTTGTTGTTGTTGTTGTTGTTGTTGTTGTTGTTGTTGTTGTTGTTGTTGTTGTTGTTGTTGTTGTTGTTGTTGTTGTTGTTGTTGTTGTTGTTGTTGTTGTTGTTGTTGTTGTTGTTGTTGTTGTTGTTGTTGTTGTTGTTGTTGTTGTTGTTGTTGTTGTTGTTGTTGTTGTTGTTGTTGTTGTTGTTGTTGTTGTTGTTGTTGTTGTTGTTGTTGTTGTTGTTGTTGTTGTTGTTGTTGTTGTTGTTGTTGTTGTTGTTGTTGTTGTTGTTGTTGTTGTTGTTGTTGTTGTTGTTGTTGTTGTTGTTGTTGTTGTTGTTGTTGTTGTTGTTGTTGTTGTTGTTGTTGTTGTTGTTGTTGTTGTTGTTGTTGTTGTTGTTGTTGTTGTTGTTGTTGTTGTTGTTGTTGTTGTTGTTGTTGTTGTTGTTGTTGTTGTTGTTGTTGTTGTTGTTGTTGTTGTTGTTGTTGTTGTTGTTGTTGTTGTTGTTGTTGTTGTTGTTGTTGTTGTTGTTGTTGTTGTTGTTGTTGTTGTTGTTGTTGTTGTTGTTGTTGTTGTTGTTGTTGTTGTTGTTGTTGTTGTTGTTGTTGTTGTTGTTGTTGTTGTTGTTGTTGTTGTTGTTGTTGTTGTTGTTGTTGTTGTTGTTGTTGTTGTTGTTGTTGTTGTTGTTGTTGTTGTTGTTGTTGTTGTTGTTGTTGTTGTTGTTGTTGTTGTTGTTGTTGTTGTTGTTGTTGTTGTTGTTGTTGTTGTTGTTGTTGTTGTTGTTGTTGTTGTTGTTGTTGTTGTTGTTGTTGTTGTTGTTGTTGTTGTTGTTGTTGTTGTTGTTGTTGTTGTTGTTGTTGTTGTTGTTGTTGTTGTTGTTGTTGTTGTTGTTGTTGTTGTTGTTGTTGTTGTTGTTGTTGTTGTTGTTGTTGTTGTTGTTGTTGTTGTTGTTGTTGTTGTTGTTGTTGTTGTTGTTGTTGTTGTTGTTGTTGTTGTTGTTGTTGTTGTTGTTGTTGTTGTTGTTGTTGTTGTTGTTGTTGTTGTTGTTGTTGTTGTTGTTGTTGTTGTTGTTGTTGTTGTTGTTGTTGTTGTTGTTGTTGTTGTTGTTGTTGTTGTTGTTGTTGTTGTTGTTGTTGTTGTTGTTGTTGTTGTTGTTGTTGTTGTTGTTGTTGTTGTTGTTGTTGTTGTTGTTGTTGTTGTTGTTGTTGTTGTTGTTGTTGTTGTTGTTGTTGTTGTTGTTGTTGTTGTTGTTGTTGTTGTTGTTGTTGTTGTTGTTGTTGTTGTTGTTGTTGTTGTTGTTGTTGTTGTTGTTGTTGTTGTTGTTGTTGTTGTTGTTGTTGTTGTTGTTGTTGTTGTTGTTGTTGTTGTTGTTGTTGTTGTTGTTGTTGTTGTTGTTGTTGTTGTTGTTGTTGTTGTTGTTGTTGTTGTTGTTGTTGTTGTTGTTGTTGTTGTTGTTGTTGTTGTTGTTGTTGTTGTTGTTGTTGTTGTTGTTGTTGTTGTTGTTGTTGTTGTTGTTGTTGTTGTTGTTGTTGTTGTTGTTGTTGTTGTTGTTGTTGTTGTTGTTGTTGTTGTTGTTGTTGTTGTTGTTGTTGTTGTTGTTGTTGTTGTTGTTGTTGTTGTTGTTGTTGTTGTTGTTGTTGTTGTTGTTGTTGTTGTTGTTGTTGTTGTTGTTGTTGTTGTTGTTGTTGTTGTTGTTGTTGTTGTTGTTGTTGTTGTTGTTGTTGTTGTTGTTGTTGTTGTTGTTGTTGTTGTTGTTGTTGTTGTTGTTGTTGTTGTTGTTGTTGTTGTTGTTGTTGTTGTTGTTGTTGTTGTTGTTGTTGTTGTTGTTGTTGTTGTTGTTGTTGTTGTTGTTGTTGTTGTTGTTGTTGTTGTTGTTGTTGTTGTTGTTGTTGTTGTTGTTGTTGTTGTTGTTGTTGTTGTTGTTGTTGTTGTTGTTGTTGTTGTTGTTGTTGTTGTTGTTGTTGTTGTTGTTGTTGTTGTTGTTGTTGTTGTTGTTGTTGTTGTTGTTGTTGTTGTTGTTGTTGTTGTTGTTGTTGTTGTTGTTGTTGTTGNACAGAAGCAGCTTGACGAAGCAAGAGTATCAACATCACCATAGAAATAAGTGGCCATAGATTGATACACAGCCAGAACACTGGCAAGCGCTTATCCCGTAGTTTTCACCCACCCACCACCCGTTTCTTTCAAAGGTGAAAGGGGGGAGTTTACAGCGATGCATTTTCTTTATCTGAAAATGACTTAGATGGCAGGAGTTTGAATGGTCTGGGACCATTAGGGGAACTCGGTCTTCGAGACTGCGGATAGTATACCCTAGATAACAACGGCCGTAGGAGGGAGAGACGGAGGGGTTGACGTAGTCTCGTCACAGATTGCAGGGCGAGACCGTCAACAGGGCGTAGAGTCATCGGGATCTCCCTCCCATAAAGTCTAGAGGAATAATCAGAATAATCAGAAAAGAGAAAAACAACAACCAACATTCGAAAGAACTTGACACAAAGGACTGAAATTCTGCTAAACCGGAGGTGCAAGTAAAGTGCTGTCTGGCGAGAGAGGATTTTGGGGGGACAAACTGACAAATTCCAACAAATACCCCACAGGATTCAAAACAGCTAAATACGTACGTACAGGTTGCAGCTCTGCGACGCACGCCCGTAAAAATATTTGGTACCAGAATTCTCGTATTCTCTGACTTGCTCGAAATTCCGACGAGTTGCCGAAGCCGCCAAGTGCATACCTATCAACAACTATCAGAACCCACAACTGCACACGGCTCACCTTGACCGTCTTCATGCTCTTCTTGGCCTTCTCATCGCCCTCCCCGATAGATCTCCGAGTCTCCTCGTCCATCCTGGACTGCTCCGTTTTGTTCTTGGCAGCTCCAGCTCCCGCGTCCTCAGCGCTGAAACTCACTCGTTGCGCACCCACTGGAGACGGCAGGATGCCCCTCTCCCGCCTCTCTGAACCCTTGCCATTGAAGCGCAAGTGGCGGATCACGTGAGGCATGGGCGGCATCGCGCTACCGTCTCGTTTTCGCCTGGCATCGTGGTGGAGGTGGCAGCAGGACAGCACGAACGTGTTCGAGGGTGGTATACGTTTCGCTTGAGCGTGAGGTGATGAGGCGAAGCTTGTGGCAGGATACCGCACGCGATTGCGCGACGCAGCGCGCCTGGTGCAAGAAAAGGCTGGACGCAGGGCGCCGGCGTGGCGGAGCATCCACGGTAGTGCACCAAGCGAGTGAATTACCACTGCTGTGCCCTTAGTTCTGTCTGCTGCGGAGCAGGCAAAGCGAGCGAGGACTCCAAAACATGGAGTTCGTGTAGAGTTGAAGGGATGCATAGATCGGGGTCCAGAGGAGTATCCAGGAGGATATCCCCGGAGGAAAAACGCCTTATCAGGTACCAGGTATATCTTTTGACGACGATGGTTGAGATGGTTGACGGTTGGGGAATCAACTCATGTTATTTGTTGCGAGGGGTGGGTGTATGGTGCACCAGGTACTCGTCATTGCAGAACCCAGGTACAAGGCACCCGTCACTCTGCTGTAGATTCGGGCGCAGCAGTGAAGACGACAACGAAAAATCGCAAGAAAGATTCTTCCGCTTGTATCGTTGTTGCACAAAAGAGACACGAAGAGAGGAATTGAAACTTCTGTAGCATCATGTATGTTTGAACGGAATGTTATAGCCTTGGAGAGCCGTGATCTTCACTCCGATTTGACGCCCTGGCGTATGGCTGTGACACCATTGTGAGCACACGCCCACCCATCGAACAGAGCGGATTCCGGCGTTCTGCACGGGGTACGGTGAGGTCTCGTGTTCGCGATTTATATTTTTGCTCGAACTCGTTTCTTTCTTGTGGCGATCTCTGTGACAAGATCGCAGTACGTATGTATACTCTCCTCCCTGATCACGTCCTAAAACCCTGACATCTTCTACGTACGTAGCTTAAGGGTGTCGATGGCGGCCAGAGGCAGGTGAGGCAAGAGAAACGTGTGCCCACCGTTGAGGATCAAGGCGGTCATGCAGCTGACCGAGCTGCAGCAGGAAAGCTCGATACGAACTCGGTGGTGTATACTCGTAGCCTTACGATACGTACAGGAATGAATCCTACTCTCTTGTCTTCTTCTCGGCACGCGCGTGAGATGAGATGCGTCAATTAGCCGCGTATCCTCTTGACTCAATTTATAAAGTGTCTGTACGAGTATTCACATAATAATGCCTCTCGGATTACTTGTGTTCCACGAGTTCACCAAGCCTGACCTCGGATTCGTAAGAACCAAAAATTACTGCTGCTGTATAGTAGCTGTTGTTGTTGTAGTAGGTAGGTTCACGAACACTCGAAGCCACCACCGTTCCGTGCCGTTGCCGTTGTAAGATCTCGGAACTCATCGCCATCTTAAGACTTACTTAGGAGGCGGTGCAAGGCGGCGAGCGAAGGCACAAAGAAGGATTGGAGACCGTGGTTGAACAGAAAACTACTACGTACATACACTAACCTTGCATCTATCTCCTCAAAACGGGGTGGTGTTTGCTGACCAAGATTGTGATGTCTTTAGTAGGAAAAAAACACAAATTAGGCGGCCGCGGCCGAGACGGCATACATACATACGCAAACAGATGGAACGCACACTTCCTGCGCGACGGCTGAATGAGTTGACCCCCGCGAAGAAATCGGCGTACCTGATACAATTACTTTGACCGTAACGCAACGTAACGTAACGTAACGTAACGTAACGTAACGTAACGTAACGTAACGTAACGTAACGTAACGTAACGTAACGTAACGTAACGTAACGTAACAAAACGTAACGTAACACAACGTACACTGTAGTACTGTAGTAACGGAACGGAACGTAACGGAGTTGGAACGGAAAGAGAGCGAGCACGTCGACATTTCCATGCTAGCAGCGCAAATAGGATACTGCTGCATAATAGGAAGCGATGATGATGAAGAAAGGCGAACTGAATGCCCATGTCGTTCTTTAAAGTTTCTTGTCGAGGGCGAGTCGGGGCATAAATCGTGACACCAACAACATAACAGGATGATGCCTTGAACTGATCAATTATTATCGTTGTGTCGTAAAATACACCATTTTTCAATCACGATCACACTTACTTACTTGTGATAACTAACCTGGGCAGTTTATATCCCACTAAGTGTGGGAGTCATGTCTCGTCCAACCTGCACATATAGATATATCCGGAGATCACCGTAAGGATCTCTCATGCAGGTATCACCAATTTACCTGGTCGTAAGATCTTTGTCTCTTATCGTACAACTGTGACGTAAGATCTTCTATTATCTCATCAGTAGGATCTCGGTAAAATCCTTCGTCGACGAACGAACTATGATTGGTAACATTGCCCCGAGACCATCTATGAGTGACCAGATGCGTCACGGCGCATCATCACTTATATCACGTTTCAAGCTCGCTCGCCGTCGAGTCTGGATCCCAACACCTACTGGCGTGTATCCAAGCTACGCATATAAAAGAGAAACTACCGCAAGCCTCTACGTAGTCGGATCTCGGATACCTAAACCCACAAACGTACATACACGACGTAAACTATGTTTTTTAGTCGTGGGCGTTTGACAGAGACGTGGTACACCGTGACAGAAACGGTATCTCTCCCTTCTTTTTGGTCCTTTGGGCCTTGAGCTGATTTTTTTCCACCGTCCACTGGTAGCGTAAAAACCACCGATACACTGTTTTACGGCGATTTTGGCGGATTATTACCGACACGTTTGGACTTTTCCGTTACAACGTAAAGAGGACCCTAGATAAACCTAGGGAATTACGGCCTAAATAGCCCGTGCTTACGTAATTCTTACATTTGGCGAAAATATGACCTCCTTACCAAGTCCTTACAGATAATTACCGCAAACAACAGGACATCCCCGCTGAGATCGAAAAGCACACCCAAAACTGTGGACAAGTATGTTTTGTGTTTTTACACACTACGATATATTTGTGATTTGCAGGGGTCACGCCAATTATGTAAACGTCCGCTTTTGGTCAGTGGGGGATGTCAACGAAGGGGGCCGAATCTCTCGCGCACACCAGAGTGCTAGGACGCCATGGCTATCCAAGCCGCCATCGCCATTGTCGCAGCAGATCGCAAGGCTACAGCGCATAAGCAAAAGTCCAAATTAACGATGTGGCAGGAGCTTACCGGGGAGAAAATGCAAGGGTTTCATATAGAAATATATTACTCTTGTTAATAGGGGACAGGGGGCGTTACAAATTTACGGCGGCCCAGACCAACTAACTATACATGTACCACTTAAACAGCTCGCCGTAAGGATGTCGTGCGGTCAATGCGACATCGCTGCATTTTAGCACCTATTTCAGGTACACCTGCTGTGGATCCCAGAAGGTAGTAGACAGCAGACACTAGGCAGCGCGCTACCACCATGTTTACTCCGGGCAATAGCTACGGCAACAGGCAGGTGCTTTCATACCGCGTTACACGATCTATTTCCAGTCTTCAACGTTTAGCATGCCAACCTGAGCACTAAACGTACCCACCTATGTACTACTGCCATGTGCGTAGTGTACTGTTATGTACTTGTACTACTGCTGTAGTGTAACCTGCTTCTACCCCTACTGAGGCTGTGTACCCGCTGTCCTATTTTCATTAAGGTCTTGGGTGTAGGCATGGGAATCAGTAAGCTCCTCCGTCTGTGTGAGATACCGCGCGAACATGGAGTGCGCATTGCACGCGGTACAAAAAAAACACCGGGAGACTGCTCGTGGCCAGATGAAAACGCCTGTCCAGGCCCTGCAAGCCGAAACAGTTACTAAAATATCACCGTTCAAAAATTCAACAACCCTCAAGCTGTCAAGACACAAGAAATAATGTAAAAACCAACGCCCGAAGTAAAAAATAAAAGACACCCCGAAAAACAAACGAAAACTTTCGTGAGCGCCACAGGGTATGTTATACCTGGTATGTCTATATATTTAGCCCACAGAACCACAGAGAAACGCAAGCCATTCAGCAGAACAACATCAGCAGCGGCACCCGCACGCTGTCACACAGCAACGTTCCACTAATCTTCAATGAGTGCCGCTAACGTCCGAGGCTAAACCGAATGCCTCCACAAAAACGAAACCGTCAATAATATACCTTGAACGTTTCCCTAACACTATTAAGACTAGACAATTCCGAGCCAGCTCTAAACAATCCGCGCTTCGCTGCCGCTTCCTCCGTTGCGAGCGCCTCCCTCCATCAATTCTAGCTCGCCCTCGTCCTTCTTCGCTGCAGCGTCCAGGTCCTGCGCACAAAGAACGCGGCGTAGGTAGCATGGAAAAAAACGCCGAAACGGCACGGAAATCGGGGTGTTGGGATAATGCGTGTCGAGACTCTTGTCTCAAACGTCCATGATCCTACAAAGGTCCAACAAGCTCATCCAACTACGTACCTACTGCGAGCAACCGACAGTAGGTAAAAACCAAGCGCAAAAAAAAAAAAACGTCTCACCTGAGTCGTCACACGCCCGTAGGTGCCGAACACGCTCGCAGACTCGCCCGCGCCACCGGGGCGGAAGAAGAACCGGAAGCAGTTGAGGGGGTAGCGCACGTAGAACGGCCTCCCGTGCGTCGAGTTGTCCACCCACCGCCTGCCCTTGATGGACTCGTACGTCGTCGTGTTGACCAGAACCATCCGCACGTGGGTGAGAAGGAGAATGCTTACCCACAAGTCGTGGTAGGACTAGGGGGCAGGAATACGCCGGACAGCATTGAGGAATAGTGGCGGTGGGTCACTGTCGGTGGGGATGGGAGAACAAGGAGGCCTGATGCATGCGGCGGACACAACCTTCCAACTCTGGTGAGAAGTGTTTTGGCGGAAGGAAGAGCGTGATACCACCGTCTCCACCCCCGGATATATCCCCGAGGCCTACTCGTGTGGCAATGGTTTATAGCGGTCTCGCTCGGCCGACAACCACCAAGGACCGGGAATACGCGTGGGTCCGATGATAACGCTGGTATAGTACTGGTACAACACTCATCTACAGTTCTGGTATCATGCTGGTATCGTACTACTGTAGTATAATACTGGTATTGGTACAGTACCTGGCACCTGTATGCAGGAAGAAAGCAGGACCACAAGCGCGCGGGTTGCGGAGGGACTATCGTGCACAATTTCAATATAAGAAACTTTGCTACAATGTACGTACGCATTTATATTAATAACATTTGGAAGCGGGGGATCTCACCGCCAGGATAGTCACGCAGCCAAGGAACTTCGAGTACCCGAACACGCACTTCCACATGGCCCACTCCCCGCACTCGGCTTGCCCGTAGCTGTACACATTCCAGAGGAAAGACGAGATACCCTGCGGGATGGGTTCGCGGCAGGGCGGCGCGCGGGCGCACAAGCGATGCGTGCAACCAAATTTAACGACGAGAGGACGCACCACGGCCAACGCCAGCACACCACCCAGGCGCCAGCGCGTGTCGCGAACAGCGGCTGATGTTGGCCGACAAAAAAAAAACGCGAGTGTCGCCCATTCTGTGCTTGCCGCGTGAGACAACTGGCTACCGGTGCCACTGCCCAGGAGCCCTTTGATGTGACCTTACTGCTCCGACGCTACGCGCCGCAGGCCTTCTGAGGCAAATTGCACGATAAAATATCACTGGCACGGGGCCCGCCGGCCCGAAGCCAAACGCTTCCATCATTTCACTGCCACGACTCATCCGTACCAACACAGTGCCGTGCGTCGCACTTTTTCAAACCGTCCATATTTCTCTGTTGCTTTTTTTTGTTATTTTCGGTTACTGCCTATTTTTCGGGTGCACTACGAACTGTTATGGCAGTGTCGCGATCAGCAACGGCATAGCGGTTTATGTTTCTACAAGTAACGCAGGTTTGTCCATACCTATAACAGTGGTGACAATTATTACCGGCGTCCCCCCCCGTCTCCCACACCCACAACGACCTACCCAATAATTAATAGAGGGTGCAACCCAGCACACGAAGGGGGGGGAGGAGGACCTTTCTTCCAACTCACCAGCACAGCGAACGACAGGAACCCCACGAAATACCGGTGGTTGTTCTGGCCCACGCAGTTGGCCACAAACGGGCAGTGGTGGTCGAAGCGCAGCACGCACTTGTCGCAAGTGTCGCAGTGCTTCGATCGAGGAGCCTGGACGATCGGTCAAGAGCAAACATGTCAGCGGACGTTGACGTTGACAGCACTCTTGCCTCTTGGCGGTCAGCCGCCAAGGACATATGTTAAGGACAGCCGTCAAGTAAATATCACACTAAAGTACAGGCGTCAAGGACATCAGTCAAGGACAGCCGTCAAGGACAGTAGTCAAGGAAATCCGTCAAGGGAACCCGTCAAGGACAGACGTCAAGTGAATATCACACTAAATTACAGGCGTCAAGGACAGCAGTCAAGGACAGACGTCAAGTAACTCCAACAATACATTTAAGCCGTCAAGGACTTCCGTCAGGGAAAGCCGTCAAGGACTTCCGTCAGGGAAAGCCGTCAAGGACTGCCGTCAGGGAAAGCCGTCAAGGACTGCCGTCAGGGAAAGCCGTCAAGGACTGCCGTCAGGGAAAGCCGTCAAGGAGAGCCGCCAAGGAGCTACCACACTAAAACTAGTATACTAAGTATAACTAAGCCTTGACGGGCCAGCTCCAGACCGTTAGCCGACAGCCGACAAAAACAAATGGTGAGGAGACAGCGCCGGCATCCCGAAAGAGTCAGAAGGGGGATGTCAGTCGCCAACCGCGCAAACAATGAAGGGTTTCCATGCGTCACGATTCGGCGTTTTTTTCAGTGACAGGAGAAAAACAGAAAGGAATTTCCGTCATGACCGCGACTATATATTCAGAGGTTTCCGATGTGTCGCGCTTTGCAGTTTGTTGTACTTGTAAAAGTATGGCATGCAACCTCCAAAAAGTCGGTGGAATGGGACACTATTAACGAGGTTAATGCGCAACAACAAAGATACTCGAGTTTTGCTCGCGACGGAGCCATGTCTACGCAACAGTTCTAAGTTCTACGCGGCAGGGCGGCGAAGGCATTCACCTTCTCGACGATGCACGTGGTGCAGAGCGTCTCACTGTCGAGGCGGCCGTCTTGCGATAGCCTCTTGATCGCGGCATCTCGTCTAGCCTTGTCCCTCGGCAGAGATCCGGGATCTGTCACGACCTGCAATAATCGTGGAGTTTGTTTTTTTCGGGCCGTGCGTCCCGAAATGTCAAAAACAGAGAAAAAAAAGGCGCATTCTTCATGTGCAAACGACGCAAAACAACCGCCTCTTGCGACACGGCGCGACTCACCGAAAGAGAAAAACACACACAAAAAAGTATTAACTCTCACTCACTCGATCAGCTTCAACCAAGCAATAAAAACAAAAACAAACAAGGATCATCCCACCAACCACCCAACCAATGAATCGCTCAATGTGTAAGAATGAACGTCATAGGAAATCTGGGGCTTGTGGGGCGGGGTTGGATTTTCAACACACGTGGAAGGCATGTTTGATTAGGGGATACTTCGTACGAGTATGAGAGAGAGCGAGTCTGGTTGAGGCTGAACTCTTATTGAGGAGAGAGACAGGGACGCGTCGGGAAATAGACAAGCAGAGGATATACGGCAGAGGATAGGAGGGAGCTAGCTGTGGGTATCTGACCGGCAACATCTGCTTGCATACTGCTGCTGCTGGCAGGATTGAGGCTGAAGGGACCAACCAACCATTCCACTAACCAACAAATCAACCTACCAAATAGTCAACCAATCAATTACCCAACCTTACCCAACCAATCAAGCATCCAACCAACTATCAATAACTACCCGGCACGCAACAAACGCGTGCAAACCCACCGACTTGAACAGGAGCCACATCGTCGCGATGGCCGGCAGCAGAGTCGCCGCCGACCGCAGCCCCGACTGCTCCCCCCACAAAAACACCGCCTCCGAACAAACTATAATAACCAAGGACCACAGCGCCACTCCTAACGGCAACCAGTTGGCGTCGAACTGGGCGATTTTGTACGTAAACTGGGTGGTCGCCCCGACTCCAGCAGCCCCTGCCATGCATCCCCAGCACCCAAACACGTTGACCATGCCGAAGCACCACAACAGCTGGACTAGCGGTAACAGCAGGCCCTGCTCCGGGACGAACACGGGACAGAGCGAACGTACGTACACGGGATTAAAACACGCATGAAGGGGTTTCAGCAAGCGTAGGAAGCACCCGCTATAGGTACACACATATCACTCTGGACGGAAATACAAGGACCGTTTGGTATTCATATTAACGTACAAACGCTCCTTATTTTTTCGTCCATATTAATACTATTAATAGGCATATAGTAACCAGGAAAACTCGATTCGAACGTTTCATATCTCATACGTTAGTACAGTCACGTCGCGCCGGTTTCGCTAAAACATATACTTAGTAAAAATATACCTGGTATATAATAAATCAACATCATAACCATAATAATAGCATATAAGATCAACGTCAATGGTTGCAGCGCAACTTTCATGCCCGTGGAACGACCGTCAAGACGAGGGTACCGGGTTGGTTACCTTCACCTCTTGCATGAAAAACATTAAAAAAAACACACACACCCACACCCACACACGCACAGCAAAGCCGCCGACAAATTATTTGCTCTAGAAAAACCAAACAACACAAAAAAAGCGGTCTGACAATTTTTCGGGCAAAAGACAAAAACAATAACACACCCCACCCCACCCCCACCACCCGACAAGCGCACGCTGCCCGTGGTGCAAGCGACGAGCAAACAGCTCACCCTCTGCATTGGAACATCCCTCGCCCTCCTGGGCACCGTGCGATACATGTCGAGATATCGAGACAGGCTCTGGTTCCCCAAGGACAGGGCAAGCTCGGCAGGGTTGAACCCCGCCTTGTTGGGCACCTCAAGGCTCGCCCCCGCCTTACCACGCAAGAAAATTTTCCCAGCAATTTCCCAGCGACGGAGAGGGCAACGGGCAACGGCGAAACCATGGTCAGACGCGCAACGAAACGAGCCGCCGATACCGCACCGATGAATTAGGATAACCAAGTACAGAAATAGGGGAAGTTGGTGTGGTCCACGTGTGGTTCCAGAAATATGACAAAATAAATTAGAAAAGTGCCTAAAACACTGCTTTAGACCCTACTAGCCCTGAACCTAATCCCGACCCCGCCCCGTTACCCACATTATGCGCTTTTTCTCGAAAAAATCGGGCGTTTTATTTTACTTTATTTTAATGACCAAATCGAAACTCATATTTATATACGAGTACTTCGTATGATTATACACGTTCTTCCGTACGTCCAAATAGAGTATTCCTTGGTTTCCATCCTATATCTAATATACTACCAGTAGATAGCAATCCAGTGATGGTCGCCAGCGCTCCGGCGTGGAGGTTGACACGCACCGTGTCCCTGACGCTTGTACCAGGGCGATCAGAGGCAAGGGGTTGCGAGGGAATGGCGCTTTCGGCTTTGTGCTCTGGCAGCGCACACACACACAAACGACTACGTCTTCATATTGATTTGATTAATTTGAGGCTGTCCTGTGGCCACCGACTAAATCAGGTTAATGTGAGAACAAACAAGAACAAGAACAAAAACAAGAACATTGACAACAGTCGACTGGACCCAATGCCCTTTCCAAGCGGTACGCGTGCGCCCCCCCCCGCCTACCCCGCTACGCCACTATTCAGTATTGGTGCAAGTATTTACTCCATCTTCCTTTGACCCCAAACCCATGCGGCGCCACGAAAAAAAAACAAGAGCGACGAAGTGCCACGGCAAGAACACGCGGCGCTCTCCTCTGACAGCGACACTCGACAAAAAAAAAGTCCAAGACGCTCTCGCCCTTTCCTTGTCCAGAAAGCATACCACTCCGATTTTTCGGGAAATGTAATGACCGCTTGGGTACAGCATTACTACTAATACTAATAATAATCATCATACAACGAGTATTCATATTAATATTATTAGTATTAATATTAATATTAATAATACGTAATATTAATATTTATCACTCCAATTTTTCGGGAAATGTAAGGACCGCTTGGGTACAGCATTAATACTAATACTACTACTACTAATAATCATCATAATATTAATATTATTAATAATAACAACACCAAAACGGTCCTTATATTTCCGGACAGAGAAATTCGACGCGAGTCGACGAGGGAAGAAAGGGATTGACTTCTTCTCGCGATAAAAAAAAAACGCAAGGCACGACCCGTACGTAGTGGGTAGGCGGGGGGAGGATAACCTGCTATGTGATCCCCCATCTGAGTTACGACACAACTATCATTGAGAGCGAGAGAGAAAAAAAGGGCGAAAATAACAAAGGGGGGGGGGGGGATGGTACATACATAAGGGTTTCACCTTAAGGAGGGGGGCCAGCGCGTACGGAGACATGACGCCGCCCACGATGGCCCAGTGCAGAGAGCTGTTTCCCTCCTCGAGGTCCCTCTCCTCCACGCCCGGCGACGGGCCGTAGTTGATAAGCACGCGCAGGAGGTCCATGTTTCCGATGCAGAGCTTGCTGGCGTACATGAGAGGCGTGAATCCCTACACGTCAGCGAGCGCACACAGGCCGTGCAAGGCGCGGCAAGGGACGGGGACGTGCGAGCACCAACCACGGACGGACAACACGAGGGGGGTGTTCGTACGTAATGTTTTTTTTTCTTCAGCAACCATGCGCATGAACCATTTTATTATGTCAACACTGTAAAAAAGAGTTGACTTTAATTCCAAGTAATTTCCCCCCCCACCGCGTGGGTGCAGACGTAACGGAGGTCGTCACTGCTGTACGCAGTCGATTGGGGGGTGGAACGAAGAAACGTCTTTCGGAGGCTCATTTCCTTGGCGTTCACAATGAGAGACGTCGACGCCTGTTTACACGTCGAAAACCGATGCGTCCACGACGCGTTCCCCTCGAGAACACGAGAAAACACCTTCTGTGGCAGTTGCATACGGATGCATAACATCCTGCACGTGGTAATATAAAACCCGTACGCAGTACGCGCGATCGAAGTATCATGTAATATGATACTCATCACTAGTGATAGTATCCCACACAGCTTGCAAATATGAGTTTCGTCCCGGTCTCACAGCTGACATTTCCTACCAATTACGATGACCATACCAGGTAGTACAAAGGACCAAATATTGTTACATACGTATAAAAAATAGGCAAATCTATACGTTTATGTCTGAACCGTAGGTCCCTATTTACTATGGTCCACCGTAATATATAAAAAATATGTTCTCATCATTCAAAGGGGTTTCTGGCAGTCGCGTGACCCGAAAAGCTAGTACGCGATGCCTGTCTGTCTTCAAACGCAGGAGGGCCGCCACGCAAAGCCCACGCTCCGAACCAGAGCCAAGACACACACGCAAGCATCACGCCGTGGACACGCATGCACGCGCTCCCCCGAGTGGAAAGACACCTCATGCTCGACACGGTTCAAAAACAGAAATGGCAAGGCCATCCGTAACTTGCAACCCTGCTAGAGCTGCACCCATGTGTAGGGGTAAAGTAACTTGGAAATAGAGCAGGACCATCCTTACAGCGAGCGGTATTATAAAAGCGTGAGGAGCCCTCCACTGCGGCTGGGCCATCTGGAAAAACGGACTCGCCGACGGAACCAAAACTCTGAACCGCCATGGCAAGCTGGCCTATTATCGTACATAACAGCGCCGTATATATACTAAAGTATATACTACTAAATAGTAAAATATATACTACTGTAAGTATATAATATATACTAAGTATATAATATATACCAAGTATACAATATATACCAAGTATGTAATGTATAATAAGTATATATACGAAGTATATATACACGCAGGTGCTCTGAAGGGCGCATGCAACAATGTCTTTGCATGGCGTCAGCCTCACACCTTGGCGTCTTTGGAGAGCACAGGTACTCCAGCCGCCAGCACGACGAGGACAGTGCTCACGTGCCCCTTTTGCGCCGCGAGGTGCAACGCCGTCTGTCCGAACACATTGCAGTGGAGGCAGTCCGCCCCCGCCTGGAAGACGACACGTGCGATCGGCAGAGGAAAGGAGGGGGCGGGGGGGGGGGGCGGTACTCAGGTAATGCATGGCCGTACTACAGCAGTATGGTAATGGACCCTTGCACCCCTACAACGGCGGGACGGAGCTCGTCGGATTTTTACCGGCCAGGCAGACATTGCTTGCACCAAGCGCGGAGCGCCGTGAGGTGTTCGGCGAGTCGCATGAAGGGTGAGCTGCATCCTATTAAGAACCGCTTGCGAGGCGGACTTGCATATGGATGACAGTTTCAATGAGTTAATTTAGTTTCCGGTTTGGCCACTTCCTGAGACAGCAATGGGTTTTACTATGTAACTGCCTCGCGGACGCCTTACCATATTAACACTACGTGAGACGACCATTCCCTTGTGCGGAGCAAAGGTTCTCCACTCCGCACAAATGATCTACTGGGGGGGTGCGTACTCATTTGTTGCTTGCCTTAGTCATTTGACCATTGACCACGCATCCCTTTCGAGACGGAGCACCGTTCCTACTCCTAATAGAGACACCTCCAACACTTGGGCGCTCATTACGTTGTTTCCATATATTACAAAGAAACCTTTTGCTAATCTTATCCCCTTCCTGTTTCGCCGCCTGTGGCCACCATCTATCTCCTAAGATAGCGATCGTTTTCTCGCTACTACTTAGTGTGCCAAACTGCTCCATGCCACTCTCGTCTATTTTTCTCACCTCCTCCTCTAACACACCCCTTTCCTCCTTGTACCTTTCACATTCTCCCACTATGTGAATTCTACTCTCTATGGCCTTGCCACATGGGCACATCTGTGCATCTATTTCCTCCTCCTCCCGGCTACTGGTATACCTCCTTCTTCTTTCTGGCAGGTCCAGGTCCCCTACACGAAATCGCAGTTTCAGCTTTTTCGCGAAGTCCATCGGGCCGTGCAGATACCTTTTCATTCCTATTCCTTCTCTCAACCCCCCGTATATCTCTAAGTGTTCTTCCCCTTCCACTTTCTTTCTTAGCGCTAGCCTCGGGGGGAAGTGAAAGTCCAAGAAGTTACATAGAGCCCAAGTAGCTGTGAACCCCAAGTACGAGTGGGCCGTGCGTTGAACCGCGGGCGTTGTCGCAAACAAAGCTTTCACACTCCTGGAAGACCATCGATTCCCACTCCACGATCTAGATCTTGCAGGGCAGGTGCACTCCTGATACGTACCAGTATGATCTACTCGTACAGCAGTAGGTTATGTTGATTATTAGTAGTGCGGAGTGGGAGCCGTATAACCTGCATGATCTACGAGTAGGACATGTTTTCTGGGTTAGATCTGTGCTACACAGACCCTGCACAATATATCATACCCGCAGGTTAGGATCTACGATAGGTGGTGATCTATCTGTAGATGATCTGTAGGTGATATATCTGTCTGGCGTGTGCAAAGTTCACACTCTGTCCTGTTCTTCCAAGGCGCACGGAAGAGCGGTACGAAGCAACGGCAGGGTTATTCCTAAGAGCCTTAGGTGCGCGCAATTTGGCCAAACGAAAAGGGGCAAGCGTGGCTCCAGCTGCGCGTGCTTTTTTAGCTTCCGTCAGAAATAAACGCGCCACGATTGCTTATATACAACCAGTACTACATTACCAATACGTGGTACTGCATGCAGTACGCGCGACACATGACCACAACGCTTAGCCACCAGTTCCAGTTCGACGTTTAGCATCGACAAGGGCCGGCACTTTTGCCTCTACAGCATCGTGTGCTCCTGTTGCCAAAGGCCACGCGCTAAATGCATGCGCATTGGGGCATAAAACGGGCCGATTAACAGCAGTGTGCATTCTGGGTATTTCCTTGTGCACACCAGACTTAGAACATGCCTACCACCATGTTCGGGAATACAAGGACCATTTGGGTATAAATATATTAAAAAAGTACCTTGCTCTTCGGAACATAGTGACATTAAACGGACCCTAAGATTCCAAACAGAGTGGTTTTAAGTATAAGTTCCTTGTTTTTCCGAACATAGTGACATTAAACGGGCCCTAAGATTCCGGACAGGGTGGTTTTAAGTATTATCTTATATAGCAAAAGTGCAAGCCCTGATGTCACTCACATCCAGCAGGTCGGAGACTACGGCCATGAACCCCTGCCTCGCTGCCCACATGAGCGCCGATTCCTTCAGCACCCCGCCAATGGCGGAAGGATGAGCACCCTGCCCACCACCAAAGGGCCACCAAAAGAGCATCGTCAAGCACCGCGACACACAGCAGCAACACTTCTGCTGTACCACGAACATGTTGCACCTCTACAGCCGCAGTCGTGAGAGGTTACTGAGTCTTGGCAAACATAAATGGTGCCGTATACCGTACGTATGATTACAACATTTGGCCGGTGCTGGTCTGAGTTGCCATACGAAGTTCATGCGTATCGTGATCAGCGCGGCTGTCATATCACGAAGTTCGGCCGAACTGGACCCTTCGTCGGAGATGTTAACAGATTGATACGTACAACATATTGTGCGTGTCGGGTGTGGGCGGGTTTACAAGTTGCATGGTGGCGTTTTTTTATCGTTTCGAGGGCCGTGTGCCGTGTGCACGACATCATTTATATGAATATACGAGGAACCTCATGAACATCAGGGGTTATTATTTGACACTAGTCCAGCGCGTTGCGTTGGTAGTGGTCGGGAACTATTCGTGGACACCAACCTATATGTTTGGGAGTTTCACAGTTGGGAAGGCATTGCGCTCTATGTAGTGGTACCCATATAACCAGGGGCGGGGCAGGGGAGAGGAGAGGTCTGCCTTGTGACCTCTGGTCAGAACATGGCACTGAACTATAACATGAGAGAACAAACACTACATTAGTAATCCCAAGTTCCTCGCGGGTAGGGAAAGAAACACGGGGTATGCAAAACCTCAACACTCGTACCTCGTATTTAGCTCCATACCTACCAATATCTAGGTATCTGTCAGTATTTGACGCGTTTTGAAGATACTTTATATCGTACCGTGATGCATACATCCATACATTAGACCACCACGATCAAAATTCTCCTCGATGGTAGGGCTACTTCGTGTGCCGCGAGGCGAAACGAGCGCGGAACGATTCTCGCCCATGCGTGGCACTTCGAGCGCGCCGTCTCTCAGTCGATTGCTTGCCTGCTTCAAGAGGTATTTCACCATCCACCTTCGGTCGTTGATGGCGGCCCAATGCAGAAGGGGGACATCTTCCTTATCCCGGTCGTTGACATCCACTAGCACCTGCTGTCCCGCCACAGCAGAGAAGTGGGCCAAAAACAAGCACAACCAGAAACCAAGTCACCGTTCGCGAGTTCGTTCAGACGCGAAAAGAAGCGGGAAGGCGGGCACTATGCGTAACAAGATTAACAGGGACCTACGGCTGATGGAGTGTGAACCGAGTAAGGAGAGAGAGCCTAACCAGAAGCACCGATGTGTTGTATGCTGTTGTATGTGCAATGCGGCGTACCAGACACTTATTAAAAATAAGTAGGACGGCTACTGTCGTGGGTGACGCCTACTTATACTACAAAACACCTATCAATAGGCTGCCTGCAATGTGCAGTAGCCGTCGGATAGGCTCTTGACGTTCTGATTCGTACTTGTGCCTTGCTACTATTGACCCATGTAATACATTAATGCAGCGGTATACCGATACAATGTAGGGCATGTTGCTGGGATTTTCTCACGAGCGAACGGCTGAGAGGCGAGAAAAGGGATCCTTCAATCGGTCGCTTTGTGCTTCGCAATACAAATATCTGGTATTTAATAGCACACTACATCGCCGCCATCTAGCCTGCCTGTGAGGTCGGAACGCAACAAGGGCTCGACGTGGCGCATACGGGCACTATAGAGGGAACACTACTGCTCAGCCTGTAGTGTATGTATACTTGAAAGCTATATATGAACAGCCGATGAACATGGCCTGCATACAGACACTATCATGCAGACTTCCAGAGTGCAAACACGAGTACAAAAACATTCTCAGTGATACCAGCCTGGGGTCTGAGTCCTGTACAGAAAATGGTGTCTCAAGCGCGTGTGGTGTCTATGCATACGCTGTATCAAACGCCTCGAAAACTGTTGTTAGAAACGAATGCGGGTGATAACCAGCAGTACTGGATGTACGCGCAATTGTACGTTACGTTGCGATGTACCAGGCACCTCGTACATATCATACCTGATGCGTACCAGTATTTAACAGCAGTTCAACTCTTCAACAATTCAGAGGGAAACGTGACGAAAACAATCTCGGACAGACTATCGATTCCTACATAATTATTTAGATCTTTCAGGGTAGATATATTCCTGGTCTGTATGATCTGTACGATCTGTATGATTTGTATGATCTGTACGATCTGTATGATCTGTATGATCTGTATGATCTAGCTCATGTTGCCGGGTGGGAGTCGCATAACCTGCATGATCTAGGACACGTTTCCTGGGTTGGATCTGTCCTGTACAGATCATAACATCTCACAACACGGCAGGTTTGGTTCTAGAGGGTATAGATGACCTATGATATCTGTAGATGATCTATCTGTAGATGATCTATCTGTAGATGACCTGTCCGACGTATGATATGAAATAATGACCATCAAGCGTCGGTCACACGAACCCGCCTAGGCTAGGCTGTTGTATGTTTGGGACTGCAGTGACTGCAGACACCTAGTTATCCGTATGCATATCAATGTCGTTACAACATCATATCTCGGATGAATCAAGTTTTTGAGGACCAACGCACCAACGCCCGAATGGGTAGGGTGGACCGTAACTGGTCCGAGTCTGGCGGGAAGGCTTGTTGGCCTGAGTTTTGTTGGTAGATGAGCTTGCGCAAGTTCCACGAACCGCTGCTCGCTCAAACTCATTGGTATTAAGGGGCGTTTCTAACGACCTCTTTTTAGCAAATAATTTGCCAAATTTCCATATTATGGAAATATTTACTTGCCAAAATAGCAAAAAACTTGCCAAGCTTTTTGTTGGAGATTACACTTCTTGTTCGTTGGCAAATTTATGGAAAGATAAATTTGCTATTTTTTTGCCATTTTTTTGCCATTTGAGCCCAATAACGCCTACGCAAGGTTCTACAAACCAGACCACCCCAGACCTCGCCACGCTATACTCGCTCTAACTTGTGTACTAGAGGGAGGTATCGAGGATACTTGGTGGCATTGACAGCAGGGATGATAGGGCTGACGGCACGCGCCGCGAGCGCCGTGTGGGTGCGCTATGGGTGCCGTTTTGAGCTGGTCCTGGCTGATGCTCAAGTACATCACCAACCAGAAGCCGCCCCGGCCTTCCCAGGGCATATTGGTCGGGCAGGAAGGACTGCCGACCTCTGGGGTGCATGGGCTGAGCCTGGAGAGCTTTGTGTGCCTGCGTTCACTGCACAGAGAGCGTGGGCTCGCCCTTGGCTCTCTGCTGCTGCTGCTGCAAGGGGTTTGAATAAAATCTGAGGGCGTTACGATGCGAAATTTGGCCAAATACAGCCAAATATGTCAAATATGTAGTGTTTGTCGTTAGAAGGGTTTGGCAAGTCTTTGGCAAGTTTTGGAAATTTGGACTTGCCAAAATAGCAAGTTTTTTGCTATTTCGAGCGGTCGTTAAAAACGACCCTAATAGGTAAAAAACGCATATACTTATATACGCACGTACTTAGTATTTGCCATTTTTTCGGCTGGTATACATGTCGGCCCTGGGTTGCAAAAGTCTTCACGCCTTTTACGAGTCATGCATAATGGGTACTGCTCTGGACTCTAGACTAAGTACTGCAAAACTGCTGTACTGCTTGCCGTGTGATAAGCATACGCCGCTGGTTGGTCGACGTTACCCGATACTGCGTACCAGGTAGGGTAGGTATTAATAGTACTTTCCTCGTCTGTCACGTATAATATATGCAGCTCATTGCAGGGACCAAACCAGAACAAGCAAGCACGATATACCATTTTGGAGCGTATTCCGATATTCGTCGATATTGTGTTTGAGTATGTGCTTCTACGCGTCAAACCGCACAACAAAAACGTGTTTATGTTTAATTATTTATGTTCAGGTGCGGGGGTGCAATCTTGTCAAAACAAAAAACAATTACCCTGCATTTCTAATTTTATTATTTCGTACCAGAATTAGAGGTAATTATTTATTTTCCGAGTTCGGGCACACGAAAAAATGGCGCGTACCTGGTCCTAAACCATCGTACCAGGTGTACGTGTACGAGGAGGCTTATGGCTTATGGTATGATATCACAGGTCACAGGAGTACGACGGGTGTACCCTGTTGTGTACGAGTGTACGAGTACTCTGCTGCTGCACGAAGCAAATACAAAATGCGGAAAGATTACGAGTTTGTCTTACTCGTAGCTATTTTTGAGCTGATTTTCTCGAAATCGACAACGGGGAAAGTGTAAACGCCGACCGACGCACGTCTTTGGACAGATCTCGACGAGATATCCCCAAAGCCGTCATTTTCGTTGGATTCATCACCCCTCATTTTGGAGAAATCAGCTCTGAAATTCACCACAGGAGGGGCGGGGGGGGTTAGTGTTATCTTATCACACCTGTGATACTTTCGGTACAGCGGTACTGCTGTTGTAGCCTGGTACTCTGTACCTGGTACCTGGTACACAGCCGGTACGGTAGTCAGTCGTGGTCTAAAACTGGTATTATATGAGTACGGTGGTCAGTCGTGGTCTAAAACTGGTATTATATGATATCATACCAGGTACACAAGAGCCCCCCGCGTACGACACATACGTATGCATTTGCACAGCACCAGCACCTACTCGTATCGTACGATATCATACCACTACTGCTGCTGTGCTCGTAGTGCAGTTTACTCGTCCTGCTGTCCTGCTGCTCGCTTACTATTACTCTCGTACAGCTTCGGACACATAATATCGGCGCTTACCCTGCCGTTGGCTGGTTCCAAGAGGTCGCGCAGAGTGTCCTCATCTCCGTACTACGGAGGAAACACCGGTGCAACATGAGGAAGGCACGAGAGAAAGGGGACAGGGAGAGGAGGCAACGACTGTTATTAATAGAGCAAGTGCAACACGGATCAAGTCTGCACGCCTGCACTGCTGCACTGCTGCACACCCCCAGCCGACCTGCGAGGAACAAACTGCGATGCGCTGATTCTGCACGAGAGCACGAAATTATACTGGAAATCATGGGGGGGGGAACGACACCATATAACTTCTCTTATGCTGGACCACAACAATCACCTGGCAAGCCTTCACCGCATCCAACAAGGCTGTGCTCTGTGGCGTAGGTGGATTGGTTGCGAATGCAGGGTTCAGTATTGTCGGGGCGGTGTCCATCTCTGCTTGGGCAGGCAGCAGGCGGTCCAGGTCTGGCGCGCGGATGTGGCTTCGTATTGGTCCACCTTCAACATCCCCTTTGTACACATTCTTCATCCTTATTCTGGAACTCCATTGATTTTCTGTGTGGTACTGGACCACTACTCTTACAGCTGTTGTTACAGCAGCCATGCCTTATGGAAAGAGTAATCCGAAACGTGGCCAGGAGTCTCTTGGAAAAGCCCTACAGCGACGCCGCGCCCTTGAACGAGCTGCAGCCGACAGGTATTATTTTCCACCTCTCACAGCCAGAAAACTACGAGTGCAATTGAAATACTGGTACGAAGCAAGTGCAACAGCAGCATGTACCACACGGTACGAGTGTACGAGTAGACCACAAGCAAGCCTTGCGCCATCCGGTGTCGTAGTGCATACCTGGTACCCTGGTACCTGATAGTAGTGGTCTAGCAAGCGCGTGGGCCTGTTTCTCTTTCTCTGAAAACCTCGCCATGTCCATGAACCCCCGACCTTGAGGTAGAACAGCACTATTAACACCAGCAATAGCTAAAATAAAGCTCCCAAGGGCAAGGTTTGTCTCTCTATATACTTGAGGGTTGACGATCGGACCTTGAAGTGCGCCACTTCACGACGACAACCCTGTTCCTCACCTTGTACATATTATACATTTACCAGGTAAAACACAAGGTACAAACATCCGATGTGTAATTGTGGTGTCTATTTTTTCCAGCTCCTCACGCGGCTCGCCCAACCCTTTCACCCCCTCTCCTTTTATCCCGGCGGCGCAACCACCCCCTCCCCCTCCCCCAGCGCATCGTCTTACGATGTCGACGGCAGCAAGGCTAGGGGCAAGATGACCTCGGTGCTGGAGGCCAGCAACCTCGACGACTTCATCGCTTCAGCCATGCTGTCGGAGAGGGCCTTCGAGTCTCACAAGGAGAACACGGTGGTGGTTGGGCCCGACGGCGTGGAGATGAGCCTGGATGAGAACGGCGAGATCAATGCGGCGATAGGCGGCAAGGACGACGGCGAGGCGGAGTTCGACTTTTTGCACATGAACGTACCGCGGAGGCCGGCGTGGGGCACGGAGATGACCGCGGAAGACCTGGACATGTTGGAGAGGAAGTCGTTTCTGGAGTGGCGAAGAGGAATCGCCAAGTGAGATATAGGAGATAGACGCGGAAACGGACAGGCAGACACTGGCAGATGGTAGGCAGACATGCAGACCACGACTCCATTGCGAGCACCGCATGCGGCAGCAGCAGTAGCAGTATGATACCTGTTACCTCCTACCGGTATGTCGTAGCGCTTTTTGAAGCTGAGACAGGATAGTACAACACGTACGTACGTCGTAGGCTCTCTAAGTTTATATTATGACACGATACCAATTCGGAGGTAGTTTATACTGTACCAGGTACAGCAGTGCAGCCTTACCAACCGTCAGTGTGAGCGCGCAGCAAGCGCGGGTAGTATCATGCTGCGCTCGTGTCATACACTTCCTTGGGATGGCATGATATCACAGCTCGGACAGTAAACTATTAATAGCCACCCTCCTAACCCGGCCAGCCATCCAGCCCGCGTTGCTTGGTGTGGTCGATCGATGCCGTAATCGTCACTTTCCTTTTGGTCATTTTTCCCCTCTCAACCCTCAAAAGGGTGGTCCTTTACCCCCCAATCACAACCTCACACCATGTTTCAACCAACGTCTGCATCTTGACCCACAGCGCGGAAGAGAAGGCCACCAGCATGAAGGTCACGCCGTTCGAGAAGAACCTCGAGGTGTGGCGGCAGCTGTGGCGTGTCGTCGAGCGGAGCGACCTCGTCTGCCAGCTGGTGGACGCACGCAACCCCACCTTTTACTACTCCACCGACCTCGAAGCCTACGCGTCCGAGCTGGTCCCGCCCAAGCCAATGGTGGTGGTGGTCAACAAAGCCGACTACCTCAGCCGGGCGCAGCAGCGTGAGTGGGCGCGCCACTTCGAGAAGAGGGGGGTCACGGTCCTGTTTTTCTCGGCGAGGCAGCAGCAGGAGCAGCTCAACAAGGAGGCAAGGGAGGAGAGAGATCTGGCCGAGGGAGGTTTCGCTGCGGGAGGCGCCGACGCCCCCGCCCCCACGGAGGGGTACGACTCGGAAGACGACGAAGATTTTGACACCGACACTGAGGAGGAGGAGGAGGAGGAGGCGGAGGGGGAGGGGGGAAGCGAAGACGGGGGTGGGCATGAGGAAGGGTCTTCTGCAGGCGCAGAGGAAGGGGGCGTGGGGCCTTCGGGCTCGGCGGTAGCAGGCGCGGGTGGGCGCGGTGCAGGCACTGGCACGAACAACACGGGGAGTGGGTTGCCCAGGGTGCTGGATAGGCTGGAGATGTGCGTTGAGCTGGAGAGGCTGGCGAGGACGCTTGGAGTGCCCGACCCTTCCCGAAATGGCGGTCGCGCGTGCGTGGGGATGGTGGGGTATCCCAACGTGGGAAAGAGCAGCTTGATCAACGTGCTGGTGGGTGCTACGCCGCTCTCGCACGGCGGGGTCCGGGTCAGCGTGGGCGCCACCCCCGGGAAGACGAAGCACTTCCAGACGCTCGTGCTGAGCGACAGCCTCATGCTGTGTGACTGCCCGGGCCTCGTGTTCCCCAGCTTCGTTAGCAGGTGAGAGCAAGCTCGTCACGCCCATCCCCCGCGGTTGCTGTTGTTCTTTGTGGTAGGTGTTCAAGTGGTTTATGGTTTGATTGTGTACACTGCAGTGCCTTAACCCCCCCCCCCTCGCCCTTCCTCCCTCCTCTCGTTTCCTGTCCTGATCTCTCTTCTGTGTCGACGCTGGCTTCCACAGCACGGCTGAGATGATTTGCGCGGGGGTGCTGCCGATCATGCAGATGCGCAACGTCATGCCCCCCATGACCCTCATCGCGCGGCGAATACCCCGACACATCCTCGAGCTCACGTACACCATCAAGCTCCCGACCCTGCCGGGAGACGCGAAGGACGCTGCGGGGAAACCCGTGCTCTCGCCGCAGCAGCTGCTGGAGTCGTACTGCCAGGCCAGAGGAATGTTTCGAGCGCGAGCCCTTGGAGAGTCGGATATGCCCCGCGCAGCGCGGCAAATCCTGAAAGACTTTACGGACGGACGGCTGTTGTTTTGCCACCCTCCGCCTAGCGCAACTACAGAGGTAGGAGTAAACCGTTTAGGCTTGCAGTTTCTGGGGCGTTTTCTGTGTTTTTTGTGTTTTTTGTGTGTGTTACGGTTTGGCGGTGTATTTGCTAGCCTCGAACATTTGCGAAACTGTACTGCGTGCCGGTGTGTTTTTTTTTTTTTTTTAAATCTCATGCGGGGGTTTCAACGCTGCCATGTCCTCGTGTTCTCTTTGTAGGGTGTCTGATAAATGTTGGTGCACCCTCGCCGCAGCCTGCAGCTTGTGTTAAGTGTCTCGCTCCGAATCCCATGGTTGATTGTGGAGTGTTTGGCCCAAAAATATCATGGAAACCAATGGTGCACACGCTATTGAAGCTGCCCCGAGAACAATACGATTACAAGCGGTACAACAACAATGCCTTATAGTTGGTGGCCTACACGGGGGGGTGTACAACTCGTGCAAAGCATGCTCCACGTTGCGTCTCTGGCAGTACTGCCCTCGTGCATATAACATGGTGTTGCGCGTATCTCCCGAAACATTCCTCTGGCTCGTGAGTGCCACGCAAGGCGTACACCCGGACGGGGTTAGTTTTAGTCCCAGGTGCATGCGGCCCTGCCAACTTTAGCCTGCAGCGTGCCCATGCCAGCACTCTCGGGTCTGACCGCCGTCTCCCCTTTGGCCAATCGGGTTTCTCGAAGCATTCACGAATGTGTGTACCCCCCGCTACGCCGCCCCGCTCGCTCGCTCGCTCGCTCGCTCCGATCGCTTCGCCACTATTTCCCAACTCTCTTCACGCTCGCACTATGAATATTTCCCACCTACACTTCGGTGTGTACGCAGGCCGCCGCAGCCCGTTTCCTGAAGGAGACCGACAAGACAGCCTTGAGGACGACCAAGCTCGCCGCGAAGCTCGCGGTGCAGCTCGGGAAAGCGGGGGCGATAGCCAGCGCGGGGGGGGCAGCCATCGCGTCTGCGGAGGCCGCGTCTCTCCTGGAGCCCGAGAACATGGACCTCATGGCCGAGGTTCTCGACAAGCGGGCGGCGAAAGCCGCGGGTCAGGATGTTCCTGCGCTGACCGCTGGGGGGGCGTCGGGCGCACGCGGCAAATTAACCAAGAGGGAGATGGGTTTGCTGCGGTGGGGTAAGAAGGACCACAAGGTCGGGAACAAAGACCCCTACGGCAACGCCGACGCTGAGACGGTCACGTCGTTGGGGCCGGCGGGGGCGAAGGTGGCAGGGGGGGGAAAGAAGGGGCGCCGCGGGAAGAAGAGGGATGGGTTCACGCGAGTGACGATGCCCCACCACCAGACCTATTCAGGCCCCACATGACGCGTCGAGCGAAACGGATCGGTTGCTCGGTGGCGGCGGGGAGGGGAATGACGAGAGGCGGGGCGAATGTGCGCTGTCATTGATTGTAGACCTCGGTAGTGCCCTACGAGTACCTTTTTGTTGTGGTGTGGTGTGTTGGGATGGGAGTCCCTCTCCGGGATGAGTTTGCGAAAGTTATTTTTTCTTCGCGCGTGACGGCAGGGGAGGAAGAACTTCTAAGCATGTAAGGGCTTGTTGAGGCAGATTTCGCCTACTGCTACGGGGAACGGGCATGGACAACTAAGTTAGTTGACACAATATATTCCCTCGTTTTTTCTCGTACTACCTCTTGGAATTGCACGCGATCTACGATCAGCGGAGAGAGGACCTTTAATCTCATTCGGAAACGAAGGAGGGTTTATGCCGAAACCTGGGGCCATCACGCCTCTTTTCTTAGTCAGTTTGCCTCGTGGTTTCGGACACAGAATTTGTCTCGGACCTTGCCGTGATGGTGGTGATGCGGGTTTGACTGGAGAGGGAAAGGATTTTGAAGGGTTCTCGCCGCTCCGACCCCGAGCCCTGTGCCGTTTTTCTCAGCTCGTTACTGGTGCTTGTACTAAATTAGCAACCGAAGAGCAGGATGACCTTCAAGTTGGAGCGAAGTCGGCTGCCTTCATTTTTGCTTTTTCAAGCCTGTCCAGTGGGAACACGTTTCAAGGACAGGCCCTCCGTGGTGCACCCATGTCTTACGTCAGAGAGCACAGATTGCTGGTCATCGGACATCGTCAAATGCTGTCTGGTACAGCATTATTTGCGAGAAAGTCGGAACGGCCCCAAACGCCCTGCCAACGGAAATGTCGCGGTGGATACTTGAACTTGAACCCCGTGACAGAAGTGGTTGGTCCCCACGTTCGTGGAGGTGTTACCTTTCGATACATCATTCGTATCGGGTAAAACCTCAAGGGAAAAAACGTGAACGGGGCCGGGGTTACAAGGTTGCAAGCAAGGCGATGTAGAATGCCAGATGTTCGAGTGGGCCGGCAGCGGATCGCACTGCGTATTATTTCCCCCGCAATTAATGCTGCACCTCCGGTTTTTCCTTGTACACCTGCGCGGTTGGATGGACCCCCCCCTCCCCCCTTATAAGGCCTCGCCAAGGTGTAAGTACAGTGGAAGGGTCAAGGCCGTGCAATGGAGCAAGCGTCGAAAAGGCTACATCATATCTAGTTTCGTACTCCTCAAGTTATTGTGGGTGCAAAAAAACGCGTTTTTTACAACCGGGGAGGCGCTCGGGGCAATGGAATGGCGTGCCAAGGTCCAGTTGAAAATCGGCGTTGCACGGGCGTTGCGGTGGCTCGTATATACGCGCCTTGAAAAGGTTTCCCACATGGTCTTGGGTCACTCAGACTCGGATGTTGTCAACCCTACGCGTTCCCGACGCTGAGTCTACCATGTGGCATTTGGTGCCTCGAGATTGTGTCCAGAGGGTAGTGTCGGGCGACCCACATTGCCGACGCAGGCTACGGTAGAGGTGTATGTACTGTATTGTTTCTGCCTTCTGAGGTTGGTGGCTTATTACTTGAGCTCTATACCTCACCCAAAAACTGATTGAAGAAGAAAACAAAAGTGCTATATAATACCCGATGAGCAATCCCATGGTATGTATAAGGGCCCGTTGTAACGAAGAAAAAAAAAAATCAATTTGGAAAAAAAAAAAAAAATCCGCTTTTCATTGGTCAACACGCGCACCAGCACCAAAGATTAGGATCTTGGGGGGTGCTGGTGCGTGTGTTGACCAATGAAAAGCGAATTTTTCTGTTTCTTTTTCCAAATTGAATTTATATATACTCGTTAATATGGGCCCTTAAGTGAAGGATTAAAAACATTGCAAAACGAGAATGAAAAACCGGACGGATTTAGGTTAAGGCCGACCATTCAGAAAAAAAAACGCACAGAAGTGCTACTTCTATCGTAGCACGTCTTTGCGGCTGGAAGGGATCCGTCCACCCGGGTGTGGTACGTACAGGTATGTAGGTAAAAACAGACACATTTTTAGAGTTCGCCCGAAAATACGCGCCCTAAGAAAGCTGCGCCCGTGCCCTCACCGCGTGATCGGAACCAAGGGCGCGGGGTGTGTAGGGATGAGGCTGGGGGATCGACACCCTCGCTGTTGAGGGTCGAGTAGCGTAAATAAAATAGTTTTCGTAAACCGGCGGTGACTTGCGGGCGGGATCGTGGACGTCCGAATTCTCGGAATCCGCCGCGGAATTCATACCATCAAACGCGCTATTAGGGCCATTCTTATCGAGCAACGTTTTCCCATAATTTCCAATATATATATATATATTTTAAAAGGAAAAAGAGGAAATATTGGAAATATTGGAAATATTGGAAATTCTTCAGAGGGCAAAATGTTTGGAAGGCTACACGTTCCAATAAATGGAGCAAAAAAAATGAAAAAAAAAATGGAACTATAGAAAATTGCGCGATTTGTTTTTGGATTTTTTGGAAATTTATGGCTCCGATAAGAATGGCCCTTAATAGCAGATATGGAACACGCGTCGGCGTTGCGCGGAACGCGGGGGGCAGCAGGCGCAGCGAGGCGGCGCCCATGCGACTGTAGCGACCGCGCTCTCTAAAAATCGGAGACGACATAAGGTCAAGCATCTCGTCGAGCGGCGTAAAGCTGTCCCTGTGCAGTGTTCGAAAACGGTAAATAGTAAAGGGCGCGATGCAGTGGGATTAACGATTCGGCAGCGCGCGGTGGCAGATAAGTTTTGACAGCTCGCCGCATAGCAAGTGTGGCCGCATCATTATTATTAGGTGGGGGAGACGTGCCGGCATCGCGTTCCAAATAACTCGCTATCCGTTCCCGCCATCCTAATCCTGGACGTTAACGGGGCCCTCCAGGGCAAGGCCTAATCAGTAGAATGAACGCACACGATAGTTTTGGGCAAACGATCAGGTGCGGGGAATTTATTGGTTTTATCACAATATTACGGTAAAAATGTAGGCTGTGGCGATGAGGACGGCCGTGTCAGCAAGGACGGTGAAGCCACTGTAGGATCGGTCCAAGGGCGGTGGAGGCCGGGATGGTGGCGTCTCTACCAATGATTTGAACGACTGACGCACCGACTGAAGCCCGGGTAAGACATGTACGAGCGGGTAGTAGTAGGTGCTGCATAGACGAGGTTGATGGTGAAGCGGGAATCTGAATATCATACCCGCCCCTTGCAACACCGCGTTTCGTGGCGGTCGCTTTAGTTGGTGCACTCACGCAGTGAGGGCTCCACCCACCCTGTGACTTCAAGCAATTCGGATTTAGCGCCCTCGTCTGCAGACACTCCATCTTCAAACTCGCTGTTGACGTCGTTTTTTATATTCGCGGCAGCCGCTATCGTTTGCGCACTCTCGCAGTAGGATCTCTTGACACCCGTGCGACCTCGAGTACCTCGGGCTCGTCGCTCTAGTCTGTAGATGGGCCACAGTCAAACTCGATCTTGTCCCCCGTCCCCCTCCTGTCAGCAGACTCCTTGCCGCTGGTGGCGAGGGAATCGATGTTTCCATACTTGAACTGTGCGCCAAGGGAAAGAGAGTCGCCAGAGAAAGGTCTGACTATAATCGTAAAATACCCAGTGTGGAGACACTCAACTCGTTTTTGTTCGGTGAGTCTCCTTTTATTGGCGCGCCATTCAAGCAGGCACTCGTTGATTGCCTCTCGCCGCCACCGGATCAAGGCTACCGAGCCGGGATCGGGTCTACTACCGCGAGCCAAGATGAGAGGTTTCGCTTTGAGAACCCTGTCGACTGGTAGTCGCGGTTTGCAGAGCCTTACCCATTCACGGGTGGCGTAGGTTGGGACTTGCCTAAGCGCGTCAGAACGAACAAAATTTCGGCGTTCCAGGGAAGAGACTGTGGGGGTATGCTGTTCGTGCACCAACTTAAACGAGCGCCGCTGATGGCCGGTGGCCATATCGCAGTATCCCACCTAGTTGTGGTGGAGGTTATGATGGCTGAGCGGGTGCAGGCTGCTAATGATTACACAGACGGAATGAACGCTAGTAAGAGCAACGTGGGACGTACGGCGTGAATAGTCTCGCGCTTTGTTGGACAATGCAGGGCAATATGTGCATGGGACAGGGCCGCAGGCTAGGCTTATTGTTCTCACTCACGAAGCAAGTGTAACCTACAGCACACCAACTCTGTTGCGTAAAGCTGTCGATAGCTGCAGTTTCGAAGGCGTGGATAAGCAGAAAAACCAAACCATTTCGTTTCTTGGCGTCGAAATTGGACAGGGGAGGTGAAAAAATACTTGGCCACCAATCACTACTACAGGAGTACACCAAACAGAAAACGTGGCATTATTCTGAGCCTAACGAACGCCACGCTTCTGATCCCGGGAACCATGTCCTCGGTGGTCGGCGAAGTGCAAGCCGCAAAGGACAACCTTCAACTTGCACTTGGCAACTGCCAGCAGTCACTCCCGGGTTGTTGTTCAACATTTTCATGGGATATCTGCAACCGCATCTCTCAGCCATATCCGAAAAACAATTGTACAACCTCGGCAAGCAGACAACACTTCTAGACCATCTCACCTGCACACATGAAAGACATGCGTATGGTCGTGCTAGCAGCGCTGTAAAGATCCCGTCCGAGATAGCCGGGCGTAACAAATGGTCGTGCTAACAGAGCGGTAACGATCTCATCGAGAAAATTGACCCTTCGAGGCAGCACCCAGCGCAAAACGTCGCCGACAGTCGGAAACGCCGGTGAACGCTGAAAAAAATAGTGTTGTGAAGACAATAACTTACCTCGACGGGCTACGTGATTCCCCGGCGCCATTGTATGCTTTTCTCAAGAGTCAACGCAAGAGACTGAGTCACCCAGATCCCAGGATCAAAGCCGAGGGGGGGGGGAGCCACACTCGATTCCTGCCGCATCAACGCAAATTATCTATTCCATGGAGGGCACCCGTGGGGCCTACCACGCCAGAGAACCGAACGCATGGCGCCAGTAGCCACGGTTATCCGTGGGCTGGCATCGGAAACTTGTGTTCGTACTTACAGCCTGTTTTATGAGCCCTGCCTGCGACCAGAGGCAACTCTAATGTGCAACTCCAAGCGGCAGAGATGCTTAATACCAAACCATCATCAGGGCTCTCTACGGCAGACGAAACTCCTTGGCGCCGTTTTGGGCAAAGCATGCAAACGTCCATCGTGAGCAGCACCAGTACTCCATTCCTACAGCCTGACACCCCCACCGACAGCCCTGCCACACGCAAAGCAACCCCCAAGATAAACGCCAACGAAGACATCACCGACAGCCGGAGCCTACAGTATATACCGCACCTTCATGGGATGCGTGCTACGATACAGTGCGTTAAAATAGTTCCTGAGTGACGAGGGTGCTTAACCCAAAATCACTGGAATGTCATTTAATTTTCTACGATATTATTTTTTGTATCTTTTCGGCTAAAAAAAAACTGAATGACGAGGGGTCCTTCACCCCTTAAGAACTGGTCCCACACTAATTCCAAGTATTTTGTCTCCAAAAACGGGGGACCGGTTCTGAAGGGGTTAAGAACTGGTCCCACATATTTGGGGACAAACTACTTGGAATTAGTGTGGGACATTTTTTTTCAGTTCTGAATGGGTTGACCCAAAATCGCTAGAATGCCAATTTTTTTGTGCGATATGATTATTAGCATACAGTAACCTAGCCTAGCCGATGGGATTGTTCATTGGGTTTCACTTTCACTAGAGTTTTACTTACTAGTAGTGTAGAGCTCCTCAAGTGAGGAACCACAGAAAAATATTGGTGCACCTCAGCCATGGCATGTTCCACGGTGAGCACACAAAACGTCGCCAACACACGGAAACACCGGTGAACGTCCCTGTGCCTTGTATATGCTGGCCGTTTTCGCCTTGGCTCGCGGCCTCTTCCACTTCCGAAGTCACTGATCGCCACAATACCGCCAACTGCCGCCGTCGATAGGCACCTTACTCCGTGGTGCCGTCATACCGAAGGTGGGTCCTCGGCAGTACTTCCGTGACGTGGTACGATCTCCGACGGAGCGGCCCAGTCCCTTCTCTTATGGCCACCCCACACTGATGATCTCCCCTGTCAGAGGGCCTATGTACGTTTTCTATGGCGCCCCCCATGTGAGTGAGCGAGCCGGAGAAAGGGAACCTCCGATGGTCCGTCGTATGCTCCCCACATGCACCGCACGGCACTTGCGCCTGTGGTTGCCGAGGGGTCGCGCCACACCATTCTCCCTGAAGGCCCTCCTTCTCTCTCTCCGTTTCACTCCGCGGTAAAGGTACCGCTCCTGTTGGAGTGGTGGGTCTCCTGAAGAAGTGGAGACTCAGGTGCGGTGACCTTGTCCCCTTTTTCTCGCTCCTCCGTGTTGTCCGCCGATCCATCGACACCACGGATTTGTTGAAGGCGGGGGCACTATAGACTACTTCCTGGCGCACCGTATGTAAAGCCGGGTTCAGGCACGTGACTTGGCGCGTTGATTCGCGTGCCCCGTTGGACCTGGATCAGGAGATTGCGTCCTCCACGAAGCTTAGAGCGCGACGGTGGTGCACGTCGCGCCAGCAGGCCATGTGTATAAAGGCGGTCTCCTCCACCAACCCGTGGCAAATGCTGTACATCACCCGACCTCGCCCTCCATCCCGTGTGGCCCTGGTGGATGATTCCCCCCACTCTCTCAGCTGGCATCGCTCGCAGCGTGACCGTCATCGCTTCTACCAAAACCTCGTCGATGTGCTGCCGGAGTGCTCTTCTGTCGGCATTCTTCTGCCGTTACAGTCGCCGGGCACGCCGGAGATCTCACGTTTCCCCCCGCTCCGACGCGGTCGGGCGGAGGGCGGTGCAGCACGGCGGGTGGAGTCAGTGAGGACACCTGCCGAGATGGACCATCGGGGCCGCGAAGGCCTCGTAGCACACGCATCGATATTCTGGAGCCTCCTATCGGGGCTATCCGCTCTCTGCGGTCGTCGGCGATGCTGTCAGTGGTGGTGGTGGTTGCGGCGGCGGTTCTGGCGTCGATGTGGCCCCCGAATTTTTCCCCTCCGCTTTCCCCCGCGGGCGTCGTCCGTGACGGCTTTAGTAGCGGCAACTACCCCGTTCTAGTTATATGATTGCGGTGACGATACAAGCGCAAGGGCTGCCTCCGGTGTCGTGAGTGGGCATCCCTGTCGACCGGTGGGCAACCGTCGGCAACGGCGGCCGCGACAATTTCGGCGGTGACGGCAAAGGTGGCCTGGCAGACAGTGATGGAGTTGGAAGCGGTTGCAGCGTCGCTCACGGGGGCGGTGCGAGCACCGACCTCCCTTGCCGGGGGAGGCAGCGGCGGTGAGTGGGACGGCCTCGGTTGGTGGAGGCTTCTCTGGACGCGACTCGAACGCCTAGGGTCTCACCGTTGGCGTTGGCGGTATGAAAGCTGCCACCGGTGCCGGCCCTGGCTGCTGCTGCTGTGGCGGCGGCGGCTGTGGGGGCGTGGGAGGTCTTCTTCCGGGGGTGGGTGGTAGGTCCTCTGGAATAGGGGCCGGGGGGTGCGCCCCGGTCATAGCAGGCTTCGACGAGCGTGAGGAGCCTGGCTTCTGGACCGGCGAAGGTGCAGACAGTGACGGGGGCGACGGTGCCCTTGGCGTCGAAGACTCCGGTCCGGCGTCTGCTCTTGACTTCATAGCCTTCGACGAAAGAGGCCGAACCGATACTCTCGGTTCGGCCAGCGGTGTCGGTGACCGAACCCCTGGCGGCGGAGACGCCATCTCCACCAGCGACGGCGAAGGCTCCCCGATTAGTACTACCCTATGTGGTTTGACGTTTGGTAGGGTCATACCCCATAAGGTACTATCGGCCGCCCCAGTTTGGGGGGTAGGCGTCGGAGACAGCCCCAGACTCGTTGTCGCCTGCTACCTTAGGGGCCCTCGACTCGATTGTGATGGAAATTGTGCCCCTGAGGAGGGTTCCGGCTGGGACCATACCGCCTGCCACGGGGGCGAGGAGGTGCATGGCTTCCTGGCGGCTCACTGCCGTCCTTCTTCCTCCTTTTTGGTGAAGATAAGGCCTTCCGTACTTGCGCCCGTTGCGGCCCCTCGTCGCTCATGGCCCGCTGTACCTTGCCTATACAGCGATGCGAATGGTGCCGCTCCCCCATTAGCGCCTCTTTCCGGCGTGGTGCAGCCATCTAGGCGGCGGCGGTCGCACCCGCCTCCCCATCCGACCTCGTCCCTGATAGGGCATGCGAGTCACCTGCGGTGCCTCTCCCATAACGGGGTGAACTTCCATGGGATCACCACGCTCTTGAAGTCGCTGGCTAACTGCTGCTCTCCTAGGGGTGGGGGCTCGGCCAAGGCTGGATGGCCTCCGAGTTCCGACCACCTTGGTGCGGCGCCAGGAAGCAGCGGAGGAAGCGACCCTGATGTGCTGTTGTCAGTCCCGCGGGCAAGGAGCGCTGTACTCCCTTTTTGGCTCCTCGCCACCGTGGACACCAGCAGAAGCCCCATCAGAGCGACGCAGCCCGCGGGACGGCGGACACCTTGAGACCCCGGAGCTGCCACCCCCGGCAACGGAGGGGGGAGCACGCCGCTCGCCTACTCGTTCTTCCTGCTGGGCCTTGCTTCGCCCCCACTACCTTTCCGGAGGAGGGCCGGGGTCGGGAACCTCCCCCAACCCCGTCCTCCGCCCCCAGTGAGACGAGGTCCATGCTAAGAACCCGGTCCGGTGCCACGCGGCAAGGGAGGGGGCGGCTCTCGTTCACTTTCCATGGGCGACGGGTCTCGACGCTGGGTGGCTCCCTTCTCGACGCATTGGTAGATGGGAGATGCCCGACCGGCTGTAGCACCTAATGAGCCCGTTTCCAGCTTGAGGCGTCTGGGTCGCGGGCCTTGCCTCCCCGAGGCCGCCCTCTTTTGCGCTTGACGCCTCGCCCCCCCTCCTTCCTCCGTTCCTGTGGCAACCCTACCGGTCACTCTGTTGTACCCCCCCCCCCCAATCTCCTGCTCCGTCTCGAAAGGGATGCGTGGTCAACGGTCAAATGACTAAGGCAGGCAACAAATGAGTACGCCTCCACCCCCCTTCCCCCCTCTCGCTCGCCTCGAAAGGAATGCGTGGTCAACGCTTAAGTGACTAAGGCAAGCAACACATGAGTACGCCCCCCCCCCGCCCGCCCTCCCCTGCCGAATCGTCCCCCTCGGTGAGGGCTCTTGTCAGGCTCGAAGGATGGCGTGACCCAGGCGTGGCCGAACGATTTCTACCGTCAGCACCGGGTCTGTTGCCGCCTTCCGACTCGTGTCGCCCCACTCGAGCCTGCCCATCCTTGCCGCCCGCGATCACTGCGCCCAACTACCGCGCCCACCTACCTGCACCTCTTTCCACCCAGGCGGCTCCCCCCCTGCTGTGCCGCCCCGCACCTGTACAATGGACACACTTCTCGAGAGAGTTGAATCCACCTACTCATGGTCCCAGAGGCCCGGGTGGCTGGTTGGTCCTTTCTTTTAGTTTCGTGACGTGCCGAAGGCGCCTCTGGCTCTGGCTGTCTTTCACATTTTGCAGCATTTGTATGATAAAATGGCCACATGACATGTGGGATGGGGGTGAGATGAAATATGATTTCGTTTTTTGTTTTGGGGGACGAAATATTTCGAACGAGAACATACACTATATACACCACCAGGTAGACGGGAGGCAATGTTGTGTGTTTGAGGTACGAGTATATATATGTATGCTACGTTCCTGATACCAGGTTGCTTATTACGAAGCTGGTATGATATAGTCCGTGCAGACCATTGTGTTCCTTTTGTTTTCGGTTAAGAACATTAGAAATGCAACGAACCGAACAACACACTGACTGTCAGCCCTGATCGCCAGTGCCGAAGGAATCGCATGCCAGGGTACCTTTTTTATTTATTTATTTTCCTTCACTAAAACCAAGTAAGTAGCGGTTCATAGAGAAACTTAAACATGCACCCCAAAAATCTGGCCAAACCAGCTCAAAATGTGCGATTTTGGACCAAAATGTTGATTTTATCGCAAAATATTTTGTCAATTAAAAAAAAAAAAAAAGACAAGACAAGAGACTGGGCATAGATAACAGCAATGATGGTTTGAAGCCCTTGAATTTGAAACCCTAAAGTGTGATCTCCGTATCGAACCATATTAAACGTCATCCCATGCTCGGTTTTGTGCCTACGATACCTGCTTCACGCTTTATTATTTTCAAAATCGGAAACATTACGTACGAAGGTGGCAAATTCTGAGACCTGTCGTTTCACTCCTGAAAATTGTACGCACGAGGCGAAACGAATGTAACTTTTGCGGTTTATGGACGATACAGGGGCGAAGAAAAGACATCCGAAACAAAACACAGAAGAAACAACCAAACTCTCCGCGTTGGGATGAGTTTTTCCAGGGGGGTTTGTATTTCCCCAAAACACACCATGCGACCAGCAGTTACGGGTACTGTACCTGGGTGCAGAAAATAGTGGAGATTTTCGGCTGCACCGACAACGTACCACACTCAGCTACGTAACAAAGATAAGTTTCGACGATTTCCTCAATCTCACAGCTATTTTTTTTTTTTTTTTAATTTTTCCAAATAAATGTTTCTCAATTGTAGCGACCACAACTACTGTACTACCACCGTGTCCTGAAGTAACACACACGCAGATATCACACCACCACCCCCTGTCATGATTGTCAGACCCCATTTTCTCCACAACAAGCGACAATGGCGGCGGCTTTAGAAATAATACCTCTCGACGAAACTTTCCCAAAGACACGTCACACGGCGTTTGTATGCACCCTCCCCGCTGCCGAGAAAACTATTGCGGGGGGCCATAGTAAATACTAGTAAATAGGACCTACGATAGCCACAAAAACCTATATATTTGCCTGATTTTACTAATAGCAATAATTGATCCTATTTACTACCAGTGCAGTACAGGACACCTAATAAGAAACAGGAAATCTGGTCCAGGCTGGATTTCATATTTATTTGAGAGAGGGTGTTTTCTACACTAATTTCAATATAACGACTCCCAAATTTCTTAGTTTCCTCTAAATCTTAGCCTGGTTTTCTTGTTAGCCTGTTTCGTATGTGTCCTGTACTGTATGGTTCTCCGCATTCGCTCGGAAATCCACCCGAGGGGGGGCGTGTTGTTTTATGACCCAGGGTGATATTCATACGGTATGCCAGGCACGCCCTTCAGATGAACCGTCTATGATTCGTATTATAGCAGTAGTGGGAGCGCGCAGGAGTACGTCCAGAATCACGCGGGGTGATGCATGTCAGAGGTCTCCTTGCATTGTATTTGGGGTACACCCCGTTTCCCCGGTACAGTAGTACAGGACACCTTATAATGAGAAACAGGAAATCTGGTCCAGGCTGGATTTCTTATTTGAGAGAGGGTGCTTTCTACACTAGCTTCAAGATAACGACGAATTTCTTATTTTCCTTCGAATCTCAGCCTGGAGTTCTTTACAACCTGCTTCTTGTTAGGTGTCCTGTACTCTGTATATAGGTTGGGCTGCTTGGTTTTGGCGACGATTCCGTAAACGTCACATTTATTTACAGTTTTCCCCCTCCAAGTCTCAACGGGGTAAGTAAATATATACGTAAATACAAGCAGCCCATCATGTGTTAATAGTGCGATCATCGCCGTGTGGTATAAAAACGATGAGCATATCTATCTATGGAATGAAAAGGGGGGGGGTGGAGCAAGGACACAGCGAGTAAGTGGAGTAATAATCGATGCTAACTGGTCCCACGTATATATGATATTTGGGGACAAAATACTTGCAATTAGTGTGGGGTATTTTTTCAGTTCCGAGTGGGTTAGACTCACTACTACTGCTGTATGTAGTGCACATCATATGCTCCCTTTTTTGTTTTGCTTTTTTTGTGTTTTTGTTTTTTCTTGGGAAGAAATGTTGATAAATAATAAGTGGTCGACGTTGGGGCTCTCGCGCTGCGCGTTATTGTCGGATGGCCGAGACAAAACTCTGGGTATTAATTTACACTCATGTACGTACAAATATTTTATTTTCGTTTTATTTTTCATAATAATGAATATGAAAAAATACACCTCATCTGCTGCTGGGCGCGACCAAGAATTTCGGGGGAAGTTACTTCGACGAAATTATTTTCTTATAAAACTGAAAATAAAGATACCTTAAGCTGCGAGAGCGATAGTTTCGTCGAAACTCATCTATATATCTATCTATCAATCAATGCAAAACGCTTGTTGTTGTGATTTTTTATCGCGCGTGCTACATAAGATACGGGGTATACGTGACCTCGTGACCTCATGTTTTTTTTTTTTTCTTATAAAAAAAGTGAAAATAAAGACCTAAGCTACGAGATCGATAGTTTCAACGAAACTCATCTATCTATCTATCTATCTATCTATCTATCTATCTATCTATTTTGCAAAGCGCTCGTTGTGATTATTATATCGCGCGTGCTACGTATGATACGGGGTGTACGTGACCTCGTGACCTCATGAAAGAAATGTTTTTTTTACAAAAAAAATGTGGGAATAAAGACACCTAAGCTGCGAGATCGATAGTTTCGTCGAAACTCGACTCTGTCAAATATGATGCAAAATGCTTGTGATTCATCTATTGCGCGTGCTACTTATGATATGATGCGGGGTATACGTGACCTCGTGACATCATGAAATATAAAATTCGGTAGCAGCTTTCCTGGGTCTCAGTACCAGGGGTCGTTTTTTCGTGCATACTGGTGGATACTGCTCGTACATGCCAGGCATCAGAAGAAAAGGGAGAACCCCGGCAGTCTACTCTATATCTATCTATGAATAGTCTTTAGCTTCAAATGCTACTATTAATAACATTGGTGTGCGTGTTCTTCACATTAAACCGTCCTTTCTACCCGTCGACATCCAGTATTGGTACCCGAGTTCGAATCCCACCCGTGGTGCTGTTTTGACCATATCTGCAAAAAAAAAAGGAACCAATTACTGAGTATATAGCGCCTTCGTAGCGTGGGTATATAGGCGGAATTCGATGCGAGTCGACGAGGGAAGAAAGGGGTGCAGGCTTCTCGCGATTAAAATGCAAGGCCAGAACCGTAGTGGGGGGGAGGGGGAAGAAGAGCCTACTTACTTACTGACTCCGGGTCTGAGTTACGACTACAGAGGGAGAGAAAAAAGAAGGGCAAAGATATTGAATGGAACGGAAAAAAAAAAAAACTCAACGATTAATAGCCAAGAACACGATACGTTCCGGGAGGAGTTTCGGAACTTGTGTTCTCATATTTGTTGCAGTTTGACTTTTTTCATGAAGTTTGGATTTTATAATTTCAAAAAAAAAGTGGCCCCCTGCCCAGCAAAGGACAACGGACGAGCACTTTCACACCTATTATAGCAGTGGCTTCCCGTATACAACTAACTATTAGCCGGTACTATTATTTAATAGTGCTCGTGAGCTGGGTTTTCCACATTGCAGATGCATATTTTTCTGGGAATATTACATGGCTCTATATATACTTCACTCTACTGCTACTCGTATTATACGTACATATCTTATCTGGTACCTGGTACGAATAGTATAGAGAAAAAAGAAGAGAAAAAAAACGACAGCTGTGGGATCGAGGATTTCGTCGAAACTCATCTTTGCAAGCTGCGTGGGATATCATATGATACTTACATCGCGCGAACTACTCCTACACGGGGGTTTGAGGGGAACACAATATGACGGTATAATATGTGTGATACCTTGTGTATGCGATACCTAGGCTGGTAATACATGTTACAAAAATAAAAATAAAGTTCAACACCTGTTGAAGCTGTGAGATCGAGGGTCTCGTCGATCCTCATGTTTGCAAGCTGCGTGTGACACTTCGATCGATTGGTCGTGCTATACGACCTCACGAAGGATTCATACACATAGACCGGAGATGTTTAGAGTCTATACCGCCTATGGCGGGGGACCATAGTTAATAGGACCTTCGTACGGTATACACAAAGACCTACTACTGTATGTATATTTCCTTATTTTTACTGACAATATTTGGTCCTATTTACCTGGTACTATGTATGGTCCTCCGTAATTACTCGTAATCGTCTAATAATGTTGTTGAATATGTACAAGCATCATTATCATATGTCAGGTACCTCGGGTAATACACGCTACCGGCCGTCTGATAAGGCATGCCATAAGGAAGAGCCGCACAAGAAACTCAGCCTGAGATGTCCGAGGAAATAAGGACTTCGGGAGAGGCCGAAGTTAGTGCGGAACTAAAACCCTTTCTCAACCAAGAAATCGACCAATCTAGCCTAGGGCCAGCATCTCAATTTCTTGTTTTCTTGTTGGAGGGTCGGTATTATTAGTGTATGATCTGCAACAACAGGCAGCAGCAGCAGCGGCGGTATGATGAGCAATATGGACTACCGGCACTATCCTGAAGACCAATGAAAATGGACTACTGTAGTTATTGTACGCTGTAACTGCTGCTGAATAGTACACTGCTGTAATAGGAGCACCGTTTTTTACGCCTTTCGGCTAAGAGCCTCTTCGTGGCGGGGCGCGTACAGACTTCCAGTGTTTGATTAGGACCCTACCTGGTATCATATATAGGTGTACGCGTGCTATTTATACCTACTGAGCTACTGGACGGAGTAAAATCAGCGGCGGTATGATGAGCAATATGGACTACCGGCACTATCCTGAAGACCAATGAAAATGGACTACTGTAGTTATTGTACGCTGTAACTGCTGCTGAATAGTACACTGCTGTAATAGGAGCACCGTTTTTTACGCCTTTCGGCTAAGAGCCTCTTCGTGGCGGGGCGCGTACAGACTTCCAGTGTTTGATTAGGACCCTACCTGGTATCATATATAGGTGTACGCGTGCTATTTATACCTACTGAGCTACTGGACGGAGTAAAATACCGACCGATAACCCAGACTAGGGTAAGCCTTGTAGCCTGTTGCACCCTCCCGCGCGGAACGGCGGGATCTTTGGGATGTGTATCTCGGATCTCCGGCACGATCGTGCGTACCTACCCAGTTGCTTACATTAAATATGGTAGGACAGATGCTTACATTAAATATGGTAGGACGCACGCGCAAGCGATTCTACGAAAGAGTCGTTCGAAGCGATATTCGGCCCCGTGTCGTCAACGACTTCAAAATGTGAAGGTGGAACCTACTGAGCTGGTAAAATGTCGATCGATTTGCCCTGTCCAGGGTAAGCCTTACGACACCCCCCCCCCCCCCGCCGGGCGACCTGGACTCGGTTCTGAACAATACCTCTGAAACCAGCACCGTTTCTCCGTCGACCAACAAGCAAACATGAGAAAATTCTTCCAGAAATAAAATTTGAGCAGCCCCCCCCTGGGCGGCGGGCAACAAAAAAACTAGCCGAGGCCAACGCATACGACCTTATCTGTGAGCATTGGTTTCAGGGTTGTTTATCCCTGGACTTCCTAACCTTCTTTCTCTGGGGAAACCTTCTCCCTTTTAGAGAAGGTGCTGACGACAGTCTGCCGGAATCCTACCCTTTCCCCCGCCACCGACACCTCTCCTTTTAAGCTCCCCGAGCCAACACTTCCCACCCCACCCTCCGTTCGAGTCTCTCCCGCTGGCAATGGTATCGTCGAGACGAGCGGCTTCCTCGCACGGTAACCGCCGAGTTCTATGATTGGCCGCCCCCTGGCCCCTTCCAACTTCGAGGCATTCCCAGAGAGGGACGTTTTACTCCGTTCGGTCTCCGTCGTCTCCGCCGCAGCCACAACCCACCTACTCTTCTCCGCGACGTCGATACCCGAACGTGGGCCCTGCCTTCCAAGTGGCGCCCTGACAGTCGACGACTCATCATTGACAACCAGGGCAAACGTACACAGTGGCCCTGCCGCTGGTGCACGCTATGGCACCGCGGCCCAATTGGATACGGGCTGGCCCAAGTCGTTTAATCATTGCGGCGGCGGTGGGACAACCGAAAGCCTGCGGCGCCGCAATAGGTACGTGCGAACGGGGCGCGGCTCGTCGTTCATGGGGTGGCTCCGGTACGTCCGCCACCCCCTGGACAGTTCAACGTGCATCCGGCATAAAACACAATACCAGTTAGTCAGATTTTTGCGTGGAAACTTCCTTACGGGCACCCTCGCCGTATGGGTGTGTTTAATCCCTCCGGGCACTGTGCAGCATCCTACCCCCCCTGGGCGGGACAGTTGGCTGTGGTTCTAGCGACGCTCGTACACCGCCCTTCCCCACCAGCGCCCCAAACCAACGCTTGGCGAGCTTTCTCTCTTTCACCACAACCCCAACGGACCGTAAATCGTTGCATCTACGCTACGTCATTTTCAATCCTCACGAATCTGGCTGGTTCTCGTCGGTGATCGACAGTTTGGGCGACGTTCTTCGCGAATTCCCGGACGTCTTCTCCACATCTAAGACCGACTTCGACTCGCTGTCCTCGGTCTCGTTCAAGGTCGCCGCACCGCCGGACAGCGGCTTCGTCGCTTTCACGCCCAAACCGGATGAAGTCCATCGTCGCCAAGTAGGGCGGGTGCTGTTCTCGCCAAATACATGGCCGACAGACTCATTCACCATTCGAGATCTACTCCAGCCCAACGGTAGCCACACCAAAGAAGAGTGGAGGCGCCCGCATCGTCATCAACTACAAGAAGTTGAACGCCGTATCAGCTTCCTCGGAAAAGTGCCCCCCCCTCGCTCCGTCTCGAAAGGGATGCGTGGTCAATGGTCAAATGACTAAGGCAAGCAACAAATGAGTACGCCCCCCCCCCCCCCCTCGCGTCGACGAGGTTCTCGACTCCCCGGGTAAAGAACGCCTATTTCACATGTTCGATCTCGGCCTCATACTTCCACCGGGTTTCTATCGACAAGGATACCACGCCCTTCACCGCCTGTTTTGCACGACTGACCGACTTTTCGAGTAGCTCGTCATTCCGCGGGGCAGCAGCGCCGCCCCCGGGTGGTTCGTCAAGGCGATGAACGAGGTTATCGAAGGCGTCGAACGCGTCGCCGCTTACCTTGACGACGAGGCTGTCTTCGATCCTGACCCCACCGCCCACACCGCCAACACCCGATCAGGGTAATTCGAGCCCTTTTCGAAGGCCTCCGATTGCACAACTTGAAAATTTCCCCCCGGCAAGGCCAAACTTGGCGCCACCAAAGCAGGTTTTCTGGGATATACAATCTCTCCCCGCTGGCGTTAGCCCTAGCGCCCGACCAGGTTGCTTCCCTCAACAACACTACCATGCAGACGAACGTGAATCAAGTCCGTGCACTCCTGGATGACCTTGGCTACTATCTCTAATTCCTCGACAACATGTCCACACGTGTACGCCCCATCACGGCCCTGCTGAAGCAAGGTGTCAAATTCCTTTCTACCACGGCTATGGAAGCCATTGGTCGTCCCACACTCCCTCGGCGACCCCGCCACTACACCAGTCTTGGTTTTTCCCCAGTTGGGACGCCACAACGATCCACAAAGACACGATCCCCCTCACGGCGTTTTGCACGCCCACACGGCTCTTCGAATGGCTCGTCATGCCACAAGGGAGCAGCGCAGCACCTGGATGGTTCGTCAAAGTCATCAACGAAGTCATCAAAGGCCCAGCCAACGTGGTCGCCTACCTCGATGACGTAATCGTTTTCGATCCAGACCCGGTTGCCCATATCCTCAACATTGAGGAGACTTTCAAGCGGCTGAGAAAGCACAACCTCAAGCTCTCACCTTCGAAAGCGAAGATCGGTGCTATCGACGCAGATTTCCTTAGCCACACGACCTCGCCCGCGGGCATCCGGCCGAACGCCTCCAATTTCGCTGCTCTCATGAGCATGCCGGTGCCCCAAGACCTCAAACAACTAAGGTCCCTCGGCGGTCTGTCATACTACGTACAGGATTTTTCTGCCGGAAATGGCCGTGGAGGCCATCGTGCGGAAATTTCTCGAACAACTCTCGGCGCCCTCGGTTCTGGTTTACCCTGACTGTGAGGCAGTCGCCGACAACTGCCGCCCCTTCCTCCTATACTGCGATGCAAGCATCGGTGGTATTGGAGCCACACTCGAACAGGAACAACGGACGGCTCCATCCGTCCTATTGTCTTCATCACCCGCGCTACCCTCGAGTCCGAGCGACACTGGACCCAGCTCGACCTCGAGGCTGGTAGCATCGTCTGGAGCATCAAGCGCCTACGAGGTTATTTGTGGGGTACCACATTCCGCATTGTTTCGGACCACAAGACGCTCGAAAGCTTCGCCAACGTTGCAGAGCATAACCCCCGAGTCCAGAGATGGCTCGAATTTCTCACGGCGTACCGCTATGCTTTAGAGTACCGCAAAGGCACCGCCAACGGTAACGCATATTTCCTGTCCCGGTTGCCGCTACCTGCGTCTGAAGATGACCGCAGCGGGCGCAGCCGCCCGACGCCGTCCGACGAAGAACGCATATATCTCATAAGCTCTGGAGGCTTCTCTCTTGACGGCCCCCCGACTTTGAGTCTAGGCTTGGGTGGGCTCGCGCCCTCCAGCCAAAGCATCGGTTTGGGTGGGCTCCCACTCCCCCGCGCCAATTTTCGCGATTTTCGCGAACACGGGCCACGAATGAGGATTGACGACCTCAGTGCTCCTTATGGAGAATTCGTCGCTCGTGCCCTTGCCACCGTCTTTGCAAGAGGTTCCCGCCGAACTCCCACTTACAGCGCTCACACGACCAACAACCTCACCAATTCGGTGTTTGTCGTGCCCCCTGTACTCCCCACGGCTCCCGCTGGCGTCGGTCAGAATATAGTTTCCCCCGCGCCCGCCCAGCCTCGAGCCCCTACATTAGGCGCTACGGAGTCAACGATAATTTTAATTTCCTCCGCTCTCGCTTCTCAAAGCGGTTCGGTTGGCGTGGGTTCAAACATTGTCCCACTCTCGATTTCCAATCTGCCACCATTTTTTTACGGCGACGCCGGGGACCTCGGTTCTCAGACATCCCATTCTCAGCTTCAGGCAGCTTCGCGAAGAGCGAAGGCCAACCCGGCCCTTAGCCCGGTAGTGCCCCTGGCTCCACCTCAGCTCCCTTCAACTTCTCAGGCTCGCCCGCCTTCCCTCGTTCCGCTGGAACTCATCTCGACGAGAACGCGCCGGCATCAAGCTGCCGCCGCGGGATCTTCTAAGCCTCCAGTCAACTACGGTTTCGACCCCCCGGCCCCCGTGTTGCCACCGCCTGCAAAACCAGCAGCTAACGCACGACGCCCTAGTAGACCACAAGCGCCCTCCCCTTCCCATCGGAAGGCCTGCTCTTCTTCCTCCTTTGGCCCCCGCCGTGACCGCCCCGTCGGCCACCGCTTCGACTGAGCCTTCTCCGCAGCTCCTAGGTGTGCAAAGCTCGAACGCCACCCCCACAATATATTATATATTTATGGGTTGGGTTGGCGTCGCCTGGCGACGACGCTGTAAAACACGCCTCTCACTACGTGAGCTCGACAACCAGGGTACCGTTTTTTTTCTCGTTTTTTTTTTGGCGGTCACCCATATTGGCGGTCTTGTTAGATCATTTGTGCGGGGTTGATAATCTCATCTCCGCACAAGGGGAATATTCATATCACGTAGTGTGTATATGGTAAGGCATCCACGAGGCAGATACGTAGTGATACCCATTGCTGTCTCTGGAAGTGGCCACACCAGATATTAAAATTAAATTAACTCATTGAAGCTGTCGTCCATATGCAAGTCCGCCTCACAGGCGGTTCTTAGCAGGATGCAGCACACAATTGAAGCTGTCGTCCATATGCAAGTCCGCCTCACAGGCGGTTCTTAGCAGGATGCAGCTCACCCTCCATGCGACTCGCCCAATACCTCACGGCGCTTCGCGCTTGGTGCAAGCAATGTCTGCCTGGTTGGTGAAAACCCAACGTGCTCCGTCCCGGCATTGTAGGGATGCGAGGGTCTATGGTCATATGACTACGGCCGTGCACGATATGAGTACACCCCCCCCCCACCCTCCCCCAACCCCCCGTCATATAAATATATGATATATTTATGGTTGGGTTGGCGTCGCCGTGGCATCGACGCTGTAAAACACGCCCTCACTCGTGAGCTAGACAACCAGGGTCCGTTTTTTTCTCGTTTTTTTTTGGCGGTCACCAATGCTGGCGGTCGATAGATCATTTGTGCGGGGTGGATAATCCATCGTTCCGCACAAGGGGAATGTCGTATCACGTAGTGTTATATGGTAAGGCATCCAGCGAGGCAGATACGATAGTAACCCATTGCTGTCTCGGAAGTGGCCACACCAGATATAAATTAAATTAACTCATTGAAGCTGTCGTCCATATGCAAGTCCGCCTCACGAGGCGGTTCTTAGCAGGATGCAGCTCACCCTCCATGCGACTCGCCCAAGACCTCACGGCGTTTCGGGCTTGGTGCAAGTAATGTCTGCCTGGTTGGTGAAAACCCAACGCGCTCCGTCCCGGCATTGTAGGGATGCGAGGGTCTATGGTCATATGACTACGGCCGTGCACAACATGAGTACACCCCCCCCCCCCCGCCCCCCTCAACCCCCCTCCCCGAGGTACCATCCCCGGCGGAGCTCGAATTTCGGGAATCCGTTGAGCGGTACTCACACGCGGATTGGGCCCGAGAACGACGCTCCGAACCTGCCTGTGATGCAGCCGTTCGGTATATCCTCCTCGGGAGCCCTTCCGTGCTTCCCGGCGATTTTCTCCTTCACTTCCCGTCCCACAAACGGCCCCCTCTGTCGGAAATACGCACTTTAGTCGACAAAGGACGCCTCCTCAAGGACGACGATGGGATCCTTCTGGTGGTACGGAAACCAACTCCTGCCCCGGCAACCGGCTCCGGCTCGCCCGGCGGGCGCGCCGCTCGCCTGCTTAACGACGAGCCCACGCGAATTTACGTGCCGCTCCTAATGCGGCCGTGGATTATGCAAGCCTGCCACGCTAAAAGCCTCCTGCCACCTTGGGGTCGCTCGTACACTTCCCATGCTCGAGCGCTTTTACTGGTGGATCGGCATGAACGTGAGCACACGATGGTGGCTTTGGCATTGTCTACAGTGCCAAGCACGCAAGTCGTCCAGACAAGCAGTACGCTGGCCCGTCATGTCGCTCCCCTTGCCGTCCGGACCTGGCATTGCGATTAGCGTCGGCTATTTCGGCCCCCTCCCGGTTACGGCAAAAGGAAACTCCTACATTATCTTTTTTACCGACCGCTTCAGCCGGCGCGTAGATATGTACGCCGTCTCGGCGGCCGAATTTACGGCCGAGGGCACCGCTGGCATCCTGGTCAACAAGTACATCCCCTTGTGGGGGTGCCCCGTTAGTCTCCACTCCGACAACGGTCTCCAGTTCTGCTCTAAGCTCTCTCACGCTATCTACAAACTGCAAAGCATTCGCAAAACTGCGACAAGCTCCTATCATCCCAATGGCAACGGCGGCGTCGAGCGCGTGAGCCATACCATGGCTCAGATGCATGGTCGTCAATGAGCAACTAAATTATTGGGATGCCCATCTGCCGCACGTGGAATTCGCTTACAACAATTCCGTCAGTGCCGCCACAGGTTAGGCTCCGAACGAGGTGTACATGAACCGCCTCCCTCGCCTATCCCTCGCCGTCTTCGAGCACCCGTACGCTCGTGGACACCAAAGCCTCGCTCGGGACCAGCTCGACTATGCCGACCTGGCCATCGACCGTCAGCGGCGCTCGTTCGCCCTGGTTCGCGAACAACACGCTCTAAATGTGGTCCGCGTCGAACGCCGCAATTCTGCGCTATCCGACGGGCTCAAACAACTCCCGATCTACGCCGCGGGTGGTTGGGTGTGGATCTACAACACCGCCTCTACCATTCGGCAAGGGGCTCAAGCAGGCACCGACGCCAAGGTCCTCAAAGCGAAAATCTCGCTCAACTGGACCGGGCCGTTCAAGATCGTAGCCGTCAGCCCCTCCCCGGTAAAAGCCCCGCCTGGCGGTCGCCCTCTAACCGCCAAGCTTTTTTACCTCGACCTACCCAACAACATGCCGGGCGCGGACGTGCCCTGCCGAGTGTCGGTGGTTCGCTGCAAACCTTACGGCAACCCCCACGACAGCTCTGATCTCCCGCGGTTTCTCCCCGCGGGTCTAACGCCGTACCAGGTACGTTCTCAACAACTACACCTCCAATTCCCCTCCTTGTACCACGTCACCGAGGGCGACGTTACTGTGCCCATCGAACGCCTGCAGGTCGACAAAATCACTAGCCACCGGTCGGCACGCGGTCGGGGCGGCGTCGTTGCCGTCCTTCACGAAACCCACTGGAAAGGCCTTGTCCACCCATCATGGGAGCGGGAGATGGACCTCCAACACTTCAGGTAACATGTCCTCCGGTACTGGGCGGGCACACCACTTCAACTTCAACAGGCAAATCGGTTGTACCGCCGCATGCGCGTTGGTGCTGCCCAGCGAGAACTCTCACGAGATCAGGGCGCCCGATTTTTGTCTCCCGGCAATCTCCTCGTCACACATCAGGCTTGGACCAGCCGCTTCAGCGGATCTGTCCTTCCCGTCGGCGCCCACTTCTGGTACAAGGCCCGCGATCATCATTGGTGGCTCGGCAAGATCTCTGCGCACACCACAACAACCACCATCTATATTGTTCGCATTTGGCATACGCGCATCGTTTTGTTCTCTCCCTTCTACGGTAGGTCGGAGTTCACACGCGCTAGCACTCGTGTCGCCCCCTCAAATTCATACTGTTTGCTTTCATTGTTTTTCTCTGGAACCCTTTTCTTGACAGTGCTGAATGCCTGCGCATCCTGCGTTATAGTCTCCCTGGTGGTACGAGTTGGACCCCATTAATTCCCCTAGCTAGGCAGAAACTTTGGCGCACGTCATACTTTTTACGTTCTTTCTAGAATGCTGTGCTTCCTACGTTGGGTGCACTCTTCGGCTTGCCGCCTTTCTTCAGTATTGTTATCGTGTCATCCTTGGTTAGTAACCTACTTTCTGTAGGCGGCATATTTTTTTCAACCGGCCCTCGCCTTGCAAGTTATACGAAGGTGTGGGAGTGGGTTGTGAAGCACAGCGTTACCTAGTATCTTCGATCCATTTCTCAGAATTTTCTGGATGGATTTTTTACCCTCCTGATTCATATGCATCATCTGCATACATCGCTCTTCAGGGTGGGCTTGTGTCACGGTATCCCCGTTTCCCCTCTATTGCTGTGGAGGCGTTACTATTTATATATTCCTCTGAGAAGAGGAATACTTTTTTTGCCCTCCTGCTCAGAGCTTCTGGAGAGGCAAGGAACCGCTAGTAATATGAACCAAACATGTGTGAGTGCGAGTGATCAAGAGTAACAGAGTGAACCTGCACAGTGTAGTCGGGCTTTTGCCCCATACTGCCTAAAACTATTGCATGACGCCGCGGCCGTAAGGCCGTGCCGTATCTTCACAATAATACTATATCTTGTGCTGAAAAATAACACAAAACTTTTTTTCGAATAATCCGATTAGCAAAAATGCAACAACGAAAAAATGTCTGGAATGACTCCTTAACCTCCAAGATATTGTCTTGTGGCCACGCCGAAGCCGGCTGCGCCCATGTAGGCGGCGGGCCCCCTTTTAAACCCTACCAGGTAGTTCAACCTTACCAGGTAGTTATTATTATTATTCCATTTTATTTGCCATCTGACAATGTGCAGCTCTTATTATTTCAGTCATACAATTCACATAATACATCAGTACAGGACCTAACTAATAAGAAACAGGAAATCTGATCCAGGATGGATTTCTTATTTGAGGGAGGGTGCTTTCTGAACTAATTCCAATACAACGACTCCCGAATTTCTTAGTTTCCTCTGGATCTCAGCCTGACTTTCTTACTAGCCAGTTTGTTATTAGGTGTCCTGTACTGTACGCAAGACCCTGACAGTTTTTGTACATCATACAAGGGGGGCTTCGCCGCGGCGGGCTGACGCCCGCCTGCGGCTACGCGCAATGCCCGTAACGGCGAGGAGTAGCCTACTGAGGTAGATTGGTAGCTAAGCTTAGGGCGAACAAAGCGACTCTGTACTGCCAAGGGGTGTACAGCAGTAGTACATGTCACCTAATAATGAAAAACACTCACAAACGGAGGCTAGGTTTCTTATTTACATGAGAGGAGAGGATGCGTTTTATACTAGCTTCAATATAACGGCTTCCGAATTTCTTATGTCTTGTAAATATCACCCTATGGTACTTCTGAGGTGTTATGATACGTACGTACGTACGTACGTACGGGTATATGCATGTACAGTAGTAGCTGCGTGTAAAAAAAAAGAGCGTGTGTGTTTTGTATGTGCGCTCTCCATCACCATATTCTTGGTAAACGTTGCTGCAGCGCCCACCGCCCTCATGTCCACGCCCGCGAGCACACGCGAGGCCCTGCCCGGTACTATATCCACGCACACACCGACCACTATCGTACTGCTGAATACCACGCACGCATGAATACTGTACAGATATCATCGCATATTAAAAATTACCTGGTATATGATACTCTGATACTGCTTGCAGCGGTACTGATACTCGTACTATAGTACGTAGTACGTGTACATCAGCAGTAAAAGGAGCCGGTACGATAAAAATCCGAGTTGGTCGTCTACATAAAAAAACGGAATCTTGCATAGTGCGGTTTGCGTGTAGAACAAAAAATCATGTACTGGTTGGTATCGCATGTGCACGTGACAAAACGGGCATGGAATCCTGGAAAAATCGCAGCCCCGTGAGACATGAGTTGGGCACGGCCGAGACCGCCCTTGGCAGAGTAGGCAGAGCAGGGGTCGGCGAGCACGATGAGGGAATCTTTGATTATGCATGTACAGCAGTAGCGTGTAAACAAAAAAAGAGCGTGTGTGTTTTGTATGTGCGCTCTCCATATTCTTGATAAACGTTGCTGCAGCGCCCACCGCCCGTATGTTCACGCCCGCGAGCGCACGCGAGGCCGTGGCCGGTACTATATCCACGCACACACCGACCACTGCCATACTGCTGAATACCACGCACGTATGAATACTGTACAGATATCATCGCATATTAAAAATTACCTGGTATATGATACTCTGTTACTGCTTGCAGCGGTACTGGTACTCGTACATATAATACGTACGTGTCTATCCGCAGTAAAAGGAGCCGGTACGATAAAAATCTGGGTTGGTCGTCTACTCGTACATAAAAAAAAACGGAATCTTGAATAATGCGGTTTGCGTGTAGAACAAAAAAGCATGTACTGGTTGGTATGGTATGTCCACGTGACAAAAAGGGCATGGGATCCTGGAAAAATCGCAGCCCCGTGAGACATGAGTTGGGCACGGCCGAGACCGCCCTTGGCAGAGTAGGCAGAGCAGGGATCGGCGAGCACGATGAGGGAGTTGCGTGTCGCCGGGTGGACGTCATCGCCAGTTATCGCGAAAAGGGCAAAAATCTACGTCTAAGAAAAGCTGTCGAGCTCTCTCCGAGCAGCAGCGGCAATTGTGTACATGTATTTATATTTATAATATACTCGTATACCGCTGTGTACGTATAGTTATCATACTACTGTACTATATATTAATACTAGGGAATAAGTGGCCCTCCCGCCCCCACGGCGGTAGGGCCAGATTGAAGCAAGTAGTAATGGAGATGATAGAGGGTCGAAATAAATATAATAGGAATAATTAGGAAACAAATTGACGGCGAAGGTTCTCAATAGGAGTACAAATAATGGTGAAGAAAATAGAAACGATGGGGACATAAACACAACCAAAGATACAAGAGCTGCCAAACAGTTTGACTTTGCGCATAGGTTTCCTTTGTTTCCGTGGTTTTCTGCTTTCGGGAATGTTATGAGTGGTCAACGCTGAAGCTCATGCTGCACATTGTCGGATGGCAAAGATGATGATAACAATGAGACAAGAAACAATAACGAACATATAAACACAAGACTGTCAACCTGATAACTCCGGAATTAAAGAAGAGTAAACAACGACGACAGCTCTAGCACAAAGCGTGTAGGGGCAAACCTATCCTCGGTTGTCAATATTACAATGTCGGCGGATTTCCGAACTCTAGATATAGGCCAACATACGAGTATAAGCATCCGTGCATGAACACATCCCTGCGTACATATAAACGATCTTGCTCAACGACTGTGGCCTTGGCTAGGGTGAACAGTCACCGTCGGCAGTGTACGAGAGAGTGCTGTGTGCTGTCTTACGTACTCATATATCACTCGTATACCTGCACATACATACTCGTACGAAGTGCTTTTTGGAGCCGGGTCGTGGATACCAAACAACAACACATATACTACTGTACGTCAACTCAACACTACTATGATACACCATCATCAGCACTTATACGAGTACCATCACCAGTGTGGGACGAGAGGAGAGTGTCTTATGAACTCGTATACTCGTACATACCTGGTATCCTATTATTGCGCCGCATTCGACAAAATGGTCTGGTATTTCTTGCCATCCCTTGGAGAGTGATCGAGATTTGTTGCAAAGCCAAAACCAGCAAACACAACCACCACCACCAACAGCAGCGACACGTTTCTGCTGCTACTGGTGCTCAGCTGGTGGTGGTGGTGGTGGTGGTGGCGGTGGGATATATACCTGCACATACATCTTGTCGGAAGCGCCCGGTGCCCGGTAACATCTTGTCGGAGATCACCGTAAGGATCTCCCATGCAAGTATCACCAATTCACCCTGTCATAAGATCTCCGTATCTTATCGTGCAAACCAGATCTCGTGTGATCAACAACCTGGCGTCTCTTCGACGCGTACACAGACAAGAAGGAAAGTGCCACAGGCTCAAGCTGTGAACCTGGAGCCCATATTCATACTTGTATTCATACGAGTACGCATGTACGACGGGGATGCGTAGTTGATTTTACGGCTGGACCAAGGTCTAAATACATGCCACTCACCTTGAATCCAGTCTGTGTTCGTTGTAGGATCAGTCCGGCTCACACAGGTCCTTCCCTGCTCGCTATCCAACGTATCCGTCTCCTGTTCTCACATATTGGGAGGGTAGAATGTCCATGTTCTCGCAATGCATCCATTTCGAGGTCCAGACAAGTACAAAGGGGGTATTCGAGCATACACTGTGCGATATCATGCAGTGCGTGTAATTCGTGTGATACATAGGCACAGAGGTGGTACGTGTAGCAATGCTTCATCTTTCGTTCGTCGGGGCCGTATCGAGTAGACACGTGGTTGTAGTCCGACCTCCAGATACTGACCCCGTGTCTAAACGCCATCAGTATCTTGGAAACCTTAGGTGACGGTCGACTATCGTCACCTTTCCACTAGAGTGCAGCGGGGAGTGCCTCACCACTTGTTCCCCACTCATACTCCAAGCCCTCCGCGCGTAGCTAGTATAAGTAGCTGCGACACATCATCACCGTATTTTCCGTACCCAAGCACCTGGACCGCCGTAACATTGATACCAGGTTCGATCATACCAGGTACCAGACAGCACATACATACATACTCGTACATACGTCAAGTACTCGTACGACGACGGGGATACTTGGTTTTTTATACCAGACACGTGCGCTGGTGAGGACCTCCGATCCACCCTACGAGCGTAGTGCCACAGTTCTCACGCCTCGGTCGATGATATGCGGAGGGCGCAGAGCAGGCGTCTGACGAAAACACAGTTGGCAGCTGAGTTCAAAACAGAACAACACGAAAACTCTATCCGATCGCAAGAACGAGTGTTTTAAGGTTTTTCGACGAAGACCGTCGGACGCCGCAAGCAGCCGCTCGCTCCCTAGACTACGAATCGTAATGATATCTTCGAGGCCGCTATGTACACTTGCTGGCCTTGCCTGGTACGAAGGTCGTTAGTCGTGGACTGAGTCTATGTCGAGATCGAAGGTCAATCGTCGCATGCAGAATATATGTTCTATTTGTGGTTGATTTGGGAATTGGGCATCAAAGCGAACTGCTGTGTACGATTTTTTTTTTTTTTTTCATCAGCGCTACTCTAAATTGCTATGATAAAGTGGGCATCAAAGATCACTTGATTAAAGTATTGTTTTTTGGGCATCAGACGAACTATATATAATAGATAATAAAATGGTCTTCTGCTTTTGGGAGTTTTATGAGTGATCAACGCTGAAGATCATGCTGCACATTGTCGGATGGCAAAGATAATAATAAAATACAATCATGATTATTAATCACATCATCGTGTAGTTGATTGTGTTGATATTAATCAACTAATAATGATTAAATCAACACGATTTTGACAAATTAATCAACAATCAAATTAGCCCCGAAAAAGAGTTGATGTACATCGTACATCCCTTATCGGGAGTCTAAAGAAATCGAAGATCCCAGAAAATCTGGATTTATATTTATGGCCGAGGTACCTCGCTCAAAAATGCAAATTCCCTGAAATCCTTGATTTTTCGAGCCTGTGTTTATATATTCAAATACTGGCTGTTGTATAATATATCCGATGGTATACGAGTACATATACATATGATACTCATATATACGTACCATGTAATACGTACCGGTACTTTTCATATTTTCGCGCGCAAACACAACTGGCCAGTCGTTTCATTTTTAATACGAAAATACACGACGAGTATTTATAATACACAATTACCAACTACCGACCGGTTGGGAGAGTTCACAGCTGACGTGTTTCTTAGTTTATTATTAATTACCAACGTATGAACGCATATATTTACCTACCTGAAGGTCCTGGTACGACGACATCACTATATATCACGAGGCAAATTATACAATCTACCTGCAACCCGCACATCGCTGTTGCTGTGGTAGTACGAACATATTCATTTTCATACTGGTATCATCGAGGCAGTCAGGTATCACGAGCAGTGCAGAGGAGAGCAAAAGCGGCGCGACACTCTCAGCATCATCAGGACCGCACCGGACACAGCAGTCACCCAGCTTAAGCGAAGCGATCACCAGACTCGAAGGGCAGAGAGTCGTAAGACCAACGACCGATCACCGATCACCGATCACTCGATCACCGATCACGCTGGTGAGAGCAGAGAACAAACTATTTTCTTCATCTTTGTGTCAAAAGAAATTCCTAAAAATAACCTTGCCCTCTTAAATGTCAATTGGTTGTAAATAATGAGCCAATCAGCTTGCAGAAGTCGGAAATTTGGACCTCTCGCAGTCACATCCACCATCGACAGAGTTCGCGTTTTTCGAGCTGCTACGTATCAACTTTTTGTCTCATTTGCTCTTTCGTGCGATGCCGGTGTTGACATGTTATTTCCGGCGGTGGTTTTCAATTTCGCAAATTTTCTGGGATTTTATAGAAAAAAAACTGGGATTTTGGACCTACTATCTTCCCCCGCCTTTGGGACAACAGCGCCCCCCCCCCGACCCATCAATCACTCTGTTCAGAGGATACATACAGCACGTGAATCATAGACAAGGACCAACGGCCACGAAGCAGAGATGGCTCGGTACAGTAACAGCTCCATCGAACAGCTCTTCTTTTCTGTGTTTATCTGCTGGTGCTACTGCTGCTGCTGCTGTTGTTGCTTCTTTGGTATTGGCGTTGCAACTGCTCAGGAGGAGGTCGGCTGCAGCACCGGCACTGTGCAGGACGACTGCGTATCCGCCAGCGAGGGGGATGAGGTGACCACGCAATATCCCTGGGACTAAGTAGGTGTAATTTTGTTTTGTACCCGTAGCTCTAGTTGGTGGAGCTTCCCACCTCATTCACGAGCGTTGCAGCAGTACTGCTGCTGCTGTACACCAGGTACGTTTTTCCTGGTTTGATTCAACACAACAACAACAGCAGCAGCAGCAGCAGTCGGTTGTTTGGTTCAAACTAAAACGTTTTCGATTACTTGTGCCAACTTCTTTGCTGTAACCTACCACCCTTGTTTCGCGCTGCCGGCCGTTCGTTCTTTCGTTCGTTCGTTCGTTCGGGTGTTGGCTCGGTGTATCCTATGTGCTACAAGCAGTTCTTCTTCTGCACGGACAGGTACAGCTGGGAGTGGTCCCAGGATGTGCAGCAGCTCCCTACGCAAGCAAGCGACTCGCTTTGCCTGACCATGGACAGCAACGTCATTCCGGATCTGGAACAAAGTGAGTAGCAGCAGCAGCAGCAGTGCAACAAAAGAGATATTCCCGATATTTCCAAGATCGATGTTCGCCTTTGCAACTACTGCTGCTGCTGCTGCTGTGTCACATAATATGAATCGTATGTAAAACCCTCTGATACGCAGTAGTACGAGTACATACGTCCACAACCAGATGAAGACTGAGTTTTATAAAGAACTACGAGTACAAAGCGCTGATTGGTGCTGCTGTCGTTTGGGGCTGTAGATATAGCAAGTTGCTCATCAGGCGACAGTACTACAGCAGTACGTATGGTGTGGTGGGTGGTGGTGTATACTCGTAGTGTGTGCAACTACAGCGCGAGTAACGTGCGGTGGCTACGTAGTCCATTGTGTGCACGCGGGCACACGGGTTCCACGCACCTTCGAAACAACAACCTGCAACAAGCAGAAAAAATGAAAAAATAAGAAGTTGTGGCGGAAATCTTGAATCTTTAGGTGCTCCCAACCTCACCGCTTGTCGTTCTTCTGCTCCCTTTTTGTCTGCGTGCCACAGCCGAGGTCCTGGTCCTGGGTGGATGTGACGCCGTCTCCCAAAATATCTCTGGGAGCTGTGGATCGTTATCCAACAGCACACGCAGCTTCGACCCGCTCTTGGTGAGAGGATGAGCAAACTCAAAGCCCACGCGCGTAACTCGTGGTACCTATACTACTCGTAGGTATACGTGCACTCAGCAGCAGCCTTTTCAGTATACTGTACCCATTTTATGGGCAAATATCCAGCATATATGCTCCACGTCCCAAACGCCCGAAACGCGCAAAATATATATCCTGGTACTTGCCGAGGTACGAATAGCACTCTCATTACTTACACCATTCGTACGTAATATTAACTGCATAGCTACTACAGTACGTAGGCAAGGCTGCTGCTGCTGCTTTTGCCATGGCCCACACCAGAGGTATAGATACAACCTGGTACGCCTGCTGCTGCAGTAGCACACGACGATTGAAGCGGTTCTTGCGTTTTTGCTCTAGCTACACAACCATGGAAACTTTAATATCTGCTCGTACGTCTGCTGTTTTTAGTCATGAGTCATTGATCCTGTTGAGTTGTTGATGAGCTATGAGCTACAATAATACACGACGTCCTCCTGTGTTTGGCGGTTATTTTGCCCAGTCGAGCAGCAGAGCCCTGGACAGCGTGCTACACAGCAGTAGTAGTAGAGTGCGATTGATTGCAACGGATGTGGCCTATCTATATAGCACAGAGCAGTCAATGCCTATTAATAGCTCAACCCTGCTCGCTGCGTGAGGTGAACAGCTCTCTTACAAGGTACACACTATCATCGTGATGATGACTTGATGATGACGTGTGTTATCGGGTTCCGATGCGTTGCAGTGTGTGTTGTCTTCACATTAAGTGTTGTTGTTGTTGTTGTTGTTGTTGTTGTTGTTGTTGTTGTTGTTGTTGTCTTCACATTAAACTCGTTTCAATTGCTAATCCCTATAGTCTGATCTAGCAAGATCACAGCCCGTGGTCACAAAAGTGCTATTAATAGAGCCATCAGAGAATCCTAAAGGGTTTAGGTGTGGTTGAGTTTAATTTGAATACAGCGAGTA